>CAKNYM010053149.1:886738-981298 GCA_932195095.1 Andricus curvator | reverse complement strand
ATTTTACATAAAACCAATACCTTCTCATTAGAATGAGAATGTAAAAAGCAATTTTGTTCATTAATATTTTATCGCACTTTGTGTCGTTTTCCAAAAAATTAATTTCTTTATTTTCAATGCTATTTTTTACGATTTGAACATAAAATACGCATCCTACCAAAAAATAATTATTAAAAAATTTGTAGATCATTTTTGGTTGAACAACTATTGTCTATTAATTTTTTTTTCTTATCTTGTGTCGTTTTTTACGATTTTGTGAAAAAAAGTTAATGTTTTTTTTACGATTAAAACAAAAACTACGCATCTCATCAAAAAGTGATATTCAACAAATTTTTATTTCTTTTTTGGGTGAAAAACTTTTGTCTATTAATTTTTGTTTCTTAACTTGAGTCGTTTTTAGACGATTTTTTTTATTTTCATTATTATTTTTCAAAATTAAAACAAAAACTACGTATCCAATCAAAAAACGATTAATAATAAATTTGTAGCTCTTCTTTTGGTGAACAACTTCTGCCTAACTATTTTTTTTGTAGCTTGTCTCGTTTGGTTAAAAATTTAATTTTTTTATTTTTGATGTTGTTTTTTAACGAAAAAACCAAAAACTACACGTCCTATCAAAAAGTAATTCATAACAAATTTTTAGATATTTTTTGGATGTACAATTTTTGTTTTCTCATATTTTTTTCGCATCTTGCATAGTTTGACCGCAAAATGAAATTTTTGATTTTTCATTATTTTCTGTGTGATCAAAATATGAATTTTCGATTTTTCGAAAAAATTCAAAAAGTTGTTACGATAATCTTGTAGGGCTTTTAAAAAGCAACTTTTTTTTCCGGTGACTTTCTTTCTTATCGTGCGTTGTTTGGCTTAAAATTTTCATTTTCGTTTGTTTTTTGAATTTTGAAAATGATATATATATATATATATATATATATATATACCATTAAACCATTTCCCTTTCAGGGTAGGCGTGACACTACCCGATTCGGGTAGTGTTTCTAGGTTTTTCTTGTAGTTATAAATAACTACAAGTGTGGGCTCACCACACCCACGATGTGCCAACAGCACTCATGTCAGTATTCTTGAATGGTCACCCATCCAAGTACTAACCGCGTCCAACGCTGCTTAACTTCAGTGATCTGACGAGAACTGGGGTTTTCAGCGTTGTATGGCCGTTGGCATATATAATATATATATATATATATAATATTATATACTCTGATAATTTTCTTTTGCTCTATATTTTTGAATTTTTATCCAAAATAGCTGACTAACAAACTTGACCTTCAGTCTTCGACACTTGAAAGAGTGTACCAAAGACCAATCTAATAGATTAATTATTTCGAAAGTTATCGTGCTCACAGGCAGACATGCAACATATATATATATATATATATATATATATATATATATATATATATATACACATAAACACACACCCCCCCCCATACATTTGCCAACAACGGTGGGGGGGGGGGGGTCAAATTTTACACAAATCTAATACCTTCTCTGATGAGAATGTAAAAATTGGAGAAAAAAATTTCCATACACAAAAAATTCAAAATTTTCAAAATTTGAATATTTTCAATCGACTTGCCCTATGGTGAGAAATTTTTTGAATTTTCTTTTCAAATTTGTTTCTTAATGCCATAAAGAAACTACTGCAAATCTATCGATTTGAAGTTGATTATACTTTTTGAGGCACTACGTTATACGTTATAATTTTACTGTTTTTTATGAATTAAAAAAGTAATTCAACTTTCAGTCAAGTTGAATTTTCATCCAAAAAAGATTAATTCTCAACAAACAATGTAATAGTTCATATAAAAAAAAGATTTTTGTTTTAAATCAGAAACAGTCAAATTGAACGAAAAAAGACGACTTTTCAACAAAACAGATTCATTTTCAAACAAACAGTTGCATTTCCATCCCCAAAGATGAAATATTGACCAAAAGAGATGAGTATTTAAACCAGACGAATTTTCAACCAAAGTTGAATTTTCAACGAGGAAAGATTTTTCAGTCAATAAAGAACAAAAATTTTATTCGAAATGTTGAATTTTCAAGCTAAAAAGACGATCTTTCTACAAAACAGTTTTCAACCAAAAAGATGGATTTTCAACCAAAAAGATTAATTTTCTACCAAAAAGATGATTCTCAACCAAATATATCAACCTTTGACCAAATATTTGAATAGTCTATCAAAAAAAAAACGAATTTTCCACAAAATAGTTGCATTTTTAAACAAAAAAAGATATATTTTTCACAAAAAATGGAATAATTAAATTTGCATTACCAAAAATCATTTTTGATGAAATAAAAAAAAACAAATTTTCAATAAAACATCTGAATTTTCTCCCAAATAGTTGAATTGCCTACACAAAATTGTTAAATTTTCCAGCCAAAAAGACGAGCTTTCTTCAGAAAAGTTCAATTTTCAACCCGACACTATGAATTTTCAGCATAAAGTTAATTCTTAACCAAACAGTTGAATTCTCAACCAATTTGTTAAATTTTCAGTAAAAAAAAATAATTTTTAACAAATGAAAAATTAATTTTTCACAAACTAGTAAATTTTCAGCCGAGAAGATTCATTTTCAAGCAAACAGATGATACATAAATTTTACACTAAATAGTTGAATTTTTAACTAAAAAAGATACACTTTCTACCAAAAATGGAATAGTTAAGTTTTCAATTGGAAAAATAAATTTTCAACCAAACAGAAAACTAATTTTCGCAAAAATAGTTAAATTTTCGACCAAAGAAATGAATTTTGTACTAAAGAGATGAATCTTGCGCTAAAAAAGTGCATTTTCAACAATATAGTTCAACTGTCGACCAAATAGTTGAATTTTCTACCAAATTCTTTGAATTTTGTTTTTCAGTGATTCGCAGACTTAAAAATATCTTACGGAAGAAATGTTTTACAACGTACCCCTCCCCCATATCCACTTCCGTCGAAAATTGTCGGTACGACCAGTGCGAGTATTATTCAAAATCACTGCTTACTTTGAAAAGTGATTACTCGTTTAAAAAAGGAGAGAAAAACTTGTTTAAAAAAACGCTGGAAATCTTATTAAATTCCGCGTCAAATGATTTTTAAAAGAGGTTTTTCTCATGTTCCCAAGAGAATAGATCACGTGAGAAGTTTAAAAAAAATTGCAGGAATTTCTCGAATGTTGTACCTCGAATTTAAATTGTGACCTAAACTAGGAAAGTTGTAACAAAAATCTGAAATTTATACCACACAGTCTTTGAAGTCTTATCTTCGATTGAAGCAAGTAAAACTTTAAAAATCGTCAGGGTTCTCGAGATATGACTAAAAATGTCCAAGTCTCAAATGCCAAGTTTCAGTCGGCGATTACCGCTGTCGGCCGCGAGAGCGGTGATCTCCGAGAATTTCTCAGATTTTGTTCCCTGACCATAATCTTTGAAATCTCATATTTATTTTGAGCAAATAAAACTTAAAAAATCTCCACAGGTTCTCTAGATACAACTATAAATGACCAAGCGTGTCTGCGTCAAGTTTCAGTCGCTTAAACGGCTCTTGGGAACCTGTGAAAATTTTTGAAGTTTTATGGCTAGAATTAAAGATAAGATTTCAAAGATAATATCATGTCAAGTTCAGTTTTTTTCCCAAAGTTTCCTAAGTCACAGTACTAGTTGAAGTTGAGAAAGAAAGCCTGAGAAATTCTCGGCGATCACCGCTCTCGCGGCCGGCAGCGGTATACGCCGACTGAAACTTGGCATTTGAGACTTGGACATTTTTAGCTGTATCTCGAGAACCCGTAAAGATTTTTAAAGTTTTATTGGCTTAAATTGAAGATAAGACTTCAAAGACTGTGTGGCATGAATTTCAGATTTTTTATACAACTCTCCTAGGTCATGTCACAGGTTGAAGTTGAGGTACAAAATTCGAGAAATTCTTGCATTTTTTCAAATTTTTCATATGGTATATTCTCTTCAAGAGGCCAAAAATATATTCATAAGCGGTCAATTGTCGCGTGATTAATTAAGCCTTCCAACAGTTTTTTAACAAAGTGTCTGGCTCCAGTTTTTAACGAGTGATCACGTTTCAAAGTCGGCAGTGATTCTTAATAGTACTTGCGCTGGTCGTACCGATAATTTCCAACGGTAGCGTAAGTCAGCATAGAAAAATGGTTGGCCTACCCTCCCAC
Organism: Andricus curvator; assembly: GCA_932195095.1. Taxonomy (NCBI): domain Eukaryota; kingdom Metazoa; phylum Arthropoda; class Insecta; order Hymenoptera; family Cynipidae; genus Andricus; species Andricus curvator. Next base: position 977,119 of record CAKNYM010053149.1, on the reverse strand, counting down.
CCAAAGGACTTTACGTAATTTATGCACGGCCCCTAATTATACTTACCAGGTAAATTAATAAAAAATAAAAAAAAATGGTTGATGCTGCGCTTGGAAATTGGATCCAGCCAGTAAACGGTGTATGTATGCCGATTTATCGTCCTGTCGGCTTATTATGTAATCAGAATAACAATAATTGCTTTGAACGACTACTCATCAATTCAGGAGACAGTCGCCCGGGGCCGGTGGATCGGCTGCTTAGTAGTCCCCGTTTACTGTTTCAGGCCATATTTACCCATATGTTTTCTCTGGGCCTTATCTCCGAATTACTGGCAATCCCTTATTATTATGCTCCATTCGACCCACCAATCGATCCTGCACGATCCTTAACTCCAAAGGGGATCGTTAACATCACAAGGGCAGGGTTTTGGACCAAAAAACTAGCTCACCAAGAAACCACCATCGACCTTGATACTAATTTCCAATTAATATCTTAGGGGTCGTCCATAAACAACGTTACCAATTTCAGGGTATTTTTGAGCCCCCCCCCCCCAGTCCCTCTCGTTGACAATCGTATTTTTGTCTTGCCTCTCCCCCTACCCCAGAAAAGTAACATAGTCCAAAATTATATCAAAACATAGAAAAGAGGGTTATTTTTCACGAAAATATGGTAATAATGGAGGGATAAATTCTTTCGAATAAAATTAATGTAAATACCTCAAATTTAAAGTCGAAATATATATATTGCATTTTCAGCAAACAAGATTAATTTTTTAACCAAAAAGACGAAATTTCAACAAAATACAGGATTTTTCTACCAAGTTAAAAATGCATCTATCTGGCTGAAAATTCATCTTTTTCCGTTGAAAATTAACTTTTTTGTTGAAACTTTACATTTTCAGTTTCAAAATTCAACTATTTTGTAGAAAATTTTTATTTTAATCCCGAAAATTCAACTATTTGGTCGAAAGTTGAACTACATCGTTTTCTTTAGTAAATATGTAATATTTTTGGTTGAGAGTGCAACTTTTTGGAAGAAAACTAATCTATTTTAAGGTGAACGTCCCAGTGATCATGACCATAAGAGCTTGCATTGACTTCAAATATTTAGAAAATTGTTTTGGAAGGATTATTTAAAAAATGATCGGTACTGATTGAAGCATTAAACATCCTAGAATATTATAAAAATTGTTTTTAAATTATATTTAATATCACTTTTTATTTATAAACAATTAAAAGTCAAAAAGCACCGATGTCCCAGTTATCGTGATTTCCAAATCTGTCATGTCGTGAGTCGTTGTCCCAGTCTTCGTGAAAAAGGTTAAGTTTTCTTGAAATAAGTTTTTAGCGATTTGGAGGTGTATTTCAAGTGTATTTTTGTATTTTAACTATACTTTAATGAAATGAAAGATGCATTGTTAGTTTTATATTGATTGAGACCTCCGAAATGAAATCCGTCGATACATAACCTCAAAATCGAATCTTCTGATAGTTCTAATATACATCTGATGGACATTATAATAATTAATCATAATAAAAATGAACTTCCTTTAAAAATGTTTAGCTTTTATTTCAGTTAAAAATATTGTCGAATAAAATTAATATTTTATTTATAAGAAATGAAGTGGTCTCAAAAATAAATCGAAATAAATATGTGTTAGAATTTTTATCACGATGAGTGATAACAACAACTACACGGGATACAAAAATGTACACACTGGTAATTTGTATAATTAACTTTTTTGCAACATAAATTATAAACACAATGACGAAATTTCATCAATTACAGTGACTAAAAAAATCATGTGTAGTTGGAGGTTGTGTTCTGTTTACGTTGTCAAAATATCAAAACTATCAATAATTATATATCTATTACACATTTTTCTTTATATTATGCAGTATAGATTAATGTTAGCTAATGAAAAACTACTCAATAAATATTAACTTCACTGAAAAATGATAATAAACTAAAAAATTGATAATGAAATCACTAAAGTCCTGCCAATATTTTACATCGCCTTTTTCAGTTTTAAGCACTAATTTATATTACGAGAACTGCTCACAGTAACAAATCAGTTCTCCGATTTCATTTCACGCCTTTTTGAAATTAATTAAATTATTATTTGTAATTAAATATGGAAATAAAATTTTGGCAGAGTCGTCCTAGTCTTCGTGACCGGTCACGATTACTCGAGCAACTATGCTTTTGAAACGTCCCAATAATCGTGACCGATATTTCACGAACGAAAAGGTACTAAATGAAGATTTTACTTAATTTTATGAAACAAAAATTATTTTTTATTACAAAAAAAATAATTTTCATCCCGATCAAGTGATTTGTTGACATATTAAAAGCTTAAGCAAAGAAACGCCTTTCCTAACCTAAATGTTACGCTATTTTCCACGTTTCGTATTTTATGCGGAAAATACTTACTTCTGGCGTTTACACCTCAAAACTCACGATTATTACTGGGACCGTCCCGATTACTGGGACATCTACCTCACTTGAGGATTTAACTGTTTTGTTGAAAATTCGTATTTTCTTAATGAATTTGACTGCTCTCTATAAAATCAATATTTTGTTAAAAATGTAACTGTTTAGTTGAATATGAATATGTTTTATTTGAGGATTCAATTATTTTGTTGAAACATCGTCTTTTTGGAATAAATTCAACTGTTTTTGATTTGAAATTAAGACCTTTTTTGGTTGAAACTTCAACTGCTTGGTTAAAAGTTTAACTACTTTCTTAAAAATTATTTTGTTGTTGTTGAAGATTCATCTTTTTAGTTGAAAATTCACCTCTTTGGTTGAATATTAATCTTCTTGCTTGAAAATTGAAATATTTTTTTTAAAATTCGTTGTGTTGATTAAAAAATTTATCTCTTTTTTGTAGAAATTTCATATTTTTCAGTTAAGAATGCAACTGTCTGGTTAAAAATTAATCTATTACGGTTAAAAATAAACTTTTTTGTTGAAAATTTACATTTGTAGGTTTAAAACTCGACTATCTTATCGAAAGTTCAAAACTTTGGTAGAAAATTCAACTATTTGGTCTAAAGTTAATATATTTTGTTAAAAAATACGATTTATTGGTTTAAAATTCCACTGTTTGATTCAAAATTTATGTGTTTTGTTGAAAATTAATGTATTTTTTAAAGTTCGTTTTTTCGGTTAAAAATGAAGCCCTTTTTGAAAATTTAACTCGAACGTAATTAATCTTTTTGGTTGAAAATTAATTTTTCAACTGAAAGTTTAACTATTCCATTTTCGGTATAAAATTAATCTTTTTTAGTTGAAAACTCCACTATTTGGTTGAAACTTTATGTATTTTGTTGAAAAATTATATTTTTTTCTGGAAAAAGAAATTTTTGATCAAGAATGCAATTGTTTAGTTGAAAATTAATATTTTCCAGTTAAGGATTCAAGTCTTTTGCTTAAATTTTTTTCTTTTAAATTCAATTGTTGTTGATTTAAATATAAAATATTTTTTGGTTGAAGATTTATCATTTTAGTTGTAAATTAATCTCTCTGGTTGAAAATTATTCTTCTTGGTTGAAAATTTAACTGTTTGATTAAATATTATGCATTTTGTTAAGAATGCGTCCTTTTTGGTAGAAAATTATATACTTTCTTGGAAATTAAACTATTTGGTTAAAAATGTATGTAGTTTGTTGAGAAATTGTTCTTTTTTGGTCGAAAATGAATCCTTTTGGTTTAAAATTAATTAATTTATGATAATTCAATTATTTCGTAGAAAGATCATGCTTTTGGCTTGAAAATTATACATTTTGGATGAAAAATTTTTTCTTCATTGACTGAAAAATCTTTTCTAGTTGAAAATTCCACTCTTGTTAGAAATTCCCTTTTTGATCAGAAATTTATCTCTTCTGGTAGAAATGTCATCCTTTTTGGTTAAAAATACAACTGTTTTGTAGAAAATGAATCTCGTTTTTTGACGATTCGACTATTTTGTTGTAAATTCGCCTTATTTGGTTTTCCATTATTTTTTAATTAAAATGATAATCGTAGGGGGGGGGGGAGACTACGGACCCTAAAAAAGCGGGGTACGTGGTTGACAATTTCAGAAAAAAACTTTACTTAATTTATTGTAAGACCCCTTGAGAGAGGTATACTCAGAGGTCCTTTGAGGCCGGAAAACGGTATTATTCTATTACTGTTAACTTGGAATTATAATTTTTCATACTTAGATCATTTGCAATTAGATTTGTGTGTAGGAGAGAAAGCAACTTATTCGCAGAAGGAACAATTTGTTCGCCACCCAAGTGGATATAAACAAAAAGAAATTAATCCGCTGGATTAATGTGCTCCTCTCATTAATTAATGTGGTTGTTTCTCCCAACCCAGAACGTGGTTTCTCTCATTTGGCTTTGCTTTATCTTTTCCTCTTCAGTTAACTTCTTCTTTATCGATGGTCCTGTACCTTTGAAGAGAGTGTAGTTAATTGCCGCATTGATCAATCTTTTCGTTACATTGTTGCAATCAGATGTGTTTCGTAAAAAAAATGATTAAACCGGTTTGGTGGGATAAGACGTTTAAGGACGATTTAAGAAATCGTTTCATACATCTGCATAAGAGAAACTGTAAATCTTTTTTATTAGCATATACAGCAATCACAGCACAAAAGAGCTGAAAAAAGGGAAATATTTTCACGAAAAAGGGAAAAATAGGGGAAAGATTAAATAATTTTTCTTACATTTAGAAAAGAAGAAACAATATTTTGATAAAGTCCCGCTAAAGTCCTGAGTTTCAATTCAGTACTTAAATACCAACTTTTCTTAAAAAATTTTTAAAAACTAAAATACACTGCAGTCCCGCTTTACCCGTTCCCGATAGACCAGACAAGGTAGTGCAAGGGGGCGAGAGAGAGGCGCTGCGTGGTCAGCGGAGCAACTCCGCAACAACGCAGGGGTGTATAAAAAAAAAGCAGGCAGTACCCTCGGTGGTTGAAAATGCAGTCTTGGCGATTTAAACAATTGAAAATTAAAAGCGTTTGAAGTTGAAAATGTTGGATAAAAAACATTTTTCATTTTACATTTATTATTTATTAAAATATTTAGATGTTCTGAATAAAATTCAAAAATAATTTTAAATTTGAAAAAATGTAAAACAACTTCTAGATTTCTCAAGAATTCGAAATAAAATGTTGAAGCTTTTCAAGGATGTTTTAACTATTTAAATGAAAAGAATTTAACTTCTAATTTACGAAGTGTTCTATTAAAAAAATTTTAGTTTTTCAATTTTCAATGTTTCCTGCTTACAATTGCTTAAAATAATATAATTTTGGAATTTTTACAGTTCATTGATTGATTCTTTAATTTAGAGCATTGAAAATGATACCGTGGATTTATATTTTTGGAATTTAATTTCAATCTTTGAACTCTATAATTTATAAAATTTAGAAATTCTAAATTTTGCAGTTTATCTGAATTTCATTAAAAATTGTTTGATTGAAATGTGTTAGAACCTTCCATTTGATACGTGTAAATTATTGTTAATTCGAATACAACATTTTTGAAATCAAAAACTTAAACTTCAATTTAAAAAGTTTAAAATTCAAGAGTTCCACTTTGAGTGCTTTAATTTGTGGTTTATTTTTTATTCCTTCAAATGGAAAAATGTTTAGCTTCAGAGTTCAATTTTTTTAATTTTATTGATCGTGAAAAATATTTGGAAACCGAGAAAAAAACCGGGAAATGACGGGGAATTTTTTTCCGATTAAAATGGCCAGCCTGTTATATGTACGTACATACTCATAACTCAGTAATTTGCTAAATTTGGATTTTCGAGCACAAACATTTTCACGTTGATTATGATAGAATAAAACCAAAATGGCAAAAATACAAAGAAAATATTTTTTTTTTTACAAAACTCCAACAGGAATGGTTTATACGACCCTGATTGTTTACGGTTTAGAGAGTCCCGATTCACCATCGAGGCTATTGAGGGTACCGCGAAACGGCTGGTAAAGCGGGACTGCAGATAGTGACAAAATTAATAGAAAAGTTCAATTTTATTTTTTGATATTTGGAAAAGTGCTGATGGGACTTTTGTAGGACAAAAGTATCGAAAAACTCTGAATTAATTTTTTCTCTTTCAATTTTTGCAAGCCCTAAATAATTTTTATGACAAAAATACTAGAAAAGTTCCATTTTTTCCGAATTTTTTACAAGTGCTGATGGAATTTATGTCCCAGAAAAGGACTGCTGAATTAATACTAAAGTACGAAAAGAGTTCAAAATATTATAAAAATTATGTAGGACTTATAGCAATTTAAGAAGAATTAAGTGATACATTTTCGGCACTTTTGTTCTAAGAAAGTCCTGCTAAAAAAAATTAAAAATCAAGTGGTACTTTTCTGGTACTTTTCTTCTAAAAAAGTACTATTGTCCACAAATTATGTAGGTATTGCAAGGTTAAAGAAAAAAAATTAACTGGGACTTTTTCGGTACTTTTGTCCTAAAAATGTCCTGGTGAAACAGGACATATTTTGAACTTTTGTGGTACTTTAGTCCTAGTTCAACAGTACTTTTTTGGGATATAAATTCCATCAGAACTTGTAAAAATTTCAACAACAAAAAATGAAATGGAACTTTTCTAGTACTTTCGTCCCAAATATTATTTAGGGCTTGCAAACATTGAAAAGAAATGAAATGAAACTTCTCCAGTACTTTTTTCCAACAATTATGTAAGGGATTGCAAGATTGAAGATAAAATATTAACTGGGACTTTTGCGGTACCTTTTTGGGACATAAATTCCATCAGCACTTATGAAAATTTAAAAAAAAAAAATCGATCTTCTTTAGTACTTTTGTCACAAAAATTATGTGGCAGTGGAAAATTTTTTTTATCGAAAATTTAACTATTCCACGGTTAGTTGAAAAATTATCTTCTGTAGTTGAAAATTCAACTGTTTGGTTAAAATTCATGTACTTTGTTGAAAATTCGTCTTTCGTGGTAGAATATTAATCTTCTTTGTGAAAAACTCATGCTTTTCGTTGAAAATTTATTTCTTTTGTTGAAAATGTAATTATTTTGTTGAAAACTTGATTTTTGTATACTTAAAAAATAATTTTTAAGTGAAAATGAAACTATTCCATTTTTTGTGTGGAAATTGATATTTTTCGATTGAAAATTCATGTATTTTGTAAACAATTCTTTTTTCTGTAAAAATTACGAAGTGTCTCGTCTCCGAAATTTAGGATGAGTGCCAAGTATTTTTCATAAGCATGGCCATCCTCTTTTTCAAAATTGAAATATTGGGTTAATTTTTTTTTTTTTTGAAGATTCATCATTGTAGATTAAAATTCATTTTTTGGTTAAAATTTCAATTATTTTGTTAAAAATACATGTATTTTGTTAAAAATCATCTTCTTTGGTAGAATATTAATCTTCTTGGTTGAAAATTTATCTTTTTTGGTTGAAAATTTATTTCTTTTGTTGATAATTTAACTATTTATGTGAAATTTTTTTAACTGAAAATTTGACTATTCCATTTTTTGTTAAAAGCTTAACTATTTGGTTGAAAATTCATGCATTTTGTTGAAAATTCGTCTTTTCGGAGGAAAAGTAATATCATTAGTTGAAAATTCATATTTTTGGTTCAGGAATCATTTCTCTGGTTGAAAATTCAACTATTTGGTTAAAAATGCAATTTTTTGTTTGAAGACTCATTTCTTTGCTTCAAGAATTTCCTTGGAAATTAAGTTTTTTGTGAAAAATTTAACATTTTCAGTTCTTATGTAAGAAAAATTTATAACGTTTAGGGAAAATGAAAAATTGATCAGGGAAAGTCAGGGAATTTCGAAATTGGGATTTCGTAGCAAGCCTGAATTAGCAATAATACATTTCTATAGACTGTAGAATTGTAACTATAAAAATTCATTTCAATATTACATATTGTTTCAGAACTTGAAACATAGTTCGAAAGATGTCTTAATCTGATCATCTTGACTGATAAACAAATTTGCCCTCTTTCAACTACGTCATAACTGACGTCAGAGATCACGATGAAAAACCGGACTCGAAGGAAGTAAGTGGGAGATCGAGAAAAAAATCGATTCGAGATTGAGAAATATGTTCGTCCCATGCAAGGGCGTATTTTGAATTGACCCCTACTTCTCATATTTTCAAGCTTTTTTTTCAAAAATTATTAAACTTTTTTTTCCTAAAAATAGTAATTATAGTATTATAGAAATATTTTGGTTGAAAAATATATTTTTTTAGAGAAATTTAATGAATGATTTTAATTTAATATATATTCATGGAACTTCTAATGATTTTTATACAGTTTAATGAATTTTTTCGATTTCCAAATATTTCAAAGGATTTTAAAGAATTTTAGCGAATTTCTGGAGAACTATAGGGACTAAATGAAATTTCATTTTAAGGGATATCAACAGATTTCAACATTTTCAAGGGATATGAAGGACATTATTTCCTACAAAAAATAAGATTTTTGAACAAAATAAATGAATTTTTAGTTAAAAAAGATACATTTTTAATTAGAAATGGAATAGTTATAATTTCAGTTTGAAAAATATCTTTTTTAACATTATAAAAAATAATTTTTAACCGAATAATTAAATTTAAAAAAAAATTGAATTTTTAACGGTAAATGTTAATTTTCCAACAAGAAGATTAATATTCTACCACAAAAGACGAATTTTCAACCACATATATGAATTTTTAACCAGCCAGTTGAATTTTCAACTAAAGAAGATACATTTTCAACCAATCATGGAATAGTTAAATTTTCAGTAAAAAAAATTAAACAAAATAGTTACATTTTCAACTAAAAAAAAAAGGTTTTAGAAATCAAATGATGAATCACCAACCAAAAAAAATTAATTTTCAACAAATTAATTCGACACTCAACTAAGTAGTACAATTTTCTATCCAAAAGATGAATTCTCAAAGAAAAATGTAATAGTTCATATTTCAACCAAAAAAGATTTTAATTTTTAACCAAACACAGGTAAACTCAATCAAAAAAGATTATTTTTCAATAAAACAGTTGAATTTTCAACGAAAACATATTACTTTTCAACAACATTGTTAAATTTCCAACAAGACAATATAATTTTTAAGCAAATAATAAAATTTGTAACCACAAGAAGAATTCTAAAAAAAAAAAATTATATGTTTGTATGACTTACTTGTTATAAACATATTTTATTTTCTGAATCTAATTTCATTAAGAGTTTACGTTTATTTAATTAGCAGAATTTATATGTATGTTCATTAGGGTGGATCGAAAAAAAATTATGTAAATTGAAAACTGAAAAGTTTCCTTTTGGGTCCCTTATAACGCAGAGTTTTGGAAAAATCGTGAATGTTATTTTTGTTTCCTAATTTTCATAATATGCCTAATTTTTAAAGTTTTTTTTTTTTTTGAGTTTGTATAGGAGAAATTTTATTTTTTATGGAGACCTGAAAAATCAAAAAAATCTAGAAGCTCTAAAATTTTTTTTTTTTTTCAGTATAGAAAAAGTTTCTTATGTTCAAAATGTGCTTCTAAAGAATTAAGAAGATCATATCGTTAAAATTGACGAGCTGCTGAATTTTTAAAATTATCTCGTCATTTTGAAGAAACCAAAATAACATTCACGATTTCTCTAAAACTCTGCGATTAAAAATTTGTTTGCAACCGCAAGGTATTAATCGATTTATTTCCAATTTTATACACGTTATTAGGGACCCAAAAGGAAACTTGTCAGTGCTAAGGCGTTTTCAATTTATAATTTTTTTTTATCTACCCTAATTTTCATTCCTTAAGTTTATAAAATCAAGATTTTATTAAGGGGTTTAGAGCAAATCTTACTTACTTATCTTTCGGTTTCATAGTTTCTGAATTATTATCAATTGTATATGTATATTTTTCAAATATAAACAATTTTTAATTGAAGATTGAAAAAATATTACTATTTAAAAGTTAATAGTACGTGACTAACAATATTTATCGAAACATTTAATATTTTCGGATATATACATAAAAAATATTGACATCCATGAAAATATTAAAATTACGAAAGTAAGAGTTCTTTCAAACATCTTACTAATTCGAATTAATCATTTCTTAAATTATTGAACCCGTTTCAAAAATGTTCAGAACTCTTAATATTTAAAAATTTGATATTATGGATTTTTAAATAGTTTATGTTTTTAATGTTATAAAATAAAAATCCAGGTCCGACGAACGCGCGCTTTGCGTGCTTGAATTTTATTTAAACGTTTTTTTTTTTAAAGAAATTTAATGATTAATTTTAATTTAGTTTATATTCATGGAATTTTGAATGATTTCTATATATTTTAATGGATTCTTACGATTTCTGAAGATTTAAAGGGATTTTAACGAATTTCTAGAGAACTGTAGGAAATAAATTAAATTTTGTTTAAGGGATTTGTACACTTAATATTTAAAAAGCTGTTTTTATGAATTTTTAAATAGATTGTGTTGAATATTAAAAAAAAATCTTCTTTAAAATCTGTGAAAATACCTTGAAATATTTTTAAGTCCTTTAAAAACTCATTATATTACTGAAGTAATTTGAAAATTCCTTGGTATCTTTTAAAATATCATGAAATATTTCAAATCTTTTAATATGTTTTGAAATCTCTTAAATTTTTTGTTTGCTCTTCAAAATTCCTTGCAATTTTTAAAAATACCCTAAAATCCTTAAAATCATGTAGAATTCATTTGAAAATGTTTAAAAGTCTTGAAATTTCCTTGGTATTTTTAAAAATACCCTGAAATATTTAAAATTTCATGGAATAAAATGAAAATATTTATTTAAGTATAACATAGATTTAAAATTATATATAATATATGTTTAAAAATTCTTCAGAATCTGTGCAAATGCCCTAAAATCTTTAAAATCGTCAGTAATCCCTTCAAATTTTTCAAAGCTCTTGAAATTTTCTTGGAATTTGTAAAAATACCCTAAAATCTTTAAAATTGTTTGGAATAACTTGAAATTTTATTAAGATATTGAAAATTCCTGGGAATTTTTAAAAATACCCCAAAATCTTTCAATTCGTTTGGAATCTCTTGAAACTTTTTAAAGATCTTGAAAATTCCTCAGAAGTTTAAAAAATATTTATTTAAATATAATATAGACTTAAAAGTATATATAATATATAATGTTTCAAAATTCTTTAAAATCTGTGGAAAATCATTAAAATATTTTTAATTTTTTGAAATCCAATTATATTACTGAAATCAATTGAAAATTTTGTGGAATCTTTAAAAATATCACCAAATATTTCGAATCTTTCAGAATACCTTTAAATTATTGAAATCTATTCGAAATTTCAAGGAAGTTATAAGAGCTTTACAAAGTTTCAAGATATTTCAAAGTTTTTGAAAACTTTTTAAATCCATCGAAATTTTGTAAAGCTCTTGAAAGTTCCTTGGAATTTTTAAAAATACACCAAAATCTTTAAAATCATTTGGTTATTCTTGAAAGTTCAAGATCTTTAAAATTCTTTGGAAGTTTTAAGAATATTCTAAAAATATTTTTTAGTTTTTTTATTATGTTTTATGGGGTCAAAATTTGAATGTTCGATTTTTCAAAAAAAACTCAAAAAGTTGTTAAGATAATCTTGTAGGGCTTTCAAAAAGTAATGTTTTTCTTCTCATGACTTTTTTTATATCGTGCGTTGTTTGGGTTACAATGTTCATTTTCGTTTGATTTTTTGGATTTTGAAAATGCTATAACTCTGATAATTTTGATTTTATCGAAAAATGTTGTGAGGATAAATTGTTCAGATTTTTTAGTACTATAAATTTCCGTACATAGATTTCTTCAATTATAAAAAAAAATCGTTTCAAAAATTTTTTAAATGCTCTAACTTTTTGAATTTTTATCAAAAATAGCTGGCTAACGAACTTGTTCTTTTCTTTTAGGGCTTCAAAAGATGTGCCAAAGCCTAATCAAATCTGATCATTTTTTCGAAAGTTATCGTGCCTACAGACAGATAGACAGACTACAGACAGACAGACACGATGGTGAAAATCGTTTTTTCTAGCTCAGGGGGTCTCAAAACGTGGAGATTTGATGAAAAACGACTAAGTCAAATTTTACATAAAACCAATACCTTCTCATTAGGATGAGAATGTAAAAACAGGGACGGTGAACGCGCGCTTTGCGTGTCTGAATTTTATTTAAACGGGTTTTTTATTTAGAAAATGATTAATTGCTTTCTCATAGAGTGATTTTTGTAATAACCTAAATTTTTAAATCTACATTTTTGACATAATTCGATATAATTCAACCCCACGAGCTCGAAAATTTAATTTTTTTTTAAATGTCCGTCTCTGTGTAACTTTGTTGTGTTCGCCATATCTCAAAAAGTAAAATAGATATCTTGAAATTTGAAAGAATTGTAGTTCCGATTGATATCCAGGTCTGTTAGGATTTTGAGCTAGATCGTTCAATTAGAAGTGTTTTTTACATTCTCATTCTAATGAGAAGGTATTGGTTTTATGTAAAATTTGACATAGTCGGTTTTCATCAAATCTCCACGTTTTGAGACCCCCTGAGCCAGAAAAAACGGTTTTTACCAAGGTGTCTGTCTGTCTGTAGTCTGTCTGTCTGTCTGTAGCCACGATAACTTTCGAAAAAATGGTCAGATTTGATTGAGATTTGGCACACTTTTTATGGCCGAAAAAGAAAGAACGAGTTCGTTAACCAGCTATTTTGGATAAAAATTCAAAAAGTGAGCACATTTTGAAAATTTTTGAGACCACTTTTTTTGAAGATTTAAAAATTCTATGTATGGTTATTAGTAGTACGCAAAATGGCGAACAAAATATTCTAATGACTTTTCGTGATAAAAAAAAAAATTACTGGAGTTATAGCATTTTCACAATTCCAAAAAACAAACGAAAATGTACATTTTAAGCCGAACAACGCACGATATGAAAAAAGTCAAAACGAGAAAAACGTTGCTTTTTGAACACCCTATAATATTTTCATAACAACTTTTTTGAAAAATAAAAAATTCAAATTTTGATCGCACAAAAAAATAATGAAAAATCAAAAATTCCATTTTGCTGTGAAACTATGCAAGATACGAGAAAAGATCATTTCACCAAAATTGTGCACCCAAAAAAGATCTACAAATTTCTTATCATTCACTTTTTGATATGACGCGTTTTTTTTGTCTTATTCGTAAAAAACAGCATTGAAAATAGAAAAATCAAATTTTTAAACGAATAACACGAGCTACGAAAAAAATGACAGGAACAACATTTGTTCATCCAAGGGAGAGGTACAAATTTGTTGTAAATCATGTTTCGATAGGATGCGTAGTTTTTGTTTTATTCGTGAAAATAACATTGACAGTGAAAAAATCAAATTTTTGAAAAAACAATGCAAGGTACGAAAACAGATAAATGAACAAAAATTGTGCATTCAAAAAAGATTTACAAACTTGTAATCAATTTTTGTTGTAAGAATATATTCAAAATGAAAAAATTAACTTTTTTGAAAAACGGCACAAGCTAAAATAAAATTTTAATGAATAAAATTTGTCGCCTAAATTATATCATTATTTTTCATTTGAAATCAAATACAAATTTAGTAATTTGTACATGAAGAACATATAACACGAAGCACAAAGTGCACGCTCAGTGTATTTACCAAATCGCACGTCGTAAGTGCGCTCAAACTTTTTTGTTTCTATCATACGGTTCAAATGATTTTCAAATCAAATATCGAGCGCGAAGCGCGAGTGTCTGGATGAGAATGTGTTCCTTAAGGTCGATAGAACCTTGAGTAAATAAAGTTCCTTTTCAGTCTAAAATAAAAACAAATTTAACAATCACTTAATATGTAGAGGTTTTGATAATTTTATAATATTTGCAAACAAACTTTTTCTTTTCATCGAAGTCGAACACGAAGTTGAAAAATCTAGAGCAACCGAGCGTAAAGCGCGATGTAGATACGCCCGAGCGCGTAGCGCGCGATGAGAATGTGCCCGCGAAGCGGGCACATTTTTTTTCTTTTAGTTTAGAGATTTCAAACAACAAAAATTACCTTGTTTGTATGAGAACAAGTTTTTTTTTATTCAAAACCCAACAATACGATATGCAGTATTTTTGTTTGCGTCTTCAAGACGCAGCGATCAACCTATTGTTGAAACTTTTATGATCGACCAGTACCGATTTATGAAGTTTCAAACAAATTATTTATTCTTTTTATATGAGAAAAGCTTGTTTGATATTCCAAATAGTACAATACAATATCTAGCATATTTGTTCGCGTCTTTGAGACGCATCGATCGACCTATTGTTGAACCTTTTATGACCCATCAGTACTGATTTACGAAGTTTAAAAAAATGTGTGTATTCTGTTTATATGAGAAAACCGTTGTCTCATATTAGGAATACTACAGTACTGTATCTGACATATTTTTTTGCGTTTTCGAGACACGTCGACTGATCTATTGACATACCTTCCATGACCTCTCATGATCTAGCAATACCGATTTATCAATTTAAAAACTATATTTTGTATCTTCTTGATATGAGGAAAACTTTTTTAATGTTGGGAATAGAACAGTAATGCCAATATCGTGTTTAAATTTTGTAGCAAAATTATTTGCCTTGTTTGTAAAAGGATTTTTTTCCAAATTGAGAATATGAGAGTATTGTATTTGATGTAATTGTTCGCGTCTTTGAGACGCGTGGATTGATCTATTGACGAACATTTGATGACAATTTTTTATTAATCCATAGCGACTTAGACAGTTACAAAAAAAGTTACATTATTTCTATGAAGAAAACTTTTGTTTTGATTTGGATTATAACACAACCGTAAGTTTAAAAATTGTTCATTGGATCAGAACACATCGATTGACATTTTGATGGGCTCTCTAAATTCTGAAAATAAGGTTTTCGGTTAGACAGAAGCACAAGCTTGAAAAATATTGAAAGTATCCATTTTTTTATTTGTTAAAGAAAACCCTCCCTCTATGAGAAAGCAAATTTATTTGATATCTATGAGGAAGCAAAAGGCTCATAAAATTAGCACAAATAAATACACCCGTAGTGAATATATCCATAGTAGCTCGTAGCGGTATTTTAATAGTTTATATATATGGAATATAAACTATACTAGACTATTATGTGCGCGCGCAAGCGCTCGCTAACTTTTGTATTCATTTTTCTCATTTACTCAGTTTTCGAATAACTATTTATTTGTTAACATTTGTTGACCAATGAAATTCTTGCTGAAATTATATTCACAAAGACTGTATTCAGTGAATCCATGTAACGTAAAATTTACTATTACTATTAATAATAGTAATTCGCGAGATATCATTTGAAGATTTCAAGTGCACGTTATGTAATTTAATATATTTAAAAAAACATAATTTTTGTACAATGACATTTGCGGGTACTTGCACGGCCATTTTTTAAAATATAAGCATCAATATATATCGCTAAATCATTAAGAGATTAATACCTATAATTTAAAAAAACATATTCTGATCCGATTCTCAGTTCTCAATATTAAAATCGATAAACATGTATTTGAACTGGATTGTTAAAATAAATTTTCATAGAAAAAGAAGAGCGGGTCAAAATACATTGCTAAATAATTTAAACATATGTACATGTCATTTTGAAAAATTGAATCCAAATACTCATTTCACGGCCATTTTTGTAAATTTGTGAATCAAGAAACATCGCTAAATCATTAAAACATTATCATATTAGAACGTTCAAATAATTCAGAAAAACAACAGCGTACGACAAAACATTGCTGAATAATTAAAACATTTCCACATATAATTTTGAACATTGAATTAAGATACATGCCTCTCTTTTTTCGTGGTTATCTCAGCGATATATTAAGTCCCACTCCTCCATGCCTCAGGGATTTAAATTGAAAAAATTCAAACTTCGATAAATTAAAGCTTGGAATCTTCTCTTTCAAATGAGATCAAGAACATGATGAAATATTCACTTGTTCTCGAATTATAATAAAAAATGTAGAAGCATTTTCAAGGCGAAAATCAGTTCGTCGAGCGGCAGTCGAATGTCGAATTTAAATCTTTTGTTAACGTGCGAAAAACAAAAGACCAAAAAATGTAGTCACCAATGGACCGTCCGATTTTCGTCTTGGTTATGCTTCCACATTTTTCATGACAATTCGAGAACCAGTAGATATTTTATCATGTTCCCAATCTCATTTTAAAGATGATATTTCCAACTTTAATTCCGACAACCTTCCATTTTTTTCCATTTCCTTCTCTGAAGCGTGCAAAAAGTGGAATTTGAAAATCGAGAATTGGTCACAAACATTTTAAATAATTACATGATTGAGTATTTGAGCTAGTCGTCACAATCATAATGGAATAGTTGCAAATGTCATGAAGGTTAACATAGTTAGTACATCCTTACATGGGAATGCATACGACTTTTTGTAAAAAAATATTCTAAACGTAAAAGTAAGTTATAAATGTATCAATATTAATATTTTTCAAGTGTACAATGCATTTGCGCAATTATGTTTTATCCTTTTATCGGTTGAAGAGCTTTCATTTTCACGAAATAAAATCAACTATCCAAATTTTAAGTTATAATGCCCGATTCTGATCAATTCGATCCGATACTCGAACCTGAAATTTGGTATATCTTATTTTATTGTAAATATGCACCAAATATGCTAAGCTTCCGAAAAAATTTCCACCCATCCTATCATAACCATGACGTAATGCTAGAATACTCAATTGTAATGGAGGTATGAAACATAAATAAACTTTGATTGTACATATCATAGCCAATATTAAATGACATAATATTAATGTCAGTAATCAATTCATGTTAACACACAAAAGAAAAATTAAAATTCAATAATTATGTGGTTCAACATTGTGAAAAAATTAATCAGTTTAAAACGTGAAAATTAATGAACAAATATTTTCATTGAAACATGTCAATAATTAATCAATCGTTTCATAACACTAAAAGCATTGGAGAATTATTTTCATTGAATCATTCAAATAATTTTTACTTCATATTTTTCTGAAAATTTGAATGATTAATAACGTTTTGAACTATTCCAGAGAAAATTAAAATATATGTGCACTAAATTTCGAAATCAAAATTCAGATACTCATTCACGACGTCGCAAAAATTAAAGAAAAAATACAATTGGAATAGAGGTATTATAGACATTAACAAACTTTTATTATAAAAATTACAATCAATATTCAATTACATAACTTCGAAGTAAATAATCAGTTTATGTTACCTAATCAAAAGCAATTAAAATTCAATCATCATGTAATTTAAACTTGTGGAAAAAAATAATCAGCTAATAATTAATTTATCTATTTATAAAATAAAAATCTTTAAACTATAATTTTCATTCAAACATTTGAATAATTTTTATTCTGAATTGAAAAAAAAATTTCATTATCATTTCTGGAAAAATAAAAACATATTCACATATAATTTTGAAAATTGAATGCAGACACTCGTTTCACAACATCAGAATCATTTAAAAAATAATGTAATTGACATAGTGTTATTTCAAATATAAAAAACTTTTATTATGCAAATTATACCCAGTATTCAATTACATAACCTGAAAGTAAATGATCAATTTATGTTTCTGAATTTAAAACAATTTAAATTCAATCTTTATGTAATTCAATATTGTGGTTAAAATTAATCAGCTAATAATTGATTCATCAGTTTAAAAAATAAGAAGCATTCAACTATGATTTTTATTAAAACATTCAAATAATGTTTACTCTACCTAAACTATATAGGACATAGACAAATTTCAAAGGATTTGAAGATTCTAAATTATTTTCAAATATTCCAAGGAATTTCAAAAGATTTCGTTTAAAAAATTTGTAGAACTCTTTATATTTAAGAATTTGTTATTATGGAATTTTAAATAGTTTGTGTTCAATATTATAAAATAAGAACTCAGGGACGTGAATATGAATACGCTGTTTGCGCAAATTTCGAACAAAAATTAAACCCTAGTCGATCCATAATTACCCGGTTTGATCCATAATTACCCCCGTTGACGGTAATTTTTAATTTTTTACATTTTTCTATTGATTTTATCTTTTTTTAACTACCTATGTGGAACAAAAACGAAAAAAATGGTGGTAAAAAAATTCTGCACTGCGCCACTGATTTTATGGGATCCAATTGGGCCCGTGCTTTGGATCATTATAAGTGACTGGTCTGTAATGTAAAGTTTCGAAGGTGAACTTTAATTAATGACTGCTCTTTCATTGCTTCTGATGATAGGGGCGGAGAATCACGTCTCGATTTAATACCCTGCACTACAATGTTAATATACGGTATATTTAAATCATATTCTCTTTCAATGTTGATTAAAGGTTACACGAAATAGTTCATGTTGTCTTTCCATTTATCTTTTACTTTCTTCTTTTTTTAGATTCAAAATCGATTCTTCTTATCATCATGACACCTTCTGTTATTGGGAACCGATTCATCAATTAATTAAGAATCAGAGTGGCCACTGCACACTCTGAATTTATTCTTAACCGGGAATTTTAGAAATTTTTAGAAGAAAAATCTATCTAACCACTTAAAATATAACAAATTTAGTAACAAATAATGTAATGCAATTCCAAAAAAGTTCGATTTGAACTATTTCAATGTTAAGTTTAATTGTTAACTTTTCAACTTGAAATTGTTTTAAATGCAGTTTTAAAGATACCAACCGTAACTAGTGCGAATAGACAATTTTGCCCCCCCCCCCTTCCCCTAAAAGAAACAAATAACGCTGCTAGAAAATATTTTTAGAATTTCAAAGTCGAAATGGCAGGCCTCGTATCTATAATAGCATAAATTTTGAAAAATAGTAGGAACATTTGATCATGCCAACCCCCGCAAAGTGGTCTGGAATAGCAACTTACTGTTTATTATCGCCCACAGATCGTATTTCTTGACCGATTTTAAAGTTTTTTTTTAGAAATGGTTAGCATTACATTTTTAAGAGAATTGTGGTTTGCGATTTGTTAATTTTGTTTGCAGAGCAACAATATATAAACAAATAAAGTGACAAAATTGGCCATTTCAGCTTCGTGAATTTTAGTCTCAAGAAAAAATACTGAAAGAAACTCACTATTAGCCGAAATTATCGCACCTGCACTCAAAGAACAGAAATAATTCTAATCATATTTAATTTAATTATTATAAATAATTTTGATAAACAAATTCTTACTAGTGTCTTTTTCTTATAGAAAAAATTGTTTCAGTGTACTTGCTAAGATTATCTATACGAGTCATAATATGTAACGAAAAATTAGCATAAGTTAACATTTACTGTTTTTATAAGCATTCTTATGAACAAATTCTCCATAAATGAGTTTTTCTCATAGCCAAATGGATTTTTCGGACCAAAAGTGATTCTCGATTGTCTTCAAAGGCTTTACTTCGAGCTTTATCAAACGTAAATAATATAGGTTGTTAGTAAAAATTTAGTTAAACAAATGTCCCAGACGGCCGTTTTTTAGCAGAAAAAACTGTTTTTTCTTCGATTCTTATTGGAATGACATTTTTTTCGATTATTGATCAACAAAATTTATTGAAAAATGATTTATGCGATTGTTATAAACATTGTTTTTAACAAAAATTAAGATTTATCATTTTTATTTACAAAAGAGACTTTTTTCACTGAAATTATACGACAATAAACTAACAGCTGTGATTCTAGAACTGGATATGAGACACTAAATAAACATTTGCGTAATTTTAATAACAATTTCTATTAAAAAATGTCAGAATCTGCCATTTGATTGTGATATAGACCCAACTTGATCAAAAAATCGAAGAACTAACAGAACAATTCGAATACAAGATTGATTCGAGTGCTGAATCTTAATTTATTTATTGTTTTTTAATCACCGTTAGTTTATTGTCTGATAATTTCCGTGAAAAACACGTCTCTTATGTATGTGAAAATGATGAATTTTAGTTTTTGTTTTAAAAATGTTCATAGCAGTCACATAAATTATGTTTTAATTAGTTTAGCTGCTTAATCATTGCAAGAAAGGTCATTCCACCAAAAATGTAAGAAAAAATAATTTTTTTCTACGAGGAAACGGCCGGTCCTGACATTTGAACAACGAAATTGTTATTAATAATCTATATTATTCATGTTTGATGTAGAAACCCTTGCAATTATTTTTGTAATATCACTGATATCCTAGATATCTTTTTAAAGACCGTTCAAAAATTTTAAATCTCGTTATATTCCTTGCAATTTTTTTAAATATATCCTCAGCACTTTAAAATCCCGTTGAAATTCACTGAAATCTATTAAAAACCCTTGAATTCTGTTGAAATATTCTGAAAAATATGTATTTTTTTATTTCTAATTTTAAATTTAATATCTTGAAATCTTTCGATTTTTAGCCGAAGGTTAAAAAAAATGAATCAGTAAAAATCGAAAAATATTTGATTAGAAAATTGTTTCAAATGAAGTGTTGAAAAGTAAACGGTTTGAAAGTTCATGTATTTTGTTGAAATTTCGTCTTTGTTGGAAAAAAGAATAAGTTTCTTCGCTGAAAATTAATCTTTTTAGTTGAATTCAACTGTTTTATTTCAAAGTAAAATCGTTTTGGTTGAAATATGAGCTGTTTTTGATTTAAAATTGAAATATTTTTCACTTAAAATATCAAATATTATATTCGCTGTTGAGAATTAATCTTTTCTTATTGAAAATTTGACTACTTGGTTGAACTGCTATGCAACAAAATAATTTTTTTGATAAAGATTCAAGATTTTTATCAAAAACTTATCTCTTTGGTTGAAAGTTAAATTTAAAAAAATTTTCATTTGTTTTTTTCTGGATGAAAATAATTTTATTAATTCATCTTTTGTTGCGTCGAAAGTTCGTCTTTTTTGGTATAGAAAATTAATCTTTTTGCGCATAATTTCATTTTTTTAAATTCAACTAGGATAGGTTAAAAGTTGAATTGCTAGAAAATTCATCTTTTTTTTGGTAGAAAATTCTTGGCGGATGATTCATAAAAAAAACTACTTGGTTGAAATTTAAACTGCTTTGTTAAAAATTCAATATTTTCGTTACTGATTCAGCATTGCAGTTTGGCTGAAAATTAAAAAATTTAGTTTTGTTAAATATTCATTTTTTTAATAATTTTTTTTTAGTTTAAATTTTGACTTTCTTTGGTTGAAAAGTCAGCCACTTGGTTGAAACTTGAACTAGTTTGTTAAAAGTCTATTTTTTTACAAATATTTTTGTCAAGAATTAGTTTTTTTTATCTTAAAAATTAGTTCGTTTATTGACAAATGAACTATTTCATTTTTGGTAAAAAATTGAAATTTTTTAGATGAAAATTCAACAGATTGTATAATTTAAAATGACTTGATTTCATCAGTTCGTCAAAAAGACTGAATTAAAAAATCAGCTTTGGCTGATCTGTCAGTCGTCGAGTCCGAATTATTCGAATGAGTCAAAATCGACTTCGTATTAGTCAGAACGAAGGTGTAAATGAAGGATTTTGTATGAAAAATAAAACACAGTCAAATACAATTGTATGTACAGTTTATTGGGGTTAATATTAGTAATTCTCATTATTAAGGGCGGGTGGTGAATAACTGATTGTGCTGTTTCAGTTTCTGAAACAGCGTGTTTTTTCATTTCATCATGTGTGATCTGTCGGTGTGTGGGAATTTTAAGGTAGCCTCGTCCTAGCCTCGTGCGCATTTTCGCATTATTTTTTCCTCAAAAATTCTCCCTTTTTTTCATTCGCATTTTACTCACACATTTTTTTGTTATCTCTTCTGTTCTTACTCTCTCATACACAAACTCATCTTTTCTCTGTCCTCCTTCGAAGCGCTCGGTAAATACAACATCTATATAATTTAATAATAAGTACACAATATATGGTCAATCAATTAATCCATTCGTAATAAATTGTATAAACGTGACGTTTATGTGTGCGTGAGTGAACTAGTGGCGCCGGATCTGTCGTGTAGATCCGGCTAGGAAGTCTCTGTAGTAACCAGCAGTAAAACGTATCACATGTATGTAGCATCCATCATTATCGGTGACGAGAGTTCGACGATCAAATTACCTCTTCATAAAAATATATATCGGCATATATTTCAATCAAGTTTCAATAAACTAAAATGTTGTATATTCCGGCGATATTGCAAATTATGTAACAGTTCTGTAAATATTGTGCAATAGTTCTGTAAAAGTTATGTAACAGTCGTATAACAATTAACTGTATCTGCGAGTATAAAAATGAGGTAAATTAATCGACGAACGCCCGCTAATATTGTAATTATAGCATATAGAAGACTATTGCAAGTGGTCCCCCTCACCCCACCCAGAAATCGCTGGGGGAAAGGGACCCCGCTTTAGTCGTTGTGGTAGGTAATTGTAATTGTATATCAAACATTATAAACTGTAATACAATGTAAACCTGTAAAAAATATACTGGGTGGCGGCGGCTCTGTATAATATGTATAAGTAGTATTATAATCGTTTATGGTACATGTAATCAGTATAAATATATCGTATATTATATTCTGCGTGGGGTGCTTTTTCACTCTGTTATCGTACAAATCATTTTTTACGTCAGTCGCGGATCGTACAGAATTACGATTATTGTTACGGATTTTTGTTCATTTATTATTTATTTACTCGTGCGCTTGAGGCGAGGCTAGGGCGACTTAGGAACTACGTGACTGCACAACCAATGCAAGTAACTATTTCTCTCTTTTGCGTTTTTTTACAGATATCAGATTTCGGTAAAATTTCCTGCGACGATCTCCACCTCGTGGTCGCCAATTCGATCAGTTTGCACAATTACCATAATTAAATTTAAAAACACTTTAGTAGTAGTTAAAAACAGTTCATATTATTTTCAAACATTGCACATTGTTTCAAAACATTTAAAATTATCCCACTATTTCTTCGGAGAAGAGACTTACCCGCGGCAGGTAAATGTCCGACAAATTCGGATAATGCATCGACAGAGGGTAAGTGGTCGACCGTCGGTAAGAGCGAAATCGAGCTGCGCCATCTTTAGAAGATGCGGAGAATCACGAAAGCGAGTTACAAAGCGCGAAATTCGAACGTTGACCGCGAAATCGAAATCTTCTATTTACCCTTCGCTTGTTTTTTTCATCCTGGATTAAAGGTTGTATCCGAACAACTACATACGAATTCACATGTAGATAAATATATATAATGTATTTGTATATATATATTTCTATATATTACGCATAAATAATGGTTCGCGCGTTCCGTCTCTATATGTACAATGTACGAAAATTAAAAACAATATTAGCGCGTTACAGGCATTTCTCAACAAGTAAGATAATACTTCTTCGGATGATCGTACACTATTATTACATTCTCGTGTCGTAGGAACTTAGGATGGCGACTTCTTCGAGTCCCAGAAAGAAAATAGACTTGTCTGTACATTATATCTGTTTTCACTGATCACAGTACAAAATAATACTTCAAAATGTTACACCTTAAATTTAGAAACGTACTTAAATTCAGGGTCAACTTAAATTAAGCAAAAATTCATCTGAATTTAGGAAAACGCTGATTAAACTCTGAAATTCAGATATTCAGAATTTTTGTTGATAAATTTCAGTTCATCTCTGAATTTAAGTACATTTCTGAATTTAAGGTGAAACATTTTTAAGTATTCTTTTTTTTCTGTGATTCTTCGGCTATTATATGCTGCATATAATAGTTGTATATCATATTTGTAATATTGTTAGAATCATCATAACTATTGTAATAACGGCGTAACGATAATAGTGGTCACTATGTCGGCAAAGTTTGTAATAAAAATAACGCCGGTTCAGTACAAATTATATTAAGGTAGTAATACTTAATAGTAATCAAAGAA
This sequence comes from Andricus curvator, assembly GCA_932195095.1. Lineage (NCBI taxonomy): Eukaryota > Metazoa > Arthropoda > Insecta > Hymenoptera > Cynipidae > Andricus > Andricus curvator. The sequence goes on along the minus strand of CAKNYM010053149.1, from coordinate 953,214 downwards.
CAGCGATGACAGCGTTAATGATATGTCGTGAAAATCCTACGCGCACATCAAGAAATCCCTCAAAATAACTTCATTTTTTCCAAGGAGTTAACCACTAACAATTTGAACGTACACAGTAAGAATTTAAAAAATTCTGACCTTAAATTGAGAGGCGAATCTTAATTCAGCCAAAAATCTTTCTGAATTTAAGACGTCAATATCTGAATTTCAGAATGTGATTTAACTTTTCTTAAATTCAGATAAACTTTACTTGAACCCATATGAATTTTTGAATGAATTTTGAAGAATCATAACTCATAACGAATTCAAGTGAATTCTCAACATTTCAATAAAATTCAAATAAGTTGAAAAAATGTAAAGAATTAAAAAAATGCAAGTAAATTCATAAGAATTGCACAAGATCCTAAAGAATGAAGGCCATGTGAGGGAAAACTAAAAAAAATCCAGAGAAATTAAAAAACATTTTAAGGCAGTCGGAATTCTTTAATTTAGATGAATTCAAAAAAATTCAAAACAAGTGAAATGAATTTAAAAAAAATTAAGTTAATTCATAATAAATGCAAAAGAACCAAAAAATTAAGTCCATGCGAGGGTCTCAAAAAATCACTAAGGAAAGCCTATCGGGTCCTAAATATTTATAAGAACAGAATTTTTTTTGTTATTTTTGTAATTATAAAAATTTAAGAACAGATAAACGTATCTTAGTGCTTCTTTTAATTTTCACAAATGTAAAAATGTTCAACTGGATATTGCATTTTGCGTCAACATGAGATAAGCGAATTTTTTTTAGGTTGCCCTGAAATGGCCATTAAACAAGTGCAATTGAATTCAAAGAATTTAGAAAAAATACAATGTAATTCAACTGGAAATTAGGCAAATTCAGAAAAATTCATGTAAATTTAAAATAATTTAAAAAATTGAACAAGAATTAATGTGAATTTAGAATAATCTAAAGATTCAACAAAGAATTAATTAAATTCAGTAGAATTGAAGTAAATTTAGAAGAAATAAATGGTATTGATAAGAATTTAGATAATTCAAACGATTTTAAGATGATTCAAGAAAATTCATTACAATTCATAGTATTCCAACGAATTTAAATAGTTCAAGAATATTCAGAGAATTCAGGAGAAGTCTAAATTATTCAGCAGTGGTTAACCCCTCGACTTTTGTAAGAAATTTTGAGAAATTAGGTGACATCAAAGGCGAAAGGAACAATTACGAAATACCGAAAGTGCAGAACTAGATTTCGAATACAACCTTTCGCTTCAAGATGTTCTTCAATTTAGCATTCATTCTTTTTTCTCTTAATTTTGTTATTGTTGGCTGTTTTGTGTTTCAACAATGAATTACAATATCAATCCGGTCAACCCCCGATGACCGTTCCTCCGCGCCCCTTCTGCTCGAATTGAACTAACATTTCTACATATATATACTTTTTTATATAATATTTATACTTTATAATCATAATAATAATAATAATAATAATAATAATAAAGATAATCATAATAAAATAACCAATTGCGCTGATAATTTCATTATTTGCTAAAAATTGCGTGATGGAAAGTCTCGACGCCCCAAATAGTTTCTCTTTAAGTTATTATCGTAACTTTATCTGCCGAGAGAGTTGGGCGTCTTCCTTCTTTCTACAGAGGGGGATCATTACAACAACGAAACAGACATTGGGGTTTGTCTCCTCTCACATTTTTCTTCATGTCCCTTTAAAGTCTACCTAACTCGTAGAGATTTCCTCGTTAACTGCGAAATAATACTGAAGTCCGCACATGGTGCCTATCACATTATGTCTATGTACGTACTCGCACTTGAAATCAATCACACTTTTCTTATTTCACACTTTTTTTTCTCCATACTATTCGCACGAGTCCTCGCACATTATTAAAACGTAATCTCTTGTCGACAGAGTGGATAAGAAAATGGTTTGAACCATCCTCGACGGAACGGCACCGCTTCCCCCTGCGATTCTTTCCACGAATCGCGGAGTCGAAGATTGAAAAAAAGTCTTTGCCTTTTTTTTGTTTCATTGCACTTTTAGTGAAGTTTGAGATTCATTATTAATCATAATTGATTACTAACCATAATTGATTATTATTCTAAATTTCTTTTTAATCTAAATTATTTACAATCCTTTGGTGCAAAGAGAGAGAGATAGAGAGAGAGAGGGAGAGAGAGCGGTGCAGTTCGTCGCAGCAGTTATAAACTCTTTTGGAACACCCTGTATATAGAATAATTTATATATATTTATATATCATTAATAATCAATAATAATATCAGTTTGTATTTTACAGGCTGTTTGGGGCTGAAAGCCTGCGATCTCTAAACTTTTTATCTTCCATACGGGTCGCACCTCCGTCGATTTTTCGTAGAGTATTCAATTGTTTATAATATCCACAGTCGCTGTTTATAACGGTTTTTTCTTCACAACCCCTTTAATTCAATCACTCGAACAAGATTCCACTTTCATTCAATTTCTCTTACTCGTTTTCGTTCATTCAATTTCATCAATTCCCATTCACTCATTTTCTCTTGTTACCGAAATAAACGTACGCTTTATAATTCTTTTTTATGAATTATTTTTACCTTTATAGTTTAATATGTAGTTTTTCTTTATCTATCGTAGATTTGTCTGTGGCTATCCCTGATGTGTTAGTTACCCTGCGCTTCCGTCTGGTTGTCGAAATTCGAAATATTGTTGTTAAAAGTGTGGTCTACGATTTACCATAAGTTCATCGCAATTTTGTTTGTCTCTTTTGTTCGTTTTGAAGCAAGGTTCAGTCTTGGAGCTTGCCAAAATATTTTAATTATAAAAAAACTCGCAATTTTTTAAAAACGTTCAAGAATAAAATAAGTGTTTACATTTAGTAGAAGGAAAATAATAAAAAAACAAACGATTCGATTTAAGGTATAAAAAAATGTATATTTTTAAAAAGTTTATTAACAATTCGAAATAATAAAATGTAATTGCACAAATCCCACAGTTTCGGGGTAAAATGAACATGAAAAGAGATAATCTTTTTTTTCCACAATCTTGGCAAGCTCGTGACACCCTGTGGTTACCCCTGACCATTGTAGAAAGATTTCGCTACCTATTCTTTTGTGCGTGCGTAAACTGCGATCGATCCCCGTTAAGAGAAAGGCAAATCCACTTACAAGTCGTTCAAATCCTCACTAATTTCGTAGAAAAATAAAATTTTTACTCAGAATTTTCGAGCCAAAATTCAGCCTGATTCCCTCCCGTTCTGATTTCACTCCTGATACCAGAAATAATAAAGCTAAGACGCTATAAACTTCAGTTCTAAATTGAGAGTAATTTTCTAACTCGAAAAAAATAAAAAAATAAATAAGCAAGAATAAAAAAATGAAAGAATGAGAAATCCGTGAGAACAGAAACGACTTTTGACATCACGTGACTAAAATCATTAAACTCTTATTAACTACTAGTAACTAAAAATAAGACGCAGTCGCAATTTTTATTGCACACGTTAAAAATGCTCGCCTATCGATAAATACTGCCCTTTCTTTGGTACTTTTTGCATTCTATAAAAATTAAACGAGCATTAAATCATAGCCTATTTGATAAATGATAAAAATCCCTCCTTTTCTATAATCGCGGTGCTTTTCTCTTAACGGGAATCACGCCTATTTGTCATTTTAAAAAAAAGCGATTCGAGGTTCACAAATTCGGACAAGCCGTGTCCGGACTATCTTATCAGCGTTTATCTCTCACTCTTTCTCTCATTAATGTACAGCACTATTTGGTATATTAACGCTCAGTATAGCAGGAACTGTCTGTATTTAGGCTGACTGTCCGCGAATGAAAGTCCCGTAAAACTCAAAAAATGAAAATAAAAAAAATTGATTAAAAAAATGTAATGCTTGTCTTCTAGAAAAACGGTATATTTTTTCGTGTGTAATTTTTGCTAATACTCAAAACTAGGCTTGAAAAACCTGTGAATTATAGTACCATCCAGGAATATGAGGACACCTAGATTCCTAGAAAATTAGCTATTAAAAACATGCGCTCACTTCGCGCAGGCTATCTCTGGAACAAAATAAAATATAATAATTTATCACAAATAATTGGAAAGTTTATTGAATTCCGCGTCATATAAGCATTTTTTGAAGTATTTTTGATAAATATAGACTAAGATAGTGGGCGAGACAGACTGGTTCGTGATCCGATTTCAACTCTTGGCAAAATCTAGTAAAATAATGGTACACATTTTTAAGTCATGCAAAATGAACCTTAAAATCTCCTTTTTTAAATGAGACATTTTTGCATTTTCTTGGGCTCATTAAAAAAAAGAATTCATTGTTCATTCTGCGTGCCTTCAAAATTTGTACCATGTTCTCCTAGATTTTGCCGAATTGAAATTGAATTATGAAAATTATTCTCTATTTATCAAAAATTCTTCAAATACGCACGCCTCATTTGACGCGGAATTCAATAAACTCTCCAATTATTATTTTTTAGACATTATTCTTTTTTTCCGGAGACAGCCTGCAAGAAGTTAGCTTATGTTTTTGATTGCTAGTCTTTTAGGTTTTTTAGATAGAACCACCTCCTTACCTTAAAATTAAAAATATATCTTTCCTATAACTTGTTTCAACACCTATTTAATTGTACAGTATTGAGAATGAGCAAAAATTGCACACGTTACAATGAAAAAAAATGGTTCAATCTATTAAATTAAAGGGAGTAACGCTATTTCAATGTTCCCCTACCAAATCCGACCCTTGTTTCATCTTCCGATTGTGAAACAACCGGGAAAGTTTCCTGGTTACTGGAGTTTCATTCGCGGACATTTTGGGTTTGAGTTTAGCAGTCGACGGAGAAATGGAATGACAATAAAAATCAGCGTATTCTGGCGTGCGGCTGGCCTTGAAAGCGATTAAAAAAAAAGAGCATGCATGCGCGAACGTTAGTTTCATAACGCAGGGTAAACGTAATCATTCGACGATTTACCCTGCTGATGAATCAGTCTTGTGAGGAGCATTCCGGGGTGACGGTGAGCGATCTTGTAGCCTCGTGTGGTTATCGATCCTGGATCCTGGTTCTCAAAGAAATTGATTCCTCCATGCCGAGAAAACTGGTTCGTGGTTGCCAAAAAGACTGGATCCAAAATCCCAAAATACCAGTTCTCGTCCCAGTACTTGACCCAGGACCGAGTCCTCCTAATTGGCTCCATTTTGCTGGAGAAGCGCTGGCGCTGATTGGGGAGGTTGTGGGATGCTCTCATGGTTAGGTGGCATCGGTGACGGGGATCTACTTCTCGTAGTGCGTTCGCTGCTGGTACCACTGTTACCACAGTTTATTCCACTGGCTGGATTCGGAGCCTCATATGCCTTTTGTTCGCTAGGCGGCAAAAGGTGAACCATACTAACGGGGACCGGGAAAGCCGCACCAAAATCCGGGAAAAATCCCTGAGGAAGATTACCACCCAGGAGCGGATGATGTGGGAAAGGGTTGTCATCGCCAGGATGGGGCATGCCGGAAAGTGGATGTGGCATCTGGGGTGGTTGGACGGCTGCCTTGACATTGTTGTTCAACGAGTTCATCACTTCCCCGGTCGTTGCACCAGTGCAGTCCCTCCGGAGCTGTTCGAGTTTAAGACTCTTTCCATACTTCCCTCTAACGTACATCAGCAGACTGTTGTAAGGAATCCCGAAGATTCGGCTCGCCTGAGAGGTTGTCATCTTCTTGTTCCAAACATGCTGAAGAGCCTCGGTGAGCTCAGCGTTGGTCCACGATCTTGGAGGTCCACCTCTGGGTGCACTGTGTTGTCCCTTGGGCCTGCCGACGGGCAAACCGCGTCCATGATCACTCCACCTTCTGGGCCCATCCCCATCACCTCGGTGCTTCTTCGGCTTCTTGCCTGGGTGGTGACCCAGACTGGCTCCGCCAAAGAGGCCATGTAGGGTTTCGGGTTTAAAGCTATCGTGGAGATCAGCCAAAAGCGATCCTCTGTCTAGACCACCATGTGGAAAGAGGCCGGCTGCACCTCCTAAAGGCGATACTCCATCCATGGGAAAAATTGCGACTGATCTTCTTGGAGTCATAGGAGAGTCTCCTTGTTGGTAGGGATGAGACCTGTTGTGCGGGCTGTCTTCCCGTGGATGGTGACCGTGGAGTTGACTTTGGGGATGATTTGGGAGCCACTGCGCCGCCAGTTGTCCCAAACTTGTCAGGTACTCACTCTGATGATGCGGCGGGGTTAGGGATAACGCCGACATGGTGGGAAGACTCGTTTGTTGTAGATCGGGCAGTGATCCCTCTGCGTGAAGACTGGTACCAGTTAAGGGAGATCCTCTCGGGCTACTGGCATCTTCGCTTTCCGTCTTGATGTTGTGTTCATTGATACCGGGAGGGGAAACGGACCTCTTCATGGAGAGGTTTTCAGCTATGTCTTCCTGCTGATTAGGCGAGGATTGATGCTGCTGTTGGTTGTTACTAAGGTTCAGACCACTCGACGGTGGGCTGATACTGGCCGGTGGATGGGGTCTGCTGAGGTCCTGGGGAACCAGCTCGCCAGACCTTCTCCTCGGCCTGGCTTGCTTCCTTCTTGGCATTAGGGGTGATCCACAAGAGTCTCGGAGTTCTCTCAAAGAGAAGTTCAGGTGGCTCATGTGAGGTAATCTGTGGTCCCTGGGGAAAATGTCCCTGCTGGTTGGTGCCGTACTTTCCGAGACGTTGTCGTCCTCTTCGGGGGTTCCTTGTCTCGCACCTTCGGGTGTTGATGGCTCACCCATCAAATCGGTGGTTGGTGTTTCCGGCGGACTGGCCGGTCTCGGTTCGGAGGATGCAAGACCTCGTACTTGTAAACTTTCCGCGGCTCGCATCAAACCCGGAAGTTCTTCACGGCCCACGCGAACTTCACCACGGTACATGAAGTCGATCAATGCGGCTACCTCGCGACCCGGAAAATCCTTTAACACTATGACCGGATGCTTACAAGGATGCTCAGCGAATATCCTCTCAAAGAATGGACTGCAACAACAAAAAAAAGAAAATACTTAATTACCTATTTTAAACCAAAGAAATAAGTAATTATTTTAGTGAATTGAATTTAATATCTGGGAAAAATTTAGCTTTCATTAACGTGGTTTTCGGTTTTCACGCACCTGTATTAGGTCTTACAAATAACTGAATGAGCCTTTTATTGGTGATCTATTTTGAAAACATCAATCACTGATCTTTGGGTGTGACGAATTTGTAAGGGGCTTAAAATGATCCGACAGTAGTTGTAAAGTCATCCGTGTTTCATTCTGAGGGGAATTTCGTATCGAACCGAATCGTACCCAAGGAGGGGAAAGCGAAGATGAATGGGGAGCTTCATGAATGGAATTCTCGGTCTCGTAGCGGCCCCAGGATTATTATGGAAGGAATATTTTTGTTTTTGTTCAGCAGTAATAGATACTTAATAATTAATAAATATTCAAGAGCAAATTGCAAATGAGGAATTAATGACTGATAGAGTAATTACCTGCAGGCACTGAGGACGACTTTATGCGCCCTTATACTTGTTTCCGAGCAAACTAAGGTCACGTCGACGAGGATTTCAGCATGTAGAAGAGCCTCAAAGGCCTGCAAAATGTGGGCTTGATGATTATTCCATCGGAGGGAATAGTGTGACTGTAATGCCATTCCGTCAGGACTCTCCGCGACGCTCGACATATTTCCCTCTTCCGTTGTCCTTCACTTTTCGCGAGGCCACTTTGCCTCGTTTTTCTTATCTCCCCTCGTTGTTCTCCTTTTTGCCCTCGAATTTTCCATACACGCACCTTTGGCCCAGATTGTTTTCCACTCGAATTATTTCACCGACTTCCTGCAAAATCAAAACAAATTTTTTCCTTACTATTGTTCAAACTTTTTGCAATACTTGACTTTATCACATCGGGAAGCAAATGACAGGAAGCGTGTCAGTCATTTTTCGTCATTATCTTGTCATTACTTTTTGTATAAAGTTTCTTACACATTGTGGGGCAGACATCACCATAATATTTATTTTATTATTTACAATAATATTCCACGCGGAATTAGAGAGGGATGCCCTTTACTGAAGGCTGACTTACTGTTGGTGTAATTACCCTATGAGGATTCACAGTTTTGCTTAAAATTAGAATGTTAGCCAAGTGATTCTGTGAGTAATTCATCATCGAAAGTATACAGTGAAAGCGAGTGAATTTTCAGTGAGATGAATATCGTTTTGTGAAAGGAATGCAACGTCGATTGCGGCCTTTATATGTACAATGCGGAAAAGTTGAGCAATCCAGAAAACTTCGTGACATCTGCGTGCAACAACAAATGATTCGTAGAATAAATCGAATTACAATGCACCTTAAGCAATTCGTGTACAATTTCTTCGACATTAACAATTTAACACCTTCCCAGGCCGAGGTCGACGAAATCTAACTTACCTGATTTGTTTTCATTGCATTCAATACACATTTAGTCCTGGATGATAAATGTACTCGTATATACATTTATAGTTATATACAAATCAAGGTCTTAATTACTCGAGAAATCTCGACGTTAATGTCTACCGACAATTTAGAGATCTCAAACTTATTCAAGTGTGAAGAAAATGTAATATAATTTAAATCACACGTGTTACTCAACTTTCAATTTATTTTGTAATCTTTAAATTATTAACTGGATTTGCATTTTTTATGCATTGCAGAGTTACAATAATTATTGAAGATTGTAAGTAATTTCCGGAGAGCAGTAATGGCCGATTTTTTTAAAACTTTGGATGCAATTTGCCACGTTTTTAGAGACTACTTTTATGGACATGAGTACAAATGTATATTGCCTGGAAAAACGAATCTTAAGTGTTAATTTATCTGTAGTATTGTTTTTGTTTAAATACTTCCGTTGCAGGTAATATTTATTTTATTTATGTGTAACGTAACCCTGAGAATGACATTATTAGACTGATATTCCTATGATTATATTAATTTTATTTATGCTATTGTTTGATGTTCTTCACATAATTGTTGTTAAAATGTCCTAAAATATCGTGTCATTTCCACAAATTAGTACAAAATGAGGCACAATAAGTAGGTAATTTATTCGCGAGGGGCGAAAAAAGTTTAGAATTGAGATTTTAAAAGAGAGATTTGAACTGACAAAGATAAATTGACTATGAGGAAGTGTAAAATGTTGTGGGTGCCGTGAAATTGTGAACCGTTACTGTGCGCCACGCTTCGACTCCTCGCAATCTTAGTTGTCAAACTTGCACGTGTCCAGGAAAAGTTTTCTGGCCGATTAAACAGACTTAGCTTCAAATTTACGCTGTAATCTTTCCTCGCCCTTGTAAGTGCCAAACTTGGTGATAGCATACAAAACACATTTTCCCTTAACAAAATTCTAATTTCCATACTAAAACATGACAAAGTAATTTTCAATTTTCCTAATTCTCTTCTGATTTGAGTTTGCAAGTGAAGAACAAGTTTCGCTTCACAAATTATTCCCATTTTCATCCTTGAAAAGTGGTAAGAAATGGAAAAGGGGGGGAAAAAATATGTAAAATTTTCAAATTGAAGAACTTTTTTTTGTGTATGAAATATATTTAACTTTCCGAGTACAAAATGTAATTTCTGCAAAGAGATAAATTGTCAGTTCTCGATGTCAGTTATTAAATTCTGTTAATGTCGTTTAAAGAAAGAAGGACACAGCAGGTGAAACAAATGATTATGTGAACGACCTCACTCAGAATGTTCAAAGAACATTATTTAGACAAGAGAAAAGACGTCCTCGTGACGTTTTGAGGACGTTTGAATAGAGTTAAAATTATCAAGATTATATACAAAAGCCATTTTATGTGGTCAGGTTGAGAAATATCTATGCACCTTCGCGAGAGAGGAATATTATAAAATACAAAAATTGAAGCTGAATTTGCGGTAAAACACACTTTTTGGCAAAAATAAAAACTGTAGATACGTTCAGCCAAATTTCGGTACGAATGGCCGAAAAAATAAAATATCCTTTAATTCCATATAATATTTATAGTACTTTTTTGACATGCGAATATCAGAAAATAATGTTGAAAAACCTCATTTATTCAATTTTTAACGACTTTTCAATTCACCTCTAAGGTGAATTCTCCCATTGATCTGAGCGACGGCATTTTGGTTTCGCGAAAAGTAAAGTCTTATTTTTGGATAATAATCTTTGAAAGAGTAAACTAGTCTTTTTATTTAAACATATAATTTGTCTTTAACGGTGGTAAAACTTATCAGAATATTATTCGTAAAAGAGTTTTAATATGAAAGATGATTCTTAATAGAATCATTATATTTCATAAATAGATAATAAAATTGTGAGGAAGAAAATAATTATTTTTCAATATTCACGGTAGACCGCATAATACATATAACTGGAAAAGTGGTATCTAAATTAAAATGACAAATGATTCCATAATTTCAATTGAAATTATATAAATTTGAATTACAATTGTGGTATTGAAATCATACAAATCTTTTGAACATCCTACATGTGCAGTAAAAGTACAAAAAAAAGTGTTAAACCATTATTTACTAACATTTTTATGACCCTAAATAACAATTCTGAGTTTTAATTAAATAAATTTTATTTGCATCGAACAAATATTTGTTCAATACAATATTTGTTTAAACCTATATCAAAGAAAGAATTTGTTTGATTCAAACAAACATTTTTCTGAGTGTAATCAAATTAATGTACTCTCTAAATTTTAATTAGTTAAATTTCACTAATTGCTAATGAAATTGCAGTAATTCAATTAGAGAAAAGTAGGTCACTAACAATTGGTAGAAAACTCCTAATTCTATTAGTCTACAGATTTATTTTATTTTTGACTGTATATAATAATTAAAAGAATGTTATATAAATAGGAAACGTGAAAAATAAAAAAGTATAATATAAGAACCCGACTGTCTCACATTTTCCAATTTATTGAAACAACATGGCTTTATTTGGTAAAACTCGTGAATAGACTAAGTTACCTTCAACAACACATCGTATTTACAAGTTATTAGACGAAAATAAAAAAATTATATAAATATTTACGGAATAAAATCTATTTTTACCTTACTTTATTCGCGATATATACACACGTTGCGTCATCCGATTTCAGGTACATCAATTTATATGTATGTTCAATATTTTTTCTAATTAACTTTAGTAAAATGAACTCGTGATCTTCTTATTCCATTATAGTGGAATGCTAAAATATTACTATTTCGTTAGTCGAGCACTCAAGTACTAGTTCAATTAGTAAAATTTTCACTAATTCAGATTTAGAGAGTGATCAATTTGAACAAATCTTTGACATCGATGTTATATTATATGAGGAACAATTCTTATAATAACATGTGTCTTTTGTAGTAATAATCTTTTTATAATAACTTTTAGTATGTAAACTTCAGCTTCAGTTTAAGACATAATTGTAGTAATCAGGTGACCAGAAATTGCTAATGTTGAATAGTATTCGTGATCCGTAGAAAATTTGATCAATGTAGTCAATTATAGAATTATTTATCAATCTAATATCGCAATTACAATAGAAAATTGTGCAATTTTTATTGTTCGGAATTAAAATCAACTTAATCACAAGAACAAATCTTAGGCAGAACAATATTTAAAAAGAAAAATATACGATAAATTTTCATTACATATTTCTAAATTTAAAAAGGATCAAAAAATAAAATCTCAAATAATTCTCTCAGCATAATTCAATTCTCAACAATACAATTCCGCTGTCCTTATTTACTGCAGATATACTTTAATTATTAAATTTTTTTAAGCGATTAAAGGGGTCGTTAAAAAATCATTTCATAATTGTCTTAGTTGTATTTGCTATACTGAACTTCCCTTTCATAAAATGCGATCCTAAACAAATTTCTTTTAGCATTCCAGAAAGATTTATAAAAATTGTACTCTTCCTATATCTGCAATCATAGTGTAACCGGCCACCAATAATGACACGAAACATGGTACTTGTTTCTTATTTTCAATTGCGAAGTCCCACAATTATTGCAAGTAGCTCCCCAAAGAACTTGTTTTATTACTTCAAATATGTAATCTACTTCGAGGCCTCACGAATAATTTTACAAATTATCTACTACTGTTATGCGACATTTTCTTGTTTATTTTCAAAATGCACCGTTTAGATTAGAACCTCCGTATAGTGGCAATTAGCGCAATTGTCAAGTGTAACCGGTCACCAATTATGGCTTCCATCTTCAGTTTTTTTTTAATACACAGAATTACAATTTGATATCTTTTTAATAAATCACGTTATTTGCCACAGAACCTGCACATACAATATTTCAATCAACTTTTCCCATTTTGGCTTTTTCACACATATCAAAATATCTGCCATAATAGTCTTGTATGAAAGATTAAAAAAATATATTTTTCGCAAAAAACGACATTGTTAAAAAATCCACGTTACCTGAATCAAGTTCACTAATCTCTCCAATACTTCGGAACCTCTTAACAACTTCCCTTTGCTTTTTCGGAAAAGACTTCCAATCACGAGGACACGTGGAAGATCCTTTGCGCGCGATGGAATCACGTTGGCGCGAAAACCGGAAGCACACAACCGAACATCTACAGCTTCATTTCATGCACATTTATACATATGTATATATATATATATATTTTTTTTTTTTAATCGACTCCTCCGAAAGATCAGCTGATCCGCACTCTCATCACACCAGTCGCACTAACAGGTATCTTCCACCTGGCCGAGAGCGTGGGTCGCGTAAGATTAAACGGGGCACAGACATATCTTCCAAAATTATTAGCCAACTGCAAATCTTCATTACACTTTCTTTAACCAATCACTGTCACACATCCTAATCAAAATAACAATTTGACACGCCAATTTTGAAACCTTATCAACACGCCCGGTAACCGAAATCATTGAGGGTCGTGGGTCATGAACTCTAAAACTCTGATAAGAAATGGAGTGGGGGGCAAGGGTTTAATAAACTGACCGTCTATGGAGGGTTGCGTGTGCGGCGCAAGCACGGCCTGAGTCGGCGACGGCCGGTGAGTGAATGCGCCTGTGACGTTAAGCGCCCCTCCTAAGACTTCCCCACCTCTGTCGGTAACTCCCCCCTATCGTCCCTCGCCGCACTTCTTAACCGTCCTCACCCCACGCGGCTTTCCGCGAAACCCCTCTCCCTTCCGCGGCCGCTTCTACGCCCACCTTACCCCCCGACCCAACGACCAACCTCCGCGGACCGCGAACTACCCTTCCTTCTCCTTTGAAATCCGACCGACCCCCCTTGGCCCCCTAACCGACCGGCCGACGTTCCACTACGTTACACGTCTTATATACCCCCGAGGCCCCCTAAGGCGAGTGAGAAAGAGAGATATTAGGGGTGAAGGGGTGGAAATTTGCCACCAGGGTAAGTTTGATGGCAATGGATAAGGTTTAGTATTAGGACACGCACGCATATGTTGAAGGGGTTGTGAGTCAAGCGGGTGTGATTTTTGACGAGGGAGAAAAGCGAGTGGACAAGAATTTTATTTGATGATTGTTGAATGATAGTGGGATGAGCAGTTGATGATGTTTTGATGATTTTGAAGGAGAAGATAAGGTGAGATTTGTTCGTTTTTGTTCTTAAAAGAGCTATGAATCAGTCGGGTGTGAATTTTGAAGAGGGAGAAATGCGAGTCTCAGCTGTTTGTTTGATGATCGTTGGATGATAGTGGGACGAGTATTTGATGGTTTTTGAAGGGGAAGAAGTGAGAGATCAAAAGAATTGTTGTGTAATTTTTGGACGATTTTTGTTTGGTTTGGTTATTGAAGGAGTTCTAAGTCAATGCGTGTGTAAATTTTGAACAGGAAGAAATGTGAGTGGTCAAGAAGTTTTGTTGCTAACTGTTTGGAATGATAGTGAGATGAACAGTCGATGATGACTTTTGAAGAGAAATCAAAAGGAGGATTGTTTGATGATTTTATGAATATGAGTATGTAATGTTGTTGTTGTGAGTAAGACAGGTGTGATCTTTGATTTTGACAAAGGAGAAATGCGAGTGCCTAAGAAGCTTATTTAATAATTGTGGAATACTGTGAGGATGCGTATATAATTGTGTTGAAGATTTGTGATTTTGATAATGATTTACGAATGGGTGAGAGTTCCAGAAGATTTTTGGGTAATTTTTGGACGATTATTGTTCATTTTTATTGTCAAAGGTGTCGTGAGTTAGTGCGCGTGTGAATTTTGAAGAGGGAGAATCACTAGTTTCCAAAAAGTTTGTTTGATGCTTGTTGAATTATTGTAAGACGAGCAAGTGACATCGATGATTATTTTTAAAGGGGAAGAAGAGGTTAGAGATCTAAAGGATTTTTTGTCGATTGTATCAAGATGAATATGTAATTTTGTTGATGATTTGCAATTTAAATGATTATTATTGATTTGCGAATGGGTGAGAGTTGGGTGATTTGTAGATGACTCTTGCATGATAATTGAACGATTGAGCGTAAATGTTTCAACTAATGTTATGGGTGATTGTTGGATGAGAATGTGATATCCAATTATGACTTTTAATGGAAAGAGAGTAATGACAGACAAATAATGTTGTTTGATGGTTCCTGGACGATTGTTGTTTGAATGTTCAAGGATTATTGTATGATTATGGATTCGGTAAAGGATGTCAGTTATGTGTTTTAATAGAAAGAGATGAGCAGTCCAAGAATGTTGTTGGATGTTTGCTGGACGATTGACGATTGATTGTCCATTAGTAATTCAACCATCGCATTCATTGATATCACTCACTCAATACATAATCATACAACACTTATTGAACAACCAACCAACAATCGTCAAGCAACCGTTCTACAAAATTGGCTACCAATTCACAAACAATAATGTGAAATATGACCGGAAAATTAATTCAATATTTATGATTTTTTATAGAAAGAGAGAAGTGATTGCAAAACAAATTATACGATGGCATCTCTAGAAGATTTCTTGATAATTATAGTGTTTTTTGAAGCGGAGGAAAACATGAAAGTCTAAAAAAACGGTTAGATTGTTGAATTATTACGATATGGATGATTGTGAGATGAGGAAAAGATATTCGGGGATGAATTTAAATGAGAATCCAAGAAGTTTGCTGGAACATGTCTGAACCATTCTTAAATTATTGGTTGATTTTTGCACGATTGTCACTTGATATTTGGATGATTGTAGGTATGTAGTGAGAAAATAATATCAATGTTAGAGAGATAATAAACAAGGAGGTATTTCATTAGATTATTGTCGGTTAGTTATGACTGAAAAATTTAACTAATTCAGACTAAGAAATTTCAAGTCTTTGACACAGGATTTGTTATATTTGCCAATTACACTATTGTAAATGAAAAATCAATCACTTTGATTGAATATTAGAGAATTTTTCCTGAAAATTCAGTAATTTTTCTCAACAATAATTATTCACACATTTCTATAGAAAAACCAATCACAAATGTAATTGAAGTTTATGAGATATGTGTATTTATTTAAAAAAAAAGGATGATTGAAAACTGAGAGATATATCCATAAATATAATTATAAAAGGAATCTAGAAGAAACATCACTGTAACGTGTATGATTCGATTGATTTTGGTTGTCAGTTCAAATGTTTTCGGTTTTTAGTGCACTTCATAACTGAAGCCTTATATGTTCTCATAACGACAAGTTCCAATAAATAAAATAATAATTGCTCTTGTCAGAAAAATTAAGTGTCAAAAATATTTGTCTGGACACACAGTACTTTCCAAAGACTGGAACTTCTATTACTTTAAGCATGTTTCATTCATTTAAATTATCAATACGAATTTTTTACTTAATCATTTAATGTTAAATTAATAGTGACTGGACTTTGAAATTTTTTGAAGATTTCATTTTTAAGGCTGATTTTCTACTATTTCCGATCGTTGTAAATGTTGTCTATGTCTATACGGTTCTCATCATCATTGGGGCCGAGTGAACTTGCTAATAATAATTAAATCACTTCGGCCTAGTGAAAAAATTCTGTATTTGTATCCGAAAAGAGTAAAAAAAATGTGACAGGTTAATACCCTCCGTTCGGCTTTTGGATTTGAAAAGTCAAAACAAATGTCCTATTAGTTGAAAAAATTATCGCAAACTTTTTATATATTCAGTTTTTACTAGTGAACAATAATAAGAAATTATAAATTAAAAAATTGCTTAATTTATAATTTTTTGACAATGTGCAAAAAACATGTTTTTTCGGAAAAAGTTCAATATGTCGAGCCTGAAATTTCTGCAGCTTGAACTCAACAAACATGTGTTTCTTTCACTTTAATGAAAAAAATCGTGTAGTTTAAAACGTTCCACAATCATTAAAAATAAATAAAATAATGAATCCCAAAATTCATGGATCAAGAAAAAAAGGTTACCGAAAATGAAAAAACGTTTTTTTTTATTTAAAAAAATTCTAAATTAAGCAAACAAAATTTGTTTGAGTCCATAG
Organism: Andricus curvator; assembly: GCA_932195095.1. Classification (NCBI taxonomy): domain Eukaryota; kingdom Metazoa; phylum Arthropoda; class Insecta; order Hymenoptera; family Cynipidae; genus Andricus; species Andricus curvator. The sequence continues at coordinate 936,719 of CAKNYM010053149.1, read as the reverse complement.
TTTTTTATCATTGTTCACCAGTAAAAACTGAACATATAAAAAAATTCACAATAATTTTTCCCAAACGGGACATTTTTTATGAATTTTCAAATTAAAAACCTACATGGAAGATACTGACCGATTTAAAACAATTTTTTTTAAATTTTGTTTATTACCAGCCCACATTTTTTTTCATTGGGCCAAAACGATTTGATTAACTTAAGTATGTTCACTCCGTCCTATAAACAATTATTTAGTAAATAATTAGCGTAATAAGCATTGGGATTTCAATATCAAAGGTAGATTAAGTATTTGCTCCTCCAAGATTATACCTTAACTGTTTTTTTGAATCGGAAAAACTATATATTTTTTTCTTCACCATATAAAAGAAGATTATGGGACATGTACGGACTTTGAAAAAGAATTCAAAATTCCAAGATTGTCGCCTCATGAACACCCGTATTGCAATAACCATTAAATTCGGTAACTCAAAATTAAATTAATAACAGTAGGGGTTTGTTTAACACCCTGAAATGTCCGCATATGTTAAATATGAAAAATCAGATTTTTAAGTATTTTGAACGAAAATCCTTTTTATTTTGAGTTGCACAAATTCTTGCTCAACTTCAAATTGAAAAAGTTGTAAAAATATTTTCAGCGTATTATATTATATATTTAATCGCATAAATTTAAATCGCAAATCTAAATCCCTTAATCTTTCTTTCGGAATCCACTTTCGTCCTGCGACGCGTACCGATGGTTATGTGACCAAAGTTGTTTCAGAACCAATTAGTAAGTTAGTATTAGTTTAGTAGGAATTAGTAAGTGAATATCACTAAAGAGATTAATTTGTTTTCTTTTTACTAATTGAGAGATTTTTTCACTTTGTTCATTAAAATAATCTACTATAGTATAAATCATGTAATTGCAAAATATTAGTATAAAAAATAAAAAGTGTTTACAAATTACCTATAAATCCTACTATTGTCAAATTATAAGGTCTGAAATATTACTTTAATTAGCGAAGGATTTCTACTTTCAAAATTTATTTAACTTCGAAGAGCGAGATCATAATTCGATTTAGTCTCTCATCAGTGAAATACTGTTCACGGGCAGAGAATTCACCGAGTCAGTGATCAGTAAGTCAATGAAAGTCAACATCTATTATGCCGCACATCAATTCTCAAAGACTCAAAACCTCCCCTTGCCTTTTCACGCGTTTTCAGTATCCCCTATTCTAATTCAGATAAGTCACACTTTATAACTCGAGTGCCCCCTCTAAATATGTGACGCAATCTGTGAAGTCAGTCAATAATGTTTTTGAGAACGATACAAAATGTATGCTTCATGGTTAATCAGTAAGATTGTTTCTAATTCAATTGTTTAAAAACATCATCCTTAACTATAATTCTTAGCTATCAATAACCAGTACTTAATCAACCAAACGCCCGATCCTCCATAATTATCAAAATCATATTCCGAACAATATCTGCAAAATTAACGTTTGACAAATTATTCCCCTATTGTTATTATTAATTAAAAGTAAATCATCGAAAGCTTCAATTTTATTTATATTCTAAATTGGAGGATTGACTAAATTGTTTGTGATTATTTAAACCTTAGTGGCGACCAACAGCATCACGAACTGGAGATGTTGATGCCCGATGTGAGCTTCAAGCGCATGCAGAAAAATATTTTTCTCAAAAGTAGAAATTCTACTTACTTAACGCAAAAATCCTCTCAACTCTGGATAATAGACATCCACCATCTCCTATTTTGTTATGTCAAAAATAAAAAATGTCAAACACTTAAATGTTTAGAAAAGATGCAGTGGAAACGAAAAAATGAAAGAATCTATGAAGTATGAATTAGACAATAATAACTATACTAAACATCTAAATGAGTTTTCTAACTATTTCAATTATTTATCTAGCGATAAGCGACGTTGAAAGCGTCTTTATTTATTTAATGCTGAGTATGCTATTACGCATAAGCTACGAAGTCATGCTTATGTAACTTCACTTCGAATCTACTTCACTTCATCAAGTTTCTGCCCATTCAAATGTTTCTAAATTCACATGTTATCGTACCCCTGTAAATCAATTGTTGCAAGAAGCTTAAATTTATGTATCCTTATTGAAATACCCCAGATAACATCAATAATTAAATTTCAGGTCACCTTAGGATCCCCGAAGATTCTGAGTCACTCGGATAATCTCCTGACCCCCTGTGTGCACCATTTTACACATTGTCCTAAAATTTTCTCTAATGAGTCAAGAGAGTAACTACAATTTATGGGCATCTCCAATTCTCAGAATTGTTTTCCGGCATTTGAAACTAAATGAATCATTAATGCATTGTAAGATATCCTTGCACATTTTCTACTGAATATGAATAAGATACAATTTATAATATGTATTTCCGAGAATAAGATGGGATGTCAATCATAACAGGAGATAAACTTCAAATGTATTCCATTATTAATTATCATGTTTTTGAAGATTATGTATTCATTAGCCGATTCGTCTAAAAATTGTAAAATAGTCGTTTGATTTGGCTTCAGGGTCCAAATTATTAACTAATTGAATTTAATTCCAAATCCAACAACCGTTTTACAATTTTGTTCTGGTTCAGATCCACTAATTTTCCGCACCTTATTTGAACAATTATAGGAAAAATTTGATCAAAGTTAATCTTAAAAATGCAAAAATTCCACTGCCACTATAACGGCAAGTGTTGAACAGGTACCACAAGTAGTTCCCCATAACAAGTATGAACCCCTCACAATTGATGATCCCCTGTCGAACCCGATCACTACAAATCGCCCTATTACAAAAAGCAAAATAAACAACCACTTCGGCAGAGTACACCCAATCAGAATGGGCCCCCTCGAAATAGTTTTCAATATCCATTCAAACCCAATAATACATTCTATTTGAAAATAGAACCTTTTCAACACACCCTTCTGTAACCGAATCTAAGGCAGAAAGCATGTTACGTATCCTACCTATATATGATCGATGGATGTCACGTGGCGAGTGTGTTCTTCCTCTTGAAATAAGGTAGCTAATCCCTGTCAATCGGATCACGTGTTCACCAACGTGTTCACACTCCTTGGTCCTCAGGTTTCTCAAGATCCTCAAAAATCCTCAAAAAAAAATCTTGAAGAATCCTCAGAGAAACATCCTTTCTCTTCAAAATTCAAACACCACACACTACTGCACACACAATCACGCGCCATACACTTGAGTCACTTTTTCTTTTCTTCGAAGTCACTTTTTGGAAAATTGTGGCGCGTGCCGGATCCTGAGAGTTAGGAACTTGGTGACCGCGCTCTGACACGTTTCAGGCGACGGACGTGTGACTATTGCGAATAATGAACCGGCGCTGTCACATTGTCGCCGGATCGGAGGCAGATCAGGTGGTCAGCCTGTAGAGGAAAGTTGGTGCGCCTGGCTCGCGTTACGGTCGCGTTGTGACTGCCTACTAGGACTTTGCCACTGGAAGCGGAGGAAGAGGATAGGGTCCCACCTCCTTGTCCACCTCCAACCTGGGTACCAGCCCACTGGACCCTCTCTCCTCTTCTTTCTCCTTGTTGAGTTGTAAGAAGGAGGAAGAGTTCGAGGGGGATTGAAGGGGGAGGGCTTCGTCTCTTCGTCAACTGTATTGGCAGGATGGATGCTTGTGGATCTGTGAACCTGTGGATATCGTTTAGGGTTCCCTGCAATTCGACTAAAGGCTGACACTCACGACTTTTATGATAGTCACCGACCCTGGTCAACAAGAACTGCTTTATGGCACTCAGGCCAGTTGGCGACTTAAGTAGGGTCCCGAATTTGCCTGCAATACATGCTTCCGACACCCGGATTAGTGTTCTAACAACGTTTACACTAAGATCCTTCACTTGTTCAAAGGACTCCTGCGGACCTTTTGAGACCAGGTTTTAGGGATGTTAGAGTTTTAGAATTTAGTTTTAGCGGAAGTTAGGAGCTCTTTAGGGTGATGAGTAAGCGCCATTTAATTTTGTTAAGGAGATATTCTTGACACGAGAGAGTGGCTGTAAAAAAATAGGTGGTTGATGTCAGGATAAAGAGAAATGAAGTAAACTGTCCTTTTTGGGAAGACCGAGGGACTATAGATGGATTCTGGTTTATTGCGTGGCAATTGGTAAATAAGGTAAACTGCAAATTGTTGTTTTTGGTGAAGTAAATATATGAGGAGGCTGTTTGCAACCTGTCATAGTCACGAGACTACGTGACGCTTTTGAATTTTTTTTAAAGAATGAATTTCATGCGGTGTTTTGTAATTGGCTGAAATCGCTACTCATAATGTTATTAGCCCAATGACTGAATATTTTATAACATTGACAATAATTTGTAAGTCATGTTTTGCACGGATATTCTTTGCATGGGGTTTAAACCTTAAACAAATAAACATACATACACATAAATACACACACATACATAGTTTGTAAATATTTTCAAGCATAGCACTTGGCTATTATTATATTATGGAAATTTCCGTATTCCGAACGAGCTGGAAGTGCATGGGTAAGGATATTAGACTTTTTAAAAAATATTTTATAAAATTATCTACGTTTCGAATTTTCGTTTACAAAGAATGTTTAAATATAAGAATGAATCAATTTTAGATTTCTTAACTTTAGATGTTTTTAGTTTTTACTAAGTATATAATTCAGAATTTGTTACCTATGGTTGCACATAAGTCTTGCATCAAATTTATTTTGAAAGACTATTTATTCAATACAACATTAATGTTAAAAAAAGATTTTTTTTTATAAAATAGTGCGTTGAAAATGTTTTACGATCGCCTTACATTTTATAGCATTTTAGGCATATACTAATCCCGATTTATCGGTTCGAATTTTATAAGTTAATTCTGTCTGAAGATAATTTAAAATTTGAGGTCTTCGGGAAATTCATTTTTCTGAAATAATTTTTGTTTGAGGGTTTAATTGAAAAATAAGGGAACAAAACGCGATATAAATTCACATGAGTTAATTTTTCAATATTTAAGGATATTGTAGTTTGTTGAATTCCAGCAATCAGAATAAAATTTTTAATCAGCTAATACAATCAGTTGGGCTGTTAAATAAATGAAGTGCAAAAAACAACTTTTTTATTTGATACTCTCTTGAAGTTATTAACAACATGAAAATGAGTTTATTCACTTTGGAATTAGTAATAAGGCATATTTTACTGATTGTTCACGTTCTAATGATATAAATTTACAATTTCTTTTTATATATGAAATCAGGCGATAATTTTGTACATGATCATTACTATATTATTAGTTTAAAAAATAAAATTTTTAATTCTATAAAATGTTATATATTATAAGAGGAAAATTTTTAAGTACGTATTTATGATTTTTACAAAGTGTTCACATGTTTAAAAGTTTGACATCTTTGCGTAATGAATCTGTATTCGGAAAGTAAACTTTTTTTAAATTCACTTTATTTTATGGATAGACGTTGAAAGTGTGAAACTAAGGAGAGATTTTTTTTTCTCGCCATGTATAACAATAATTTCTTCATTCGCTCGAAAAAAATTTCTTTAAAAAATATGATGAGGATGACAGCATATTTAACAGGCCCGAATAAGTCCTCACTATATTTTCGTAATTTTGTTTAAAAATACGTAGTTTTAAAATGTATGCGATGAAAAAGTGGATAAGTTAGTCATATTTTTAATTGAACAATTTGCTAAATAATAGTTAATAATAACTTAAAAATATCTTCTCTGACTTCATTTGATAAACACCTAAAAATACTCCCAAAACAGGAGAAAAATGATGATTTTTCACGAAAATAGGGAAATAATTTTATTTCAATCAAATTCATGTACAGTAGGCACAATTTTGAATTCATTATGAAAAACTTAAGATATCAAGTCGAAATATATTGTATTTTTAACCGAAAAAAATTTTTTTTTACTTAAAAAGATGAATTTTCAACGAAAGAGTTGATTTTTCAACAAAAACAGATTATTTTTTAACCAAATAGTTGAATTTTCAACCAAAAAAAAAACGAAATTTGAGACCATACAGTTGCATTTACAACCAAATGGTCGAACTTTCAAGCTAAAGACTGAATTTTCAACCAATTAGTTGAATTTTCAAACAAAAAGAAGTATCATCATCACCAAACAGTTGCATTTTAACGAGATTTTTAACCAAATAGTCGAATCTTCAAACCAAAATGACGATTCTTTTACAAGACAGTTGAATTTTTAACCAAGAACTTTTCTACCAAAAAGATGAATTTTCAACAAAATAGTTGAATTAAAAAAAAATTATCAACCAAACAGTTGCATTTATAATCAAATAGTTGATCTTTCAAGCAAAAGTGACGAGTTTTCAACAAAATAATTGCATTTTTAACCAAATAGTTGAATTTTCAACCTACAAAGAATAATTATTAATTAAATGATCGGATATTTAAACAGAAAAGATTGAATTCCAACCAAAAAATAGTTGAATTTTTAACTAAATAATTGAATTTTTAAGTTCAAAAGAAGATTTTTTAAAAAGATAGTTGATTTTTCAATCCAGAAGGACAAATTTTCTATTCAAAAAGATGAAGACAAAATAATTAACATTTCAACAAAATAGTCCAATTTTTAACCAAATAATTTAATTTTCAATAAAATAGCTAAATTCTAAACTAAAATTATGAATCTTCCAAAACAAAAAATTAATTTTTAACAAAGAAGAAGAAGATGAACTTTCAAACAAGCCGTTTAATTTTTAATCAAAAATATTAATTCTCAACGATAAAATATAATAATTGATATCTTAATCAAAAAAATATTTTTATTTAAAATTAAAACTGTCAAATTTATTCAAAAAGATTCTCAAACAAAACAGGTTAATTTTTGAAAAAGCATTTGCATTTTAAACCAAAAAATATCAAATTTTAAGCAAATGAGATGAATTTTCAAATCAAAAAGACAAATTTGCTACAAAAGAGTTGAATTTTGCACCAGGAAAGATTTTTCAGCAATAAAAAAAAGCTCAACCAAAATGTGGAATTTTCTACGAAAGTAATAGTTTTCAACAAAGCAGTTGAATTTTTTGCAAAACGGTTATTTTCAAGTAAATAGTTGAATTTTAAAGTAAACTAGATACATTTTCAACCAAAAATGGAATAGTTAAATTTCCTACCAAGAAGATGGATCTTCAACTAATAAAATGAGTTTTTAACAAAGTGGTACAACTTTCAACCAAAAAGATTAGTTTTCTAAAAAAAAAAAGAATTTACATCAAAATACAGCAATTTTCAACCGAAATTTTGAATTTTAAAACGATAAAGGATCAATTTTCAACTAATAATGAAATAGTTGAATGTTCAGTTAAAAAATAATTTGTAACCCAAACAGATCGAATTTTCAACAAAATAGTTAAATCTTCGAATAATAAAATAAATTTTTAACAAAGTGGTTCAACTTTGAACAAAGTAGTTGAATTCTGAACCAAAAATCTAATAGTAGATACATTTTTTGATTGAAAAGAGTTAACTTTCACCAAAAAATAGTTGGATTTTCTGACTGGGTTCTATTGATTCAGTTTGGATTTAACCGAAAAACGAGAAAAAGGGGAATTTTCTTGAACAGAGGGAGAAAAGGAGGAATTCTCTAAGAAAAGGTAACATAAAATCACTAATTTTAATTTCTTCAAGCATTAAAAAAGTTTTTATTCACATTAATCACATTTATATTTTCCATGTTTGATGTCATATTCTGCGTTAACCCCTCCCCCCACGTCGCAAATATCTTACAAAACGTAGTTTTTGAACGCCCCTAAAAAAATTTCAAAAATCAATAGAATGAGCTTTTGTAAATTAAAAGTGTATGAAATATGACTTTTGCCTAGCTAAAGCGGAAGAAATACAAATATGAAAAGAACTACATTTAAATAAACAATTATGATTTTAACTATTTTTTAATTATTTACGCTTAAGTTTCTCTTCTAAAATTTGTTGAAAAAACAAATTGTCATTTTTTTGTCAAGATAATAAATCAAGTTAAATATTAAGTAATTTTGAACTATATGGTACTAAATTTACTAGAATCTTTCTAACTTCTCATGAAGAAGAATATTTAAATGATTTACAAATATCACTTTATTTCGCAGAAAATAAATCGACAAGTCTAAATTCCAAAGGACAAGGAAGGCAGCAACGAGTAAAAAATGTTTGAAAAAACTGTTTATGATCCCAGTCGTATATTATATCTGAGAAGAAAGCCTCTTTTAAAAACATGTCATCAAAATCTCGTTCTGCTTGAGTCTGAAAGATTGATATATTTGTGAAGGAGGCACGTACGACGGAAAATTTGAGGGGTCGCATGTTGTCAGGTCGTCAAGTTTACAAAAGGAGGCGAGAACCATATACTGGGTAGCAACCCTCGGTCAATATTACCCTTATTACCCCTCTTTATTCTTCGCGGTGGTCCCTTCTGCCCCAAATCCTCTTGACCTTCGGAAACGCTGCACCTGCCGACACCTGTATTGTGCACCGTTTATATTCCTTTCCAAACCCATTTTCCAATACTCACAGTCATATATCATCTTCAAAACCGATGCGCATTTTCTTCCCTTTTTCCAAATCTCTTTATGCTCCTTTACACGTCAGGACTCAGGATTTCATGTTAATTATTATTATTTATTATTTTTCGGGAGGTATGCCAGGACAGAAAAGTGTGGCGACCAATAGTTTATAAGAAATGCATGATGAAGAGTATCAGTGGAGTGAGTGACACCTGAAACAAAAGACCTTGGATAGTGATGAGCCCGGGTGGAGAGCTTTAAATAATGACTTTGTGAAGCTCTTCGCCTGGGGTGCTTGCTAGAGAGATTGATCAGCGACGTGGGTCAGAGCTGTTTTTCGGAACATGCGTGTTATTTAAATAAACAACACGGGAATTCTAGATCAATCTGAAAATCTATACCCTCCCCCTCTTTTACCCGAAAGAGATTTGGCTTAATGGTATAATAATAAGTACTATACCATGAGCGAAATGTAACTCTCTAGCTTTTAGAGACATTATGGGCCGTTCTGACCACCCTGTTCCCCCTCTTTGACAACCAGCGTTTTGTCTCACCCCCCCCCCTACCAAACCTTGAAAAGTAACGAAGTTCAAAATTCTATAAAAACATAGGAAAGAGGGTGATTTTTCACGAAAATAGGGTAATAAAATACCATATTGAATGTAGTATGAAACATTTTAAATTCCTAAGGATTTCAAGTCGAAATATATATTGAATTTTCAATAAACAAAATTAATTTTCCAGCCAAAAATACGAATTCTTTACAAAATACATGACTTACTTACCAAGGTGTTGAATTTTCAACGTTATACAGGATACATTTCTAACAAAAAATGGAATGGTAAAATTTTCAGATTAAAAAATTCTTTTTTACAAAAAAAAACGAATTTTCAACAAAAAAGTTAAATTTTGAACCAAAGAGGTGAGTCTTGAAAAAATATGAATTTTTATCAAACTGGTTGAACTTTCGCCCAAGTAATTGAATTTTTGACTAAAACAGATGAATATTTAACCACATAGTTAAATTTTTAACCAAAAAGATACATTTTTCCAGCAAGAAGATTAATTTTCTACCAAAAACATGAATTTTCAACAAAATTGTTGAATTTTAAAGCCAAAAGCAAGAAGTGTGTACAAAACGGTTGAATTTTTAACCAGAAAATATGATTTTTTAACAAAAAGAATAATTTTCTACCAAAAAGTTAAATTTTCATAAAAATAGTTTAATTTTTAACCAAATATTCCACTTTAAACCAAAAAAATGAATTTTTAAGAAAAAAGTTAATTTTCAACCGAATAGTTTAATTTTCTACCAAACTGTTGAATCTTCAACCAAATCAGATCAAATTTAGCCTCAAGCAGTTGTATTTTTAACCATAAAGGATGAATTTTCAACCGAGAAGATTAATTCTCGACCAAAAAGACGAATTTTCAACAAAATACATGTAACTAGAATAGCTCTATTTTTTTTTAATTTCAATTTTCAAGCAAAAGTGGAATAGTTAAATTTTAGTTAAAAAATTATTCTCAACCAATGAAAACGAATTTTATATCAAGTAGTTACATTTTCAACAAAAGAGTTTAATCCAAAAGATGATTTGACGCGGAAGATTAATCTCCTAAAAATGGAATAGTGCAATTTTCAACCAAAGGAGGTGAATCTTATAAAATATGAATTTTTAACAACGTAGTTTTACTTCAAATCAAGTAGTTGAATTTCCAACTAAAAAGATAAATTTTTAATCGAACAGTTAAATTATGAACCAAAAAGATGAATTTTCCAGAAAGAAGATTAATTTTCTTAAAAAAAAAAAAAATTGTCAACAATGTACATTAATTTACAACAAAATAATTGAATTTTAAAGTAGAAAGGATGAATTATCTACAAAACGGTTGAATTTTTAAATTTCAACCAAAAATATGACTTTTGAACAAAAAATGTCTACCAAAAAGTTTAATTAAAAAAGAAAGTTTAATTTTCAACAAACACGTTATTTTTCAACAGAATATTTTAATTTCCTACCAAATTGTTAAATCCTCAACAAAACCAGATTAATTTAGACCCAAATGATGGATGAATTTTGAACCTAAGAGATTCATTTTCGTCTAAAAAACACGAATTTTTAACAAAATACATGTATCTTCAACTAGAAAAGATTAATATCCAATAAAAAATATAAATTCTCAATAAAAAATGGAATAATTACTTTGTTAGTTAGATAAATTAATCCTCAACTAAAAAAAGAAACAAATTCTGAACAAAACAGTAACATTTTTAACAAAAGAGACGAATTTTCAACTGAAAAATGTGAATTTTGAACCAAATAGTTAAATGTTTAACCGAAAAGATTATTTTTCCAGCAATAAAAAGTTCAATGTTCTACCAAAAAATACGAGTTGAAAAAACATTATTTTTCAACAAAAATGTTGAATTTTAAAGCCAGAAGGATAAATTATCTACAAAACGGTTTAATTTTTAATCAAAAAATATGATTTTTGAACAAAAAAGATAATTTTCTAACTGAAATTAAAAATTTTATGAAAATTGTTCAATTTTTGATAAAGAAGTTAATTTCCACTTGGTTGAAAGTTAAACTATTTTGTTGACAATTTTTTTCGTTTGTGGTTGAAGATTAATTTTTTCAACTAAAAATTTAGCTATTCCATTTTTTGTTGAAAATTCATCTTTCATATGGTTGAAAATGCAATTATTTGTATGGAAATTTATATTTTTCAGTTGAAAATTCAACTATTTGGTTGAAAATTCATCTCTGTGGTTAAAAATTGAACTATTTTGTTGTAAATTCATACATTTTGTTCGAAATTTACCATTTTCAGTAGAAACCTAAACTTTCTTGTTGAAAATTTACCTTTTTCGATTAAAAATTCAAGAATTTAGTTCAAATTTGTTTTCCTTCTTGACTGAAAAATCTTTCTTCGTTGAAAATTCAACTCTTTTGTTAAAAATTCTTCTTTTCAGTAGAATTCAGCTGATTTTTTATTTGAAATGGAAATTTTCTTTTGGTTGAAATATCAACTACATATCACATTTTTCGTACAAGATTAGTTTTTTTTTAACACACATTTTTTTAACTGAAAATTTTAATATTTTGTTTTGGGCTGCAAATCAATCTTTTTGGTTGGAAATTCATTTCTTAGATTTTAGGGTTAAAAATTCAAGAATTTAGTTGAAATTTTTTTCCTATACGTACGTGACTGAAAAATATTTCTTTGTTGAAAATTCGTATTTTTGGTTTCATTAAACTGTTTTTTTATGTCAAATTAACAGATTTTTTGTTTGAAATATCGACTATTATATTTTTGTCAAAACCTCGTTTTTTTTCGTTCAAAATTAATTTTTCTAAATGAAAATTTAACGATTCCCGAGACTATTTCATGTTTGATTGAACATGCTTTTTTTTTAGTTGAAACTTCATGTATTTCGGTTCAGGATTCGTCATTAAAATTAAAAATTGATTTCGTCGTTGGAAAATTGAGCTATTTTGTTGAAAATTCAAGTTTTATGTTTGAAATTCGTCCCTTTGGTTGAATTAATTTTTTTATTCAGAATTAAAATTTGTTTGAATGAAATATCAACTATTACATTTTTGGTTAAAAATTAGTTTTTTTTTTCATTAAATATTTTAACCGAAAATTCAACTATTTCATTTGTGGTTGAGAATTCAACGTTTTCTAAAACATTTGCTGTTGGTTCTAGGTCCCTAGGAAGTTGTCAATATTTTGAAGTAGGATTCTCAAAGAAACACTTTTAAGATGAAAAAAAATAATTTTTAGAGCAATAGAGATTTATAGGCCAATATAGACAAATTTGAGTTTGTCTCCCACCCTGAAATTACAAATTTTATCAAACATTCCTTGTTTTAAAAATATTATGTCTGTCATGACTAACTTACGACTTTCAATGAAAATTATAACAACTCCTACTCGACAGATATTAATGAAATTGCGCAAAAATTAATTTTAATATTAATTTTATATTTCTCCATTTGCGAGAGAAGCCTTTCTTTTATTTTAATTTTGATTTAGAAAACACCTTTCTGTGTTTGTTCCAAATTGTTTTTTTTTCCTTTAGCTATTATTCAATACTTATCAATACAGCTATCTTCTGAATTAAAACCAAATGCATAATAATAAAATAAAAGAATATTAGAAAAACAATATTTTTAAAATGCACAAAAAGACCTGCGAATACTTTTTCAATTCTGCCAAAAATCAGGAGTCAGATTATGTTTTCTTAGTTATTAAAGTTAAAGGAAATGATTCTTTGGACAGTGACGTATGTAATTTTAACTCTGCAAATTATTTTGAGATTTATTGCAAAATTGTTAATGAATTAATACAAATTTATGTCCTCATTTTCTCTATTTAGCCTTAGTTAGTATATTTGGAATCGAAGATACATCTTTTATGGTTTTGTTTTGTAACGAGGACTATTCTGTCTCACAATATAAATACAGTTTTAAACAGATGGAACTGTTAAGCTTCAATTTATGAACATACCTGACAAGGGCATTTTTTATTACTTTGTGACAAGCTTAGAGCTTAGTCAAAAGGTATTTACTTCACGACTTTATATTGTCACTCTGAACTTCGGAAGATCTTATTGTTAGCTCGCAGCAATAATTATAAGAAGGGTTCTTTTACGATCTTCAAATATACTATTCTTCAAAAGTTTTGGCCTCAAATCTCAAAGTTTGAGGCCAGTTACAAAAATCATTTCTAAAAGCAAACAAAATATTTGTCAAAACCAATAAAATAGTGCGCTCGTGGTCAATATCTTCAGGTGCTCCTCCCATGAAAATGAGACAATGGTCACCGAATCTTGGAATATTCCTCTCACAAAAAACAATTTGTGATTTCAAACGGATATTTGTGATTTCAAACTGATATTTGTATCTTCTGTTTCTTTACTATTATAAGCGTTCGCAGATGATAAGGTTGTTATGGCAGAGTCAATCGAAGACTTACAAAGAATGTTGAGCAAACTGAATAGAAGCATGAAGAACATGGGCCTCAAAACTAACGTAAACAAAATCAAAATTATGGTGTTTAAAGCAAAGGGTGGAAAGGACAATCGTTTTGTGACATTTTTACTGTTTTCTTGAAAAATGTCGGATTTAATTGACCCAATTATTTAAATTATGATGAAGAATTTTTGTATTGGCATTAGGGTCTTACGAGTATATTTAATTAAGAAACGTGCATTTCATAAAAATTAAGTTTGCAAACGTCTCCTTTTTTTACCAAATATTGCATACCAAAGTTCTAATTTTAAGTTTATTTTTCAATTAAATATCTGGCACTGAGGAGGACCCCTATCCGTGGTCGAAACGTTTGCCAACTTAATTTTTATGAAATGCACGTTTGTTAATTAAATATACTCGTAAGACCCTAATGCCAATACAAAAATTCTTCATCATAAGGAAAGGACAATATGGAATATTGTCCTGAATGATGAGACAATAGAACAAGTTGATAAGTACGTATATGTTGGTAGCCTATTCACTAATGGCAGACATATAGATGGAGAGTTGTGTAGGCGTATAAACGAGGGTAAGAAGGTTATCGGTAGAGCAGGGCCCATTATCAGGAACAAAAATATATCAAGTAAAGCAAAAAGGGCAATACATAATTCTATATTTATATAGATCATAGACTGTGATGTACGATAGCGAGACCTGGACTCCACAAGAAAAGGATAAGGGTCAAATGAACGCGATTTGCATGCAATTTCTGCGCATGATATGCGGCAAAACACTAATGAACAAAGTGAGTAATGAGATAATTATCAAAGAATGTGATGTAGAGGAGATACTATTTGGCATATGTGAAAGAAATTCGTTAAGGTGGTTTGGTCATGTTGAGAGAATGAGAGATCAACGGTTGACGAAACAAGTGTATCAAGGTGTAAAGTAAATGGTAGTGTGTCCAGAGGCAGACCGCGGAAAGGGTCGTTAGAATTTATCAATGAGACCCTAATTCGAAGAAACATAAGAAGCCATAGAAACACCAGACTTGCATGAAAAAACGAATGGACGTGAAGGAAGCTAGAGAAGTATGCCAGGACAGAAAAGTGTGGCGACAAATAGTTTATAGAAAGAGTGTCAGTAGAGTGAATGACGCTTGAAACAAAAGACCTTGAATACCAATGCGCCCGAGTGGGGCCCATTTTGCCGAGCTGACGTGTTATTTAAATAAATATTTATATTTGAATGATTAAATAGATAAATAAAGGGAAATGGCCTAATGGTGTAATAATAATGTTCAATTGTTTTGAAATAATACGTCTAATTACATATTTGGAATATTTGGAAACGAATAAGAATTATATCAGTACAGTAACATTATTTTTATTATTAAATATTGATATTTATTATTTATTTATGCACTAATTGAATTAAATACTAGATACAATTAATTTGGTGCCACTTGATGAAAGCCTTCAACTCGAGCGTTAGCAAAATGTGCTTTAAAAAATTAATATTTTCATAGTTTTGATATTTTCGTATATGTCAATTTTGTTATGTTTTTGGAGATCTTCAACGTGTCTGCACTGATTAAAAAAAATTGGAAAAGAATTCGATAACTATGAAAAATTTAATTAAAAACAAAAAAACACAAAACCCAATTTTTAAAAATTACAAAACGACTTTGAAGGAACCATGAAACTATTATTTTAAGAGATGGAGGAAAGTAAAAGTACAGAGTTTGGCAGCATGAGAAACAGCAAAGGTGCAATTTGGAAGGGACTATTAAACAATAAAGATATAGAGGGCGCGTGGACTTCGCTACGGGACATCATTGTTAAAACTGCGATTGAAGTGTGTGGTACAGCAGTGGTAGGAAGAAAGTCTGGCGATGCGTTGTGGAATGATGAAATTGAGGCAGCCCGAGCCCCGACCAGAAAAAAAAGATGCGTACAAGAGAACGTTGAACATCACAGGTCTTAGCGATGAGGAGAGAAATTGGCTCAAAAATGATTTCAGACACAAAAATAGGAAAGTTAAACGACTAGTCAAGGTAAGTAGCGATAAAATCAGAACAGAAGAAGAAAATAAAATACAAAACGACTTTGAAGGAACTGTGAAAGTATTATTTAATCAGATGAAGGAAAGTAAAAGTACAGAGTTTGTCAGCATGAGAAACAGCAAAGGTGAAATGCTATATGATAGAGACGGAATAGTAGACGCTTTAAAAGACTCTTTCTGATAATTATTAGGAGGTGAATATATAGGGCAACAGAACTGCGACATAGAACATAATTAATTATGAAACCCAATTGAAAAAGTCTGTGTCACTGAGGTTAGAGATATAATTAAGAACTTCAAAAACGGTAAGGCTGCTGGTGTAGACAGTATTAGCGCTGAAATGCTTAAATACGGTGGCGAGTACAACAGCGACTATCGTACCAATATACAAAAGAAAGGGAGATGAAAGCAACTGCAATAATTACAGAGGTATCAGCTTATTAAGTACCGTAAGTAAAATATACTCTAAGAATGGTCTAAGAATGGCCCTCTTCGACAAAGAAGGTGTAGATCTCGAAACAGTGAAGGTACGTGGGTTAGCTTTTGCAGATGACAAGATTGTTATGATAGAATCAATCGAGGACTTGCAAAGAATGTTGAATAAACTTAATACAAGCATGAAGAACATGGGTCTTAAAATTCACGTGAATAAAACAAAAATCATAGTGTTTGAAGGAAAAAGTGAGAAAACAATGTGCAATATTGTCCTAAATGATGAGAGATTAGAACAAGTTGATAAGTACGTATATCTGGATAGCCTATTCACTAGCGACGGAAAAATATATAGGGAGTTAGATAGGCGCATAAACAAGGGTCAGAAGGTTACCGGTAGAGCAGGGTCCATTCTCAGAAATAAAAACATATCAAAAAAAGCTGAAATGACCATACAAAGTGTAAAATTGACGCGCTTGGCATGAAACCTCTGCGCACAATATGCGGGAAAACACTGATGGACAAAGTCCGTAACGAGATAATCCTCAAAGAATGTGGTACAGGAGAGGTCCATTAGACATAAATTATCGCGTTCATCAAAACGTTCATCAAAAAGCTGGACGAAATCGGAGAGATGTTTAAGATCTCCAAAATCATAAAAAAATTGACACCCGAAATTCTGTATTCAAAATCGCAAAATTTCTATTTGTAAAACTTAAAACTTGTGTCATTTTTATTTTCAAATTAGCAAACTTGAAAACTCTCTAATTTCAAAGATTTATACAATTCAGAGCTTCACAATTTGGAATTTACAATTCAACATTTTTGAATTTGGAAAATAAATAATTGAAAATTACTCAGATTTCAAGATTAGTATTTTAAAGGTATGTAATTTTAAATGTTTTGTTGGTGTAGTTTAATTTTGAAGATTTACAATTGAAAGTTCTACAATTTTAACGACTTTCTATTTGAAATTATTCAATTTTCAAGATTTACAATTGAAGATTCATTAATTCGGAATATTTATACTGTAAAATGATGTTATTTTTAACGTTTTCTTCGAATATGTAATTTAATTTTGAAGAGTTAAAATTGAAAATTCTTCGCAAATTCAAATATTTACAATTAAAGACTCTTCAATATTTAACTTGTATAGTAAGAAATGATTCAATTTTAATGTTTTTTTTAATAGTTACATTTCAACGACTAGTCCATACCCTTTGCAAACTCCCTTAATTTTTCGGGACGACTAGACACAGTCAAATGAAAATGTATAAATAAAAATTATTAAATTTTGTCAGGATTCAAGAGTTTTCAATTCTAAATCTTCCAAATTGAAGAAATTTCAAATATAAATCATAAAAATTATACAAAATTTTTAATTTTAAAACTTAAAACTTGCATAATTTTTAATTTTTGATTTTCAAAATCAAAAACTTTTTAAGACTTCCATTTTAAAGATTAACAAATTAATGTTTTACAATTGTGAAGAGTTATAATTAAAAACTCTTGCATTTCGAAAAAATATGTACATTTGCAAATTATTCAATTTTCCAGATTTATATTTTAAATGTATGTAGTTTTGAAACTACTTTTATTTTGGAATAGTTCAATTTTCAAGATTTACAATTAAACATTCTTTAATTTTGAATATTTGGAATTCAATAATAGTAAAATTTTGAAGATATGACATTGAAATTCATTTACTTTTATAGCTTTCTTCAAAAATTGATATTTATTTAAAATTGAAAAAATCTTAAATGTATATTATCAAAACTACAAAATTTTTATTTGTGAAACTTCCATATTTTTTAATTGTAACTTTGCATAATTAGAAACTCAAGCACTTTCAAAGATGTATCATTCAAAGTTTTACAATTTTGAAGAGTTACAATTGTAAATTCTTGACATTTGAAAATTTAAAATTGAAAATCATTTAGTTCTGAAAATATGGAATTGAAGGTTCTTCCATTTTAACGATTTATATTTTAAAGATATTTAATTTGGGAATTGGAGTGCTTCTAATTTAAAATAGAAATATTTTTAGTCAGAAATATCAACTATCACATTTTTGTTGGGAATTCATATTTTTTTAATTAATCAATTAATTAATTTTTCTTAGTTGAAAATTTAAGTACTCGTTTGAAAGTTAAACTACTTTGCTACAAATTACTTTTTTTTAAATCATTCATAATTTTTAGTTAGAAGCTTGTTTTTGTGGTTGACAATTTAACTACTTTGTTGAAAATTGAACTATTTTATTCAAAATGGTTTTTTTTTTTTGTTGCTGTTGAAAATTCAAGTACTTGTTGAAAATAAAACTACTTTCTATTAAAAATGCAGTTTTTTGTTAATAATTTTAGCTAAATACATTTTTCTGTGGTTGATAATTCAACTATACTTCGTTAAAAATTTGTTGTTTTTCATGTTTGAAAATTAATATTTTTTAACTGTATATTTAGTTATTACATTTTATTTGGAAATTCGTCTTTATTGGACATTTTTTCCTGGAAATTGAGGTTTTTTTTGTTAAATTCAACTGTTTTTCATTTAAAATTAAAATATTTTTGGTTGCAATATTGAGCTATTTTCATTTAAAATTAAAATCTTTTGCAGTTGAAATAACAACTATTATACATTTTTTCTTGAAAATTGATATTTTTTTATTAAAAATTTAGATTCATGATTTTACTTGAAAAATGAAAATTCATCTTTGTGGTTAAAAATCTATTTGAAAAAATTTGATTTTATAATGGCTAACAATTAATTTTGTTAATTGAAAATTTAACAAGTATATTTTTAGTTGAAAATTGATTTTTTTAGTTGAAAATTCAAATATTTGGTTAAAGATTGACCTTTTTTTAAGTTGAAAGTTCATTTTTGTCGTTGCAAAAAATTAATTTTTAGGGCGGAAAATTGATTTGTCTTTCAACTAGGGTTATAGGTTGAAAGTTGTACTGCTTTAATAAACATTCACTATTTTAGTTAATGATCCATTATTCAATTTGGAAACTCATCTGTTTGGTTGAAAATAAATCTTTTTTAGTTGAAAATTAAACTTTTTAGTTAAACATTCATGTGACTTCTTGCAAATTCAACTTTTTTGGAAGAAAATTAATCTTCTTGGCAGAAAATTCATTTTTTTGGTAATTATATTCTTTGGTTGAAAGTTGAACTTCTTTGTTAAAAATTCATTCCTGTTGTTGAAAATTTATCATTTAAGTTTAAAAGTCATCTGTTTGGCTTAAAATTGAATGAAGTTTTTTTTTTTTTTAAATTAATTATTTTTCAGTTTTAAATCAAGTTTTTTTGGTTTATAATGTATCTTCTTTCTTGAAAATTTAACTATTTTTTTGAAAATTAGTTTTTGGCCTTAAAAATTATTTTTGTTCATTGAAAATTAAACTATTCGATTTTTGGTTGAAAATGACCTTTCTTAGATAAAAATTGAACAGATTTGATAATTAAAAATGACTGATTTCATCAGTAAGTCAAATTGTCTAATATAAAAAGTCACATTTGACTGATTCGTCAGTCATCAAATCCGCATTATTTGAATTAGCCAAAATTGATTTCAAATCAGTCACTTTTAACTGATTCTAATATAAAGTGTTCCATACACTGATCCCACCCAGGTCACTGATCAATCTCTCCAGCAAGTAGCAATCACCCCAGGCGAAGAGCTTTGCAAAGTCATCATGTGTCATAGATCACACAAAAATACGCAAGCTTGTTGATGATCACACAGTGAAATCTATACTCTTTACTCTAATTATATCCACCAAGTAAATTTCTCCATGCAAATTAGTTAATTATTTTAAGAAATGTGGCTTAAATTCATTCATTTTCATAAATGTTGAAATTTTTGATTAAATTTTGATTAAAGTGCTCTTAATATTGGTGAGCAGTATATCTTTACTCGCGAGATGATGGTTCTTTATATACTCATATTAATCCCTCAGGAAGCTC
This sequence comes from Andricus curvator, assembly GCA_932195095.1. NCBI lineage: Eukaryota > Metazoa > Arthropoda > Insecta > Hymenoptera > Cynipidae > Andricus > Andricus curvator. The sequence continues at coordinate 916,722 of CAKNYM010053149.1, read as the reverse complement.
GTGAGATCCACAAGTTGTGAGTAAAACGTATACTCCTCAGAGAGTATAAAATAATTGAGGCGTCCAGTAAGAGTCAGAGATATATGTTTTGTACTTTTACATTTTTTTGTCAACAATTTTTCATATTTATAGCTACACGCTTTCATTTGTAAATAAAACACTTAATCTTATCGCATCCAGATGCTGTAGAAAAAGCACCCTGATAAGAGAATTTTCATTATATGGGCAGTTGCCAAAAAGTTGAACACTTTAAATTTCAAAATTTTAGACAACTTATTTTCGCAATTTTGAATATAAAAGTGCGCAAATGTCTGCAGACTACAAATTAAAATGCAAAATTGCAAAATAATATTAACACCATTTTTTAATTATTTGAGATGCATAATGTGGGCTACAATTCTTAATTTTATATACTTATAACGATTTTAGTATGGTTAAATATCGATTCATCAATTTGTTCACAAATAATAGTGAATAATTAACTCTATTTTGCGTAATATTTTTCATAAAGTGTGAGTGTCACGACAGAATCATGATAAGTGCTACAAAAATCTTAATTTTTAAAATTGATTTTTCACAATCTAATGAACATAAAATATCAGTGAAACACCGGAAACATGTTACGAAACAAATAAAAGTGTCCAAAGTGAAAAATTAATGTATGAAATCGTCAATATAAAATAAAGTTTGATTTTTCATTAAAATTTTTTCATTTTTTACAACTTTCAAAGAAATTATTATGTCATAAAACCACTGGCAAATTAATAGCGCAAAAACTTAAAAAAAAAATTAAAATTAAAAGATTTTACAGTAAGTTTGAGCTCCTAGATTTTGATGAAGCCGCTGTAAATTTTCCTCGGGACAAAGTTTTTCGAGATGTATTAAGCTATTAAGGGGTGCTCGACAGGATCCAAACATTGAAAAAAGTGAAAAAAAATTATTTTTGGCAATTTTAAGTAAACAAATACATTTTTCCAGTGACATTTTTTTGGGAAAAGATCGATTCTGTGCCAAAATATGGAGGATATTTTTTTTCCAATATCAGGCTGCAAAAAATTGCAATACTTGTGAATTATTTTTCATGCAGATTTATAGATGTTACTTCAGTTTACTTATTTTATTTTTTGTTTGAATTGATGTATTTCGCAAAATGGATATATAATTTTTTTTTGGGTTGCTGATCACGAATTTGCTATCAGATTTTAAAAATTCAAAATGGCGGATCCAGAATGGCGGACTAATTTCTTAGAAAATTCCAATTTTTGTATGAAAATCTGAATACAATGCTTCTCGGTGTTGCTGATTGCGAATTCGCGATTAGATTCGCGAAATTAAAAATGGAGGTTCCAATATGGCGGAAATACTTCCGAGAAACTTTAATTTTTGCGTATAAATTGGGCACAAGATTTTTTGGGCCGAACATTGCGAATTCGCGATCAGATTTGCAATATTCGAAGTGGCATATCCAATATGATGAACTGGAATGGAAAATTTCACAAGTGTTGCAATTTTTTGCAGCCTGATATTGGAAAAAAATGATCCTCCATATTTTGCTAGTATGAGCCCCAATAACACGTTTCTTGGTATTCTTAGCATAATAAGGCCATTTTTTTTACACAGAATCGATCGTTTCCCAAAAAAATGTCACTGTAAAAATGTATTTTTTTACTTGAAATTGCCAAAAACCAATAAAAATAAATTTTTTCACTTTTTTTAATGTTTGGACTTTGGATCGTGTCGATATGGAAAAACTTTGTTCCGAGGAAAATTTACAGCGGCTTCATTAAAATCTAGGAGCTCAAACTTGCTGTAAAATTTTTGTTATAAAAATTGTTCAATGCATGGAGCTTTATGTCCTAATTTTTGCCGAAGAATCGAATAGCGCTATTAGTTGTTTCTTATCTCGAATATTTAAACAAATTGTTTAGACATCATATTTTTTCAACACAATATGCGGTGGAATTTTAGAGAAGTTTGAATCCATTCTCAAGAAAATATACTAAATTGAAGAAACTTAATTTTTTTTTATTTAAGTCAATTTTCTTGAGACAAGATAAATTTTCTTGGATCATGAAAATATTGTATCGTCTGGATTCGTATCGAGAGGACATTTTGAAATTCTGAAATCGAAATCAAATAAACTGTGAAAATAGTCATTTTTCCCATATTCTTAATCTGTTCTGCATATATATTTTTGAAAGATTTTCTGTCATGTCAGGCGACTTTTAACAAGCGTGTAAAATTCTTATCCATAAATTAATAAACCCATAATTTTTTCTCTACTTTAGGAAGAAAAATTATAACGTTAATTATATTATCAAAAAGTTATCTAAGAAAAAAATTTTTGGGACATGCGATTCAAAAATTTCATATTTTATAATTATTATATTTTATCAAATTTTTTGAATGAAAGGTCTTTGTTTAAACTTCATGTAATGACTGAAAAATATTTACAAACTTTTTGTTATGGGGCACCAAGCTTATAGTTTTTCAAAAACTTTGTTTAAAAACATATGTGGGTATTTTCGGCTCAAAAATTCAACTTTGAAAATTTCTCTTTTTTATTTTCAAAGTCCAAGTATTTGGTTAAAAATGTATGAAAGTTGTTAAAAACTCATATTTTTTGGTTGTAAATTCAACTACTTGGTTAAAAGTTTAATCTACTTTGTTAAATAAATTTATAAGAAACAGTAAGAGTTTAGAAAACCCTCCAAACCCCAAATCGACTTGCATAATTTTTGGATGACCCCTAAAAAAATTCATGAAAAATATTTAGTTGGCAAAAATTACGTAAATTAGGGGGGGGGGGGGGGCCCAAGGCTTACAGACCCTAACAAAGTTTTCTATGAGATTTTACGAATTAAAAATATTATCGGTGATGTCTCATGAAGGAAAAAACATGATTTTTTTTTTAAACTTTCAAAAATTTTTCCTATAAAAAAACTGTTTTACACGATTTCAGCCAAAGAAAAATTTACTTTCAAGCACTTAGAAACAATAGCGTTGTAGAGAATGTTTTCCCCGAAAAAAACCATCAATTATTAAAATTCAACCTTTTTTTAAAATTGGGGAGAATAAGCTAATAGTCAAAAATCAATCTAAAAAACATTATAAGAAGCAAAAAAAAAAAGTTAACAAAATTTATACATTGAAAAATTGACGGAATTTCAATTTTTTAATTAAATTAAATAAAATGTTGCAGAAATTAGAAACATCAATTTATTGAAAGAAATTAAAATTCGAATTGAGTTAAACAAATTAGCCCGAGAAGAGGGCGGCGAGCGCCCCCGAGGAAGGATTTCGTAGACTACACTTTCAAATTGAAGCCAAATCAGTTAATATTAGCCTGTGGCAAAATCACCATGAATTTTCCTATTTGTGCAAGGTAAAATTACAATCTATGGTAAATCTTCGATAAAAACAGAAAACGTATAATAAACCTAAAAATGTTTCTAAAATGCCCGCTCCCGAATTCCTCAACGATTTATACGAGCCGATGGTAAATTATTCTGTTCAATGCCCCTGAGTTTCTTTTATGGGATACGAAAAAACAAAAAGAGAGTTTTGTATTATGCTGAGGTTCATTATTAAGTAAATTTTTTAAAACTTCCTGATTTATTTTTAACTTTAGAAAAATTAGACGATCATTACACTCCATATGACAAAAACTTTTTCTTCTCTGCACGATAAAGAATATTTAGTTACATGAATAAACACTATACAAACTTTTAAACCTATATTTTCAACCTTTCAATTGAAATGTTTTCAGCGTTTGGGCAAATCCAAAAAATACGAACGGTTTCAAAAGATCCATTAAAATAAAGTAACGAAACAATTTTGTTTTATTTGTTGGATTTATTGAAAATTGCAATATTTTGTTCGAAACGTCTGCCCATCTTGATTTATGTATGGGTAAGAGAATAAAGGAATTATTAAACATTTTTTAACAGAAATGGTTCAGAATTTAAATAAATTTATAATTCAAAACCGAATTGCAAAAGAATAACGTGTAATCGATACAATGATTGGCCACTTAAGGAATTTTTCTAATTTAGCAATATCTAAAAACCACTATAGGCGTCGAACGAACTTCTAAGATTCACAGATGTAAAATAAATGCTATAAAGATTCAAATTATCACAGTGAGTTGAGCGTTAAAATAAGTAGTAGATAATTTATATTTAAAGAAATGAAGAATAATGTAAGAAAAAATACAATGATAGCCACGATGACACGGTGATTAGCATAGGCCTCTCATTGTCGACATCAGGTTATACATGAGTGATTTTGAAACCACTGTGATAAGCCTCTAAACAGTCTAAACTGTGTAATGATTGGCCGGTACCGAAAATTGTTTTTAGCACAATTTCCACTTATTATTCATAAGACAAAATTACAAACAATACAAACATAGTCTGTAAAAAGTTTTAACAATTTTGAATGAATTTTTGCAAAGACATTAGTCGTTTGTTTTTTAAATGTTGTGGGCAATCATTATGTTTCTGCATAATTCACGAGGACAATGATTGGCCACCCATTTATCAAATTACAGACATCTTTCTACAGTAAACTACTACAATAAGGTATACTACTACAATAAGGTATACTACTATCGTGTATCTTTAATCATCAAATTTAATTAAAATCCAAAAGTCTTTAGTTAAATCTATCTTACTTGTTAAGAAAAGAATAATTTTTAACAAGCGGATCCTCCTAATATTAAAAGCTTTTAATTTAAATTTCTTACAATGACACATTCAGCATCACCGGTTTTACTTTCTGCGCTACTAACCTATCTTGTAAAAATGCTGCGGAATCGTTTGCTCTTGATTCTGCACTATTTATCAGTAGTTTCATTTTTAAGTATTCTTTTAAGATTATAAGCATATTTAAATGAGGTGGCCAATCATTAAGGGATGGCTAACCATTGTACTGATTACCCTAACAAACCAAACACAATTTTGGTAAAGATTTATTGTATTTAACGATCTATAAAAAATGAGACTTCGAGTTCGAAACTGGATTATGTTCCCTGCGCAAGTTAAATTCGCTTCGGCAAAATGTAACACCTAATTGAGATAAAAATTAATAATTATTTTATACAGTTTTCCAAAAATTCTATTAAATTTTAGATCTACCAAAAATGTGAATTAGCCAGATTAGCCTCCCTTCAGCTATTTTCTCGTAGAGACTACAAAATACCGCCGAAGGATCCTCAAGTTCTGCAGCTCTTCTTGCTCCTTTCGGTTTAGGATCGTGGGGTGGTACCAGTACATCTGCAGTGGTTCTCATCTCCATCCTGGTCCTTTCGGAGGTGGCGAGCATACGTCACCGGCAATGGCGCTAGAAAAGCGAAGGTGCCCACCGATGTATTTTTTAATTATTGATTTTAATGACGAGGCGAGCCACTGCCAACGCCATCTTGGATGCTGGGCGGAGTAAGAAGCGGCCCCTCTCTCTCGTCTTCTCTCTCAGTCACTCTGCCTCTCTTGCGACCCCCGCCCACCCCTCCACGTCCTTCTTTGCCTCCTTTTTCCTCCTCCAACTTCTTCTTTTCCGCCACCTCCTTTTCCTTCCTCTTTCTCTTTCTCTTTCTCTTTCTCTTTCTCTTTCTCTTTCTCTTTCTCTTTCTCTTTCTCTTTCTCACTCTCTCTTTTTCTCCCTTTCACTCTATCCTTCTCTCTCCCACCCCGGGCCTCTCCTTCTCGCCTAATGCCGAGAGATAGACAGATGATAATTAAGAAAGCGGCGGGACGCGTGAGCCAACGCTGCGACGCGACGCCGAGCGACGCTCGATTCTTCATCCTTTTTTTTACTTCTCATCTTGACTCGCGCATACATTTTTCTTCTTCCTTTTCTTTTCCTTTTCTTTCCTTCTCACTTCCGTTCTTGAGCATCCTTCCGCGGATTCTGAGTTATGATTTTACATTATTCTTGTCCACCTACCACCACAAAATGTGAATACAACAAATTTTCAATTGTTCCCCTTGATTGAGATAGAGATTATTGAGTTTTTGCCAAGAAACAAACTGCGTTCTGGGATTACAAATATTATTCATGTATGCTAAATAGAAGGTGTTGTATAAAGGAAGAGAAAACTGTAAAGATTTCCTAATTCGAGAATTTTGAGGACTCATCTGATGAAATACGTGGGTTTAATATATTTTTTTTACTTTCAATATACATATTTTGGTATGAACATTATATTATGCCTACAGTAAGCGAACAGAACCATTTTTTGAAAAAATCAGTTATGCATGGTTGCTGCATATTTAGAAATATGACTATTCGACAATGGTCTGCACAAATTAATTCTATCACATCAAAATCTTGGTTTAAAAATTTATTATCACTTGAAAAGTATATATAATTTAAAATTTGTTTACTTTGCCAGAAGTTTTGAATTACTGTCCGTCCAAAAAGTTTAGGCACCCCGATTTTTGTATAGATTTTCGTGAAAATCTCAGCAGAAAAAATTCTAAAAATATGAGACAACATGCATGTTCAACTTTGAATGGCTGTAAGTCACTGAGAAAAATTATGAAAAATCTTCAAAAAATATATGGGTTTCGCTGATCCTTTCTGTGCCCACTGGTGATATTTAGAGTCAGAAATAATTGTTTGTTAATAAGTTATTGACAAAAGAGCGGGGAGATGTCATCTCCGGAACTAAGGAACGTACAGAGATGATTCTTGAAGCAAATTACACATTTTTGGCTTCTGACAATGTTGTGCGTATTATCAATGAACAAAAAGTTGCACTTGAATGTTTAAAAAATTGTTTTCTTCTTGGAAAAATACAAAAGGTTTAACGATAATCGAGGCTACCGCACTCGCAGCATGGGACCTTGCTGGAGCTATTGCTACACGTGCAACACAACCTTAAAAAAAAGGGACACGGTTACCTCGATTATTATAAAGCCTTCTGTATTTTTCCAAGAAGAAAATAATTTTTCAAACATTCAAGTGCAACTTTTTGCTCATTGGTAATACGCACAACATTGTCAAAAGCCAAAAATGTGTAATTTGCTCCAAGAATCATCTCTGTACGTTTCTTAGTTCCGGAGATGACACCTCCCTACTCTTTTGTCAATAACTCATCAACAAATAATTATTCCTGACTCTAAATATCACCACTGGGCACAGAAAGGATTAGCGAAACCCATATATTTTCTGCAGATTTTTCATAATTATTCTCAGTGACTTAGAGCCATTCAAATTTGAGTATTCTGAAATGATCATATCATTATTATGCTTTTTCATCTTTCACTCGCCCGGAAATAATCGCTAATCATCTGAACATTTTGAAACTCTGTATCAGTATTGGAAAAACGTTCACCTGCAACATGCATGTTGTCCCATATTTTTTGAATTTTTTTCTGCTGAGATTTTCACGAAAATCTGTACAAAAATCGCGGTGCCTACACTTTTTGGACGGACAGTAGGGTGGTTCTTCTTTATACGTAATAGAATTTTTTTAGAATTTCTCTGCTCTCACTCCCGCCCCCAGTTTGGTTCGAATGCCCCAAAAGAAAATCTTTCCCAAATTTGAGCGAAATCAGTTAATATTAAGAATTTTAGAAGTCACATATGGGGGAAAGTCAGCTTTTTGCAAATCTAATATTGAAACGCGATTTGTTACAAATAATTCCGTTTGTGTAAAAACGATTTGCACGTGGTTCGCAACAAAACAGGCAAGAGGACGATGCTTTTGTTTCGAGACAACTTTTTCTCTGAGTGTTTAAACCACTTTTATTGGTCCCCAAAGAAACCCCATAATATATAAGTGACAAATTTGAATTTTACGTAATATTACAGTTTATTAACGCTTTTTGAAAGTTTTTTCCCCTTAAATAATCATTGAACGGTGTGTTAAGAATACCCAGTCATCCATTAACTAATTTTTAATTGTTTAAACAATTTTAGTTTGATTTAACATTTGTTTTTTCAGGTAAGTCGCGAAATGAATGTATTTTCTAGACTTTATGAGTTCTTTAATCAATTATAACAATAAAATGATTTGCTCAAATAATTTTAAAATTATTTAAATAATGCCTGTGTGTTCAAGTATATAGTTTACTCAAAAAAAATGAGGAGAAGCATTTTAATTAGATGAAATCTTTGCTGTTTTTTCGCAAGATGTCGTTTTTAATTGACCCAATTATTATAATTGTAAAGAAGATTTTTTTATTGGCATTAGGGTCGATAATGTTTTGTTTTGTGTTCTACAATTAATTTTTAAACAGATATCTATTTGCAAGTAAATCAAAGTTAGATTTTTCAAAAATCAATTCAAAATTTATATCGATTATATTAAGTTTCAACCCCTATCCGTGGTTGAAATGCAGCATATTATTGATTGCAAAATTGATCAAATTTACAAACTTATAAACGAAAAAATTTATTTTTGTTTGAAAAATATACATTACAATTAATTTAGATCAATTAAAATGTAATTGACTGCAAAATTTATCAAATTTACAAACTTATAAACGAAAAAATTTAATTTTTTTTTGAAAAATATACATTACAATTAATTTAGATCAATTAAAATGTATAAGGTAGGACTGACTCACATAACCTTACTGACGAGTCCAGTGAGTCAGTCCGGGACGAAACATAGAAAATCTAACTTTAATTTACTTGCAAATAGATATCTTTTTAAAAATTTATTGTAGAATACAAAACAAAACATTATCGACCCTAATGCCAATAAAGAAATATTCTTTACAGAAACATTTTATTTCACCAAATTTTCGACAGATTTTAATACTTTTAAGTACTACATAATTTGTTTTCTAAGAATACTCGTAAATGTTTGAACAATTTTATTTTGTTTAAATATTTTATTTTTGCTATTTTTCGAAAGCTTGAAATATTTTTAGGTAATATTATTTATTTTGTTTGACTTATTTTATGTGTTTTTTAATAGAGAGGACAAAATGCGTTTTTTCTCTCAAAATTTTCCACAGATTTAATTAGTACGAGTAATTTATTTATTTTGAATGAAATCAGTGAAATAAAATAAATTTTTTAACAATGTTAATTTGTTTTTTCGCCCAAATGCCAACTGAATTAATAGAACCCAATAATTATATTTTTGGTTTGGAATTTATATCCTTTTGTTAAAAATTCGACTAATTGGTTGACAATTCAATTATTTTATTGAGAATGCAACTATTTTGTTAAAAAACTCGTCTTCTTTAGTCAAAAATTCAACTACTTGATTGAAAGTTGAGCTACTTTTTTAAAAATTAATTTTTTTAGTTGAAGATTTAATTTTTCCACTTTTTTAAAATTCTTCTTGGTTAAAAATTAATCTTTTAAGTTAAATTATGGTATCTCTTTTTTGAAAATGTATTTCTTTTGTTGAAAATTTATCATTTTAGTTGATAATTTATCTTTGTGGTTAAAAATATGACTATTTTGTTGATAATTCATTCATTTTTGTATAACATTCGTCTTTTTTTTAGTTGTATTCAACTGTTTTTTGTTTCAAATTAAAATTTTTTTTCTGAAATATATATTATCATCTTGGTTTAAACGAATCAAAATTGTCTAAAAATTTCATTTTATACTGCTGATTTTATGCAAAACAAATAAGTAACTCATACCAATGAAATCTGTGGAAAAATGAAAAAAAAAACAGGAAGAAACGAATATGAAAATTATGAAATATGAAAATTCAGAACCTGAAAATATTTCAATCTTTCAAAAAATGGCAAAAATAAAATATTTAAACAACGTAAAATATTTAAACAAAATCAAATATCCAAACAAAATCAAATGTTTTGAACAATTTAAATTTGTTTGAACAATTTAAATTTGTTCAAATATTCACAAGTAGTCTTAATAAACAAATTAGTACTTTCAAAAATTAAAATCTGTCGAAAAGTGGGTGAGAAGGAATGTTCCTCCTTGTTCCATTAAGTAAACTTTATACTTGAACAAATACGCATTATTTAAATAACAATTTTAATTAAATTTTTCATAATTTTGAAAGATAGTCTTTTAAAATCAATATGGAAATTCGGCAAATCACTGAAAATGAAAAACTTTCACTAAATTATCGATAAAGTGAACTCACTAAACTATCACTAACTATCGATTTAACTTTATCAAACTTTATAATAAATTCGATAAATACAGTTCAAGTTGAGACCAATTACACTTCAAATCAGGCAAAATTGCAAGAAAAGTCCATCAGGTCATGGTTTCACAATGATTCAGTATTTGGATATATCATTCTATGGTAGAAACAAAGGAATTCGATTTTGTTGTTGATTTTTTACAATCGTTCGAAGATAACCTGTGCATTCTTAAAAATTGATAGAAAGGTATTTCAAAATGCAGTATTTTCCGAACGATCGTAGGTATTCAGGCTTTTCTTCATTTTATTCGACGTAAAAATTCTTGTTCTTTCCACAATTATATCCATAAATACCTTTTTACAGGGGAATACTATACGTATTTCTCTACACTCTAAGAAAAAGTCTATTAACAGTGAAATTACGTTCCTTTCAGAATGCATCCTTTGTAATTAAGCAGATTTCTTTTGTCCGTCAATAGAATCGTTTCACTGTTCAAAGACTTATCCGTTATATGCAAAACGAAAGTAGTTTTACTGATAAACGATTTCTTTTGACTTTGAAAAGAATTCTTTTAACTATTAAAGGATTTCATTTGTTGGCTAGCGGAGAAAGTGCGCCTGCGCATGAGTGAATTTTTTCACTGCACGATTTATTTATTAATTGATAAAGTGAGTGAAAAAAGGAGCGAAATGATGTCGAAAATGGATTACTTCAAAAAATTAGGAATCCCAGATTGTGACGCAAAAACTTTGGAAGGTACGTGTACTGAAAGAACAATTTTTGATCCGCATAACCTCACTTTTCATTGATTTTTACGCTTTTTTCTTTATGAAATGATTTTGTAAAGCGTCGATTTTATATCGATTTTTATATTTACATTCACCAAAGTTCGGCTTTTGTACATTATTTTGTTGCACGTCATATCATGCAATAAATTTTCTTTTAACGTTCAAATTATTCTTTCTTTTGTCGGACAATAGATTTCACTTCAAGATCAAAGGAAATCCTTTCGCAGTTAAAGGATAGGATTTGAAACGACAATCCTTTAACTGTGAAAGGATTTCCTCTCATGCCAATTTTGAATGGAAAATCCTTTAATAGTGAAAGGAATCGTTTGACAGTCAATAGTCTGTTTTTAGAGTGTACTGAGAAAAGTTGAACATTTTTTGATCAAAATAGGTACGTCCAAGTTTTTGAATTTGTAATTACTACGAATTTTGATGTTAAAACGATTACTTCGGAGAAATTATTTTGGAAGAACAATAAAAAAGCTGCCTCGGCCCGGTTTTGAACCGGGAACGCAAAACTGTCTGTGATAGTGAAGCGTTAACCAATTACGCCACTGAGGTCTCGGCAGATCTTTTCTTGTTCTAAATAGCTACCTTTTTCCAGGGGAATATTATACGTTTTTTTCACTGCTGCAAATGTATACCATTTTTGATCAACGCGCGTTTAATCTAATTAATATTTGGAAGATGTTATAACCATTTAAAGATATTAAAGTCAGAGTTGAAAAATTTTCAATTAATACAAATTTCGATTTTAAAACGATTACTCTTTTTGCCAAAAAAGCGATTTTGATTTTGGTGCAGTTGTGAAATACGTGAAATACGTAAAATAGAGTACTCCCATGTGAAAAGGTAGAAAATATCTGCTGAGGCCTCGGTGGCGCAATTGGTTAACGGTCCACTCATGGATAGTGGCGTTTCCGGTTCAAATCCGGACTGAGGCAGATTTTCTTGTACTCCAAAAATTATTTGTCCAAAGAAATCGTTTCCACCTCAAAATTTATAATAATTAAAAATTTTAAAATCGGACGTAACATCTTCAAATGTCAGTAACATCTTCCAAATATTAATTAGATCGTAGAATTTTCCTGAACCCCCTCCCTTCAAAAGCTGTTGATCTCGAGCGTTACGCTATTATTAAAGTTACATACACTTACAATAGAAAAAGCGTTACGTAAACGTAGGGGGGGGGGTGAAAATTGTCAGATAAAACCGTTACTTATTTTTTGAACGGCCCCGTTACATTGACTCAACTACTCTGCAATATTCCTATCTACAGAAATTCAAGAACACTACAATTTATACTTGAAGCAGCAACCCTTCCAAACAACCCTTTCAGACTTCCTGAAGCTTTTTTTCCAATTTCAAACTCAAACATTCTAACTTTTTGAGAAGAAAGAAAACTTCTTTTTCCCTCTTAAAATTCGTGTTCCAGCTTGGATTTACGAACTTTACTCGAATGCACATTTGAATAAAGAGTGCCTAAAAAACGAGAGGGTAGTAAATCAGCGAATATGGCTTTGACGTACATTGTTAACTGTTTGTTCGCATGGGCTACGCATTTATTGGGTACTCGCACTCTTTTGTCAAACTTTCACATGGACTCTGAGTTGGGGTTCGTTAAAAGAGCGAAAGGCGGTTAAGGTAGGGGAAAAGCGGAGGAGGCCAATCTTACTAATTAATACGAAGGTTGGTAGAAAAGAAGAAAAGGTGCAGGCAAGCGGGAGAAAAAGTGAATACGTGTATAATGTGTATATACTCCTACACGCACTCCGGAGTCCTGGGTCTGCCGTACAAAATAAAAAATATCTTCATTTTTTTTTTCGGCAGGCTCAAGGTGCAAAATACGAGGCAAGCAATCTTGGTAATTAATAACGAGAGAAAGACATCACCGAGGGTTCAGGAGCCAAAGGGTTGCTTACTTTTGCGACCCAAGGGCGGATTTGGGATCACATGTTTCACGAGGGAAATTCTGATCTTTGAAGGTCCCTTCATCCATTAAAGAAAAAACGAAAAGAAAAAAATGTTAATTATTCATCATACTTAACTGAATTTATAAAACATAAATGTAATATAAGGCTATATATAGTCGGGTGGGTCGAAAATAAATACCTTTGGAATTAGAAATCGCTACAACGCGGAAAAGTAGCGTATTGGGGTCCTAAAAAAGTATAATTAATTTGGAGTCGATCGACATGCAGCTTAGTTACTTGCGTTCGAAAAAAAGGTTTCAAAAATTTCTTGTTTGCAGAGTCGTTAAATTTTATTGAGTTTCAATTCTTTTTTACATACCTGGAGGTAAAAAAAATGTCTCAATTTTTCTCGGACTTTAATCTATAATTTTCTGAGAGATAATTTCTATTTAATTTACCATTGTTTTCGGAAATATTTTTTACCTCGTTTGCAAATAGGAGGAGAATTATTTGAGGTACATGAAAACTTTTTGGTGACAAAAATGCATAAGAAAGATAAAAAAATAAGTAGTTTAAACATTTTTCTGAGCATGTGTGGGTTTTTAAAACATAGAAATACACTAGAAAAAAAATGGACAAGACCCAGGAATCGAAATTGGAATTACAGCAAATTTTCTTATTTCCGAATTTTGTATCTAACTGAATTAATTTTTTTTATTTATAAGTTTAACATTTTTCGAAATTGCGTGAGAAAAGAAAAAATTGGGTGAAATTGCATGCGCAAAGAACGATTCAGTTCGACAAAGAATTGCATCTAAGGAAATTAGGTTTTAATTTTAATAAACACCGATTCAGCATTTTTAAAAGTTGCTGTTTTCAATTAAGATTCCTGGATCTTGTCGATTTTTTTTCCAGTGTATTTTTAGGCTTAAAAATTCCACACATGTTCATAAAATACCAAAATCAAAAAATTTTGAATTCGCTGTATTGCCAATTTCGATTCCTGGGTCTTCTGGATTTTTCTTCTAGTGTTCTTCTATGTTTAAAATACCCACACATGCTCAAAAAATATTTCAATTACATGTTATGAAGATAAGTTCATAAAATACCCAAATCAAAAATTTGTTAATTCGCTGTTTTGTCAATTTCGATTCCTGGGTCTTGTGGATTTTTTTTCTAATATATTTCTATATTTAAAAAACCGAAACATGCTCATACAAATGTGTAAACTACAAGTTATGAAGATAAGTTCACAAAATACCAAAATAAAAATTTGCTGCATTGCCAGTTTCAATTCCTGGACCTTGGGGATTATTTTTCTAATGTATTTTTGTCACTAAAAAGTTTTCACGTAGCTCAAATAATTCTCATTCTATTTGCAAACGCGTTAAAAAAATGTCCGAAAACAATGGTAAATTAAATAGGAATTATCTCTCAGCAAATGATAAATTAAAATCCGAAAAAAATTGAGAAGACTTTTTTTTTTCCTCCAGGTATGTATAAAAAAATTGAAACTCAATAAAATTTAAAAACTCTGCAAACAAGAAATTTCTGAATTCCAAAAGTATTTATTTTCGACCCACCCTAATATATAGTAGGGTGACTTATGAAGTTCTTTTTTTAGACTTTGTAAAACCTTAAGTTGGAAATTTCTCTATTTTGGCGAGAAAATGATCACCTATTTTTGCCGGATTTTTAAAGAAATAATTAGAGGTCGTTGTGAAGGTTTTTGTGTGGAAATTTGACTTTTTGAAGTTTTTAAATGTTTATTTCAATAATTTTAACTATGAAATCTTGCACAATGCAGGAAATTCTTTACCAGTGTGCCATGTGACCCTCAACTTTTTTTCGATTCGCAAAAAAATTTCAAGATGGGCATTAACACCCTTAAAGTTGCGATTTTATAATAAAGCTGAGATTAAGAAGTCAAATTCATCCCTAAAAAATGTTTTTAAATTATAAAATTTTAAGGATTTATTACTTACTGTACTGACAATAATTTCTATCATCGAAAAAAATAAAAAATGTAAAGAATACTCGTCTAACAATTAAAAAATTAAAAAATCGATAAATTCTTGAAGAAACTTTGTGGTACCCTTTTTTATATTTGATTGAAAACAAAAATTTTAACCTAATAATTTCAATACTTTTTATTTTGAAAAACGAATTCTAAGAGAGAAAATAAAAATATTTCAGAAAATTTCAAATTATTTCCCAAAACTTAAAAAAAGAATGGGGAAGATTTTAAAGCTAAATTTTTCCAAATTACAAAATATGAGAAAAAACTCCAGTAAGTTTGAAAGATATTTAGAAGATTTGACAAAAATAGTCAAAATTCATTTTTAACTAAAAGATTTTTGACGTAGATTTCTAAAGGTTTCAAAATAAAATTTTGAGAATTTTTAAGGACTTTGAAAGATTTCAAGTTAATACATTTTTTTCAAGATTCCTGAGAACGTTTTAGATGATTCTTTATGTTGAAACATTAATTTTAAGAGATTGTTTAAAAAGACGTTAAAGCATTTTAAAAGATTTCCGAAAGTGTCAAAAAATAATCTAGAAGGTTTTAAGGCCATTTTTTAATTTTGAAAGATTTTTCAAACTTTTAGGAATTATTCTTCTCTCGAATTATAATTTGGTTACATTTTTTTCCTTTCTTACTGTTTAATCTTTTCAGTTTGTTAAATCAACTATTTTGTTGAAATTTCGTCTTTCTCAGTTAATGTCAACGAAAGTAATATTTCCAAAAAGTTTCTTAATTTAAAAAAGGGATGAATTTGACGTTTCAATTTTAAATTCAGGAATGTTTCTTAATTAATAAACAATACTTTCTACGATTAAAAGAATGTTTAGCCTTTAGTAGGATTTTTTTTAAATTGCAAATTAAGGAAATTAATATTCAGATCTAGCGGAACCTTTAAACAATTAAAAAAATAAAATAAAAAAACATTTATTGCAGCAGTTTTCATCAGAGGGTAAAAATTTATTGGGTAGCTTTTGCAAAATTCAAATATTTAAATTTGTATTGGGCATCCTAATGTAGTAGAATTATACGACACTGAAAAAATCTGAAAAATTTTGCTGGACACCTTGTCTAATATTTATTTATTGCAAAGAAATATTTTGATTGCAGCCGGGACACACATTTTTTGAAATGAAAGATTCATTAAATGAAAAAAATACGTTCTTATGTGTAAACAAGTTTCTTTTAAATGTATATTTTTCATATTCGCATTATTAAAAATAAAAATTGTAATACTTATAACCTTTTTTTTTTTAATTTGGTATCAAAATCCCAAAATGTATGTCATATTCGGTTTCTTTGAAAAAAGAAACAATTTATACAGCGACCGAATCTGCAACCAAAGCATGATCTGCCTGTCTGATTTGAAATGGATTCAGTCACATGTAAGTAAATTTTAAGTTGGCCCCTAAATTAGAGCGTTGAAGCGTAATACCCCGGCTAACTCAAAAGCGACTGTGACGTTATTAAATTATGAAAATTTTTCTTTTGAGAATGAGAAAAGCATGAGACGGTTGTAGATTCATTAAAAAAAATCCACCTTAAAAAAAAAGTTGATTTTGATACAAATCGTGTACAAATTTGGAAAATTTTAAAACTTGAATTAGAAAAGGTTCGATTTATTTAAATGTTAAATGTTTACGATTCAGAATGTTGATTTTGAGATTATTGAACGCGTCTTAAACAAAATTCCAGGACTTTTCCAAATTTTCCAGGACAACAAAAAATACATTTTTCCTGGTACCCTTTTTTTTAAGTGAAAAAATACTTTTCACGAAACATAGAAATGGTAGGTCTAGTGACTCTAATGGAACTAAAAACAGTTTCATATGCGAAATTTCTCATACATTTTATCACGGTGAAAAATTACAACGGTACAATCGACAATAGTACGAAGCTTCTCATTTTTTAAACTTTAACAAAAATTAGATGACATATTTTTAAACCAATAATTTTTTGCTATTGATACAATTAAATTGAGTTCAAGACAGTATATAATGAGCTTCTTTTGATTACAATTGGTTAAAATTTGACTGAGTTGTCAAATTTTAGGCTAATTTAATTTTAAATTTCAATTATATAATCAAATTTTCGAAAAAATAGTTGAATTCTTGGCTAAATGATTTAATTTTCAACTTACAAAGATGAATTTTCTACCAAATGACCAAATTTCATAAAAAAAACTTAAACTTCAACGAAAAATAGTTATATTTTTAACGAAATAAGTTAATGTTTTAGAATCCAGTTTAATTCTGGAGAAAAAATGTAAATTTTAAATTCAAAAGGACAATTGTTTCTCCAAATAGATGAATTTTCAACGAAGCAGTTGAATTTTTAACCAAAAAAGATAAGTGTTTAACAAACTACTTGAATTTCTAACAAAATACTGCAATTTTCTACTACAAAAATAAATTTCCAACCAAATAGTCGAATTTTTAATTAAAATTAAACAAAAAAGTTTTTTTTTTTTAACAGGAAAAGTTAAATTTTCAACAAAAAGCTGAATTCTAAACGAAAAATTAAATAGTTGACATTTCAACAAAATTGTTAAATTTTCAATAAAAGAAAAACGAATTTGAAACAAAATAGTAACATTTTCAACCAAAGAGATGAATTTTTAACTAAAATTAGAAATCTTTAACCAAACGACTGAATTTTTAACAAAAGATCAACTTTCAACTCAGTAGTTAAATTTTCAACCAGAAAAGACGAATTTTTTACAAAACACATGAATTCTCAACCAAAATAAATCCATTCTCAACGAAAAATATAATAGTTGATATTATGTTAACCAAAAAAGACTTTGATTGAAATCAAACACAGTTGAATTCAACACAAAAAAACGAATTTTTAACAAAATAGATCAATTTTTACCCAAAATATATTAGATTTTTTTACCAAAAGAGATACATTTTGAAACGAAAAAGTCGAATTTTTAAACAAGAAAGAAAAAAATTTCCACTGAATTGTTGCATTTTCAAGCCAAGAAGACAAATTTTCTACAAACCAGTAATATTTTCAAATCGAAGATATGAATTTTCAACAAAAAGTTACTTTTCAACCAATTGAAATAGTTCATTTTTTTTACAAAATACATAGATTTTCAACCAAAGTAGATGAATTCTCACCGAAAAATATAATACTTGATCTTGTTTCAACCAAAAAAGATTTTTATTTGAAATCCAACACATTCAACAAAAAAATAAAGAAGATTTTCTTCACCAAAAGAGATAAATTTTGAAACGAAGAAGTATAATTTCGAAACAAGAAGAAAAAGTGCATTATATTGTTGAATTTTCAGGTAAAAAAAGATGAATTTTCTACAAAACAGTTGCATTTTTAAACAAAAATATGAATTATCAACAAAAAAGTTACATTTCAATCAAATAGTTGAACTTTTTACCAAAATAGTTGAATTTTTTACAAAATACATGGATTTTCAACCAAGTATTTGAACTTTCAACCAAAATAGATGAATTCTCAACGAAAAATATAATAGTTGATATTTGGTTCGATATTATGCAAAGTGTTAGGCAAGGATGCATTATATCCGCATGGCTATTTATTATATTCATGGACAAGTGTCTATGAATGGCCCTCTTCGACGAAGAAGGTGTAGATCTCGAGACATTGAGGGTACGTGGGTTAGCGTTCGCAGATGATGAGGTTGTTATGGCAGAGTCGATCGAGAACTTGCACAGAATGTTGAGCAAACAAGCATGAAGAACATGGGCCTCAAAATTAACGTAAATAAACCCAAAATTATGGTGTTTGAAGAAAAGGGTGGAAAGGACAATATGGAATATTGTCCTGAATGATGAGACCATAGATTGTAAATAAGTTACCCTAAAAGTTCCAAATAACGTAACTTTTCAGTAAATTATTCACTTGTAACAAGTTACTACCCAACTTTGCTAAAAATATTCCTAAAAGGTAATGATATATCGCTTTATAAATTGAAATCTCTCTAAATCAGATCGAAAACCAAAGCAGGAAGAAAGAACGCATCTTTTATACTTTCTTAAGCTCGCTTCACTCTTGTTATTTTCTGCAATAATTTTTCCATAAAACTCGCGTTAAAAGTTTATCCGCGGTTATAAGCGAGGAATAACGATTAATTCTCTTGAATTGATAAAGCGAAGTTATTGAGGAACGACTGGATAATTATGATGAAAAAAAGAAATTGGCTGCGTCGTTTATTTCGCATGTAGTAAACTTGCTTAAGTATTTAGCCGCAGGTATGATCGTTACACCTGGGTCACGGTGAGATAGTGTGTTGTATACCTAGAATAGTAATCCCAAGGGGTAATAATGCTGGACGAACTTTCAGGTTCTTAGGAACTGATTCCAAAAATTATCTTCAGGTAGACTTGCCACTCACCTTTAAATCTTTAAGAATATAAACTCTAAACTCTGGTAAGTAAGCTCTAAAAGTCTCTAAGTCTAAAGCAAAAGGTAACGAAATAACTTGGAAATGACATCAGTGAGCTATTTTATTGACCAGGTACAATTTTGTTATACCAAACAAGATTTTTTAAAGAGTTTTTCCATGAAAAAAGGCTCTTCAAAGTGTTTTAAATGTAGGATCTTCAATTATTTAAACTAAGAGGCCCTGCATAAATAATGCAAAGTTTTTTTCTGAAATTTTCAACCACGCACCCCCATTCGTTAGGGTCCGAAGTGAATTAACAAAGTAGTTCAACTTTTGACCAAGTAGTTGAATTCACAACCAAAAAAGGTGAAATTTCTACCAAAGGAGATGAATTTTGAAATAAGAAAAGCGGATTTGCAACCAGAGATGAATTTTCAACTAAGAAGATTCATTTTCTACTAAAAAAGACGAATTATCATCAAAAACATGAATTTTCAACAAATTACATCAATTTTCAATCAAAAAGTTAAATTTTGAAACTAAAAAAGATAAATTTATCAACCAAATGTGAAATAGATAAATTATCATTAAAAAAAAATTCAATTGAAAAAAGCTACTTGGAAGTCTAATTGAAGATGAATTCTCTACAAAAAAAGTAGAATTTTCATCCAAACAGTTGAATTTTCAACCAAGTAATTAAATGTTCCCTTAAAAATTTTTTTTAGCAAAAAAAAATATTTTCTCTCAAAGTAGTTCAATTTTAAACCAAAGAGATGAATTTTACACTAAGATTATGAATCAGCAAAAAAAAATCATTTTTTGACAGCAGTTCAAGTTTCAATCAAATTTTTCAACATAAAAAGAAGAATTCTCAAAACAAAAGTAATATAGTTGATATTTCAATGAAGAAAGGATTTCAATTTTAAAGAAAAAATTGTTGAATTAAACAAAAATAGATTAAATTACTACAAAAAGAGATGGATTTTCGAATCAAAAAGGTGAATTTTATACAATAGTTGTATTTTCAATCAAGAATAATTCTTCAATCAGAAAATAAGTAATGATAATTTATTTATCGTCATAAATTTCATCGAAAATGTTAGATTTTCAAGTCAAAATACGATATTTCTACAAAACAGTTAAATTTTCAAATAAACAATTAAATTTTCATCCGAAAATATGAATTTTTAACCAGGAAGATAAATTTTATACTAAAAAAAGGCGCATTTTTAACAACAACAAAATAAATTTTTAACCAATTAGTTAAATTTTCAATCAAGAAGAATAATTTTCTACCAAAAAAGATGAATTCTCAACGAATTGCATCAATTTTTAACTAAATAGTTGAATTTTAAACTAAAAAGATCAATTATCATTAAGCAAAAATTAAATAGTCAAATTTTCATTAAAAAACTAATTTTCAATGAAAAAACAAATTTTCTACTAAAAAGTTGAATATTCTGCAGGACAGTTGAATTTACTATCAAATTGTTGAATTTTCAAGACAAACAGATAAATTTCGTACAAAAAAAGTTGAATTTGCAACCAAGTATTCACATTTCTACTGAAAAAAGGTAAATTATTAATTTTCCACAAAAACGATGAATCTTCACTAAAAAAAAATAATTTGTATGAAAAAAGTTCAACTTCAAACAAACAGTTGAATTTTCAACTAAAAGAGATAAAGTTTCAACCTGAAAATATCAAATTTCAACAAAAAAGGTCATTTTTAACCACACAGGGGCATTTTTTAATGAATAAGATGAACGAAATAATTAAATTTTGAACCAAATAATACCATTTTTCACCAGAAAAAAAGATGAATTCATAACCTGAAATTTAAAAATAGACTTTTTACCCGAAAAAATGAATTTTCTATTTAAATTTTTAATTCTAGGAAAACGGGAAAAATAATTTTTATCATTCTTAGACTACAGAATAATATTTTAAATGAATATTGTGGTTCATTTCTAATACTTTTCAAATATTAGGTCAGAAAACTGGACATTTTTCTTGGAAAATAATAGCTGACAAACTGCTCTTTAAAAAGATTATTTATATATCTATATTAAATGAAAATTTAGAATTTATTTTTGTTGATTCGCAGGTTTGGTTTTGACCACGTACCCCCCCCCCCGCCCCCCATGTGAGCGAGCATAGCAAAATTGTTGAACAATCCTCCCCACAAACAAAAGAATTTACATAATTTATACACGGCCCCTAAGAACTTGCAAGTTTAATTATTTTTCGACTATTATTATTCAACAATTTAAACAAATACTCTGTATACAATTTTACATCAATCCTTCAAAGCCGAATTCCCACTTTCATTTTGTGTAAAATCTTTTGTTAATAAACAATGCAGGAAAAATATGATTTTTCAATGTATTATTTTGTTTGTTTGTGTAAGCCAGAAATACACCAGAAATCAATAGCAATCGATGAAAAGATACAAATATAATGAAAGTAGTAAGAGTAGGTGCCGCGGTCCTACAAACAAGGATTTTGTAGCTTATTAAGACGTTAATTAAGTAGTTCAAACCTTCCCCTCCCATAATTCCTCACCTCTACTCCCCCTTCCCCTCATTCCTTATTTCTCTTCACTTCCCCTACTTACCGCTCATTACTCTTCTTTCTTCTCCACATTTCCCCTGATTTCTCCTACCTCCCGTTACCTCATTTCCCCTATTTGCCCACGCCTCAATTCCCCTCCCTTCCCTTAATTCCCCCACCCTCATTTCTCCTATTTCCCTTCCTGGGAAAAAGTACGACGGACGGACGAACATCCGAACGAAACTATGAGGGCTTCTGCCCTGAGCTACAAAACCTTAAAAGGAAGTTTTTAAAGCAAAAATTTTATTGTTATGAACAAATTTTATAAATAAACTAGCAGAAGTTTCATTTAAAAAATGCGCAAGCATCTTCAAAATATTGGTCAAAAAACTAAAAAAATTCTAATACACATCCTGACGAAACGACTTTTGTATACTCATTTTAAAATTTTTGTTCGTTAGCATGCCATAAGAGCCTAATTGTGAATTCGCGCTTAGGTCCCTGGGCGCATGCGCAGTCTCATTAACCTGAACGGCTGATGCCGGCTGACATGTTTTCAAGCCAAATGTAAATTCTCACTTTTTTTTCAAATTGAAAATTGCATTTTTTATCACCATCCACAGTTTTTTTCTATCGCTTTTAAACGTACGCCTCGAGCGTGAAAAATCCCCCGTTCATTTTCTCGAAACCTAATATCATTCTTCGATCAAATTTTTTTTTTCTATCGATTTAACGACTCAATAGCTAGAAAATAATATCTCACTTACTTTAATAAATTGGAAATTGGATTATTTATTACCGTCCAAAGTTGAAAACTCGTGCACCTCGAGCGAAAAAAAATTGTCCCTAAATTTTCTTAGAATCTAATAATATTTTCCAGTCAAAATTGTCAGGCCATACACCACTACCTTATGTCAAACTCAAAACTGGAAAATCATATTTTTATTAAATTTTGTCTTTCTTTTTGTTTCTCCGCAAAAATTTATTTCTGGATCTTTGTGCGATGAGGTAAGGATATGGAAAAAGGTTAGAGGAGGTTATAGGGACACGACCTTAGGGATTAGGGTGGGTAGGTCAGTGAAGGGCAACACGTGAGTTACATGAGGATGCAGAGTAAGGGAGGGCTTGGCGTAGAGGGATAAGAGGGGTACAGAAATCGAGGGGAATGGTGGGGAAATGGTGTACAGAGACTGTGGATGGAGTGGGTGGAGACTCAGTATAGAAGATTAGAGAGGTAAATGGTGGTTGGATGCCGAAGATGTAGAGATGGTACAGCAGAAAGGTTGATGGGTTTAAGGAAGGAGGTGTATATAATCGATAGGGATAAATGGTAAAGGAGGGTGAAGGGAGAGCATATAGTGGTGGACAGTGGTGAAAGCAAGGCGATGAGAGGGAAGGGTTAGGTGGATGAGGGATAAAAAAGTTGAAGGGTTAAGAAAGAAGCCGTATATATGCGATAGGGGTGAATTGTGAAGGAGGGTGGGGGGAAGTGTTATAGAGGTGGTGAAAGCAAGGGGTCAAGGGAGAAGTGATTATGGAAAGTGTGAACGGATCCGAGAGACTAAAGATGTGAGAATAGAGTTGTAGAGGGATCGAATATAAAGGGGGAAATAAAGGTGATAGGGGAGGAAGGGTTTTGGGTTTGAGGTCGAGGGATTTGATGGTGAGTTCCACGTGAGAGTCTTTGAGTAGAAAAGGTATATGGACAGTGTTGAGGTATACGAGGGGCTGTGGGTATAAGACTAGGGTGGTCGGAAGAGTGTGTTGTGGAAGATACTTGTGGTAGGGTAAGGTTGGAGGAAAATGGAGGAAGTCATATTGGTAAATTAGTTTGTTGTATGAGGGGGTTGATATATTTCCAGGTTTAGATTAAGAAAACAGCTGATTAATGAACTGGGGTGCCCGTGGCGCTAGTGTTAAAAAGGCGCCAAAATTCAAATTATATTTTGTGATATTTACTAACTTCACAGAGATAATAGGTATGTTTTTTTTCTTATAATTATTTGTTTATAGTGAACATTAATTTTCAAGCTAAAGCTTTAAGTAGCGTAAGTACGGATCTAATAAAAGTAAAATATTTCATTTCCATTTGTATTATAAATGGAGGATTGAACGTTACTAGAGGGGGTATATTGATGGTTTATGACTTTATGGTAGGAATAAGGTGTTGATTGCGGCGTGTAAAATAGGTGAGAAATGGTATGTAACGACACGTAGAATAGATGTAATGTCGATATTATCGGGGGTGAAGACGATGTATACTTTCAACTTGAGGGGTTCGGATATATGGTGCTGAGCCGCGGAACCCCATTGCGAATTAATTACCTTGGCTCGCCATGGGGGTTCTAAACACCATGGAAGCCGCTTATACGAGCGCTGAGTCATCTGATGTCGATTGTTACTCCCTTCGGCTTCCACACGTGATTCCTTATCATCTCCTATAGCAGAAGATCCTCTAATTTATACTTTTGTAATCTGTACGTATTTACAATATTTAAGATAAAAAAATTCTCGCGATGATAATACTGGGTGGCCGCAAAACTTCATTTTCAAAATGTCCTGACTTCCCTGATTTTTCCCTGACTAATTTTTCATTTCTCCTGATAATTAATATTTAAAGACAAAAATTCTAATCTTGTTATATTTTTAATGTATTAATGTATTTTTAATGTAATTAATATAGAATACAGAAATTTTAGGATTAAATTTATCCATTTTTAATTTATGATTCTCAGGGTTGCCACAGTTTAATTCACTTTATAAAAGTGAAAAAGTGACCAAAAGTGATTAATTTTGATTAATTTAAAAGTGACTATTGTCTATTATTAATAACGTGACAAATTTTTGTTTGAATTTAAAAGAATTCAAAAGAATTTGATTCATAAGACTTTAAAACAATTCAAGTTCAATTCAATAGAATTCAAATAAATCAGAAAAAAAATCTATTAATTTCAATAAAATTGAAGTGATTTTATAGGAGAATTTAGGGAAATGATAAGAATTCGATGAAACTGAAAAATGCATTGAATTCAGTAATTTTGAAATGAGTTTATAAAAATCCAAGGGAATTCTAAAGCATATTATGAAATGCTTATGAATTCAAAGTTGAGTTTGAAGGAATTCAAAATGAATTAAACAGAAGCTTAAAAAATCCATTAAATTAAGTATAATTGAGTAAATTTAGGAGAATTCAAGTAAGTTCAACAAATTCGAGGGAATTTCGAAGAATTTGATAAAATTTCAGAATAAATTAATAAGAATTCATTGTGAATTCTAAATAAATTCAAATGAAACGCAAACAATATTTTTGTAAATATATCTTCCGAAATTCTTTGCATACGCATTCAAACTTTCTCAAATTACTTAAAATCATTAAAATCCTTGGACATCAGTTCAAAGTATTAAAATAATTTAATTTGGAATCTTTTAAAATATCCTAAAATCTTTCAAATTCTTTAAAATCTTTGTAAATACCTTGGAATATTTTTAAATCTTTGAAATCCCACGAAATCTCTCAATTCTTGTGAATAAGCTCTTTGAAATTTATAAAAATATTATAAAATTCTATGAAATTTAATTACGCTCACTAAAATCCTGAAAATTTAATTTATTAAAATACCTTGAGAGCTTTAAAAATCCTTCAGTATAATTTAAATTCTCGGAAATCTGATCAAATATCCCTTAGAACCTTTTAAAATTTCCTAAAACCTCATAGGTCCTATAAAATCGTTCTATATATTCCGAAATTCTAGGAAATTTTTTAAAACATAGTTGAATTTTTTACCAAATTATTGAATTTCCAAGATAAAAAGACGAATTTCAAATACAAAACAGTTGAATTTTAAATAAAAAAGTATGAAATTTCAAGAAAAAAGTTCATATTCAACCAAATAGTTCAATTTTCAGTTAAAAAATAAATTTTTCTCCACAAAAAGGGAATTTTCAATAGAGTAGTTTAATTTTCAACCAAAAAGACGAATTTCCAACAAAATAGTTGAATCCTCAATCAAAAAAAATTAATTTGCAACCAAAAAATTGCATTTTTAACAAAAAAATTGTTTTTTTTGTCACCAAAAAAGATGAATGTTCAACAAAATGAATGAATTTTCAACCAAATAGTTCAATTTCCAACCAAGAAGATAAATTTTCTACCAAAAAAAGACAAAAATGGAATAGTTAAATTTTCATGGAAAAAGAGTAATTTTCAATTTAGAAAAGCAAATTTTTCACAAAACAGTTGAATTTTCTACCGAATATTCGCATTTTAACCAACTTGTTGAAACTTAAGCCAAAAGACCGAAACTTTTACAAAACAGTCGAATTTTAAACCCGGAAATATCAATTTTCAACAGAAAAATTCAATTTTCGACCTGAACATATTAATTTCTAACAAGAATTGAACCCCACGTGAGACAGCACAGAAAAATTGTTGCCCCCCCCCCCCCTCAGAAAAAAAACAAAACCAAAAGATGAACGCCCACAAAGATGCACGTGCTTTTAGATTTTTTAA
Organism: Andricus curvator; assembly: GCA_932195095.1. Lineage (NCBI taxonomy): Eukaryota > Metazoa > Arthropoda > Insecta > Hymenoptera > Cynipidae > Andricus > Andricus curvator. The sequence goes on along the minus strand of CAKNYM010053149.1, from coordinate 890,472 downwards.
TGAATGTGATCACTATAATTGAAAGATAAATAAAGTAGAAATTATCGCCTCATATTCAATGTGAGAAGTTCTTTTAAATCATTGGGGAGCCATCCACCGCTGTTCACATATTACATTTGTTGAAGAAAATTCACAATCTATGCTATATATTTAAAATTAAAACAAAAGATTTCTTTATAGAAACAATTTAACTTTTTTTAACTTTCTGAGTCGCTATTGATTAATCATGAACAGTCATCAAATGTTCGCCAATGGATCAATCCACACGTCTCGAAGACGCCAACAATTACATCAAATGCAATAATATTATATTTCCAATATAAAAAAAAATCCTCCTATAAACAAGATAAATAATGTTGTTAAAAAAATTGTAAACGATATTGATAGGATATGGTAGGTCATGAAAAGTTATTCATTTGGGCAATTGAAGCTTCTCGAAGACGCGAACAAAAATATCATATACATTACTGTTGTATTCTTAATATTAACACAGTTTTCCTCATATCATGAAGATATACAATATAGTTTTTAAATTTGTAGATTGGTATTGCTAGAATCAAGATCATAAGAGGTCATAGAACTTTACGTCAATAGACCATTTGACAAGTCTCGAAGATGCAAGCAAATGTGTAACATACAATACTGTAGTATTCATAATATAAGACATAGTTTTTCTCACATAAACAGAATACACAATTTTTTTTGAAACTTCGTAAAAACTAGTGGTTCAGAGATTCAACAATAGGTCAATCGATTGTATTTTCGAACTCCTGGGGTCGAATTATATCGAAACATATCAAAAAAGTAGATTTGAAAATTTAGGTCATTCCTCTATTATATGAGGAAGCAAAATGAATTTGAAATCAAAGTACCCATTACATCTTGTAACATTAAAATATACTGAGAGTCTACTTTTGCAGAGCGTATCCTATTGAATTAAAAAATCAATAAAACTCGAGATGGAAGCTAAAAATAAAATGGAATCTATAATCCAGCATAATACATTACAAAGTATATACCGTACAAAGGAATGAATATGATTCATTCAGCCTAACAATGCAGATCCTCTGAATAAATGTTACTTTTTTTTATCATTTTATTGTAACTGGTCACGAAGAGGAAACATTGAAGAAGGAAGGATCCCTCCCACAAGTGATTTCTTCCGCATAGCAAACGGGCGTGTAAGGTTGCGGGGAGTAGACTGATTTCAGTAGAATATCCGCAGGTATTTCGACATAGTCGTGCCGGGATTCACACCTCGGAGATTGCGATTGACCCAAGGACTGTGAGACCAGATCAGTGGACTGAGTGATCTCGATCGTGGTTGATCGACCGATCCAGCATCGGAGGAAACGGAGCGGATCGTTAGAATAGCTCACCAACTCTTGCTCGCTTATCCCATTTTATGTACATACATTGTACATACACACTAGGCTGGTTCAAAAAAATTGACTATTTTTGCTTCCTCATAGAGGATTAAGCTTTGTAATGGTAACATTTTCCAAAAATTTTAAATTCATTTAATTTAACCTTCCCCAATTTAAAAATGTCTAATACAATGTTCTAAGCAATTGTCCGGATGTGTGTGTGTGTGGATGTGTGGATGTCACGCTTTTTTGTGAACACAATAACTTGAAAACGGTCGCAGATAAATTGATGAAATTTGGAGGGCTTATTTTCCCGACTAATATCTTGAAACTGACCAAAGGATTTCTAAAAATATTCGTTGCATTTTTTCTGAGCACTTAATAATATTTGAAAAATCGGTTTTTATAGTAAAACTTTTTTCATTGACATAATTCAAAGTTGATGCAAGAATATAAAAGATTCCTTGGTTTTAAACGAATCGATTGACCTATAATAATAATATATTTTATCAAAGCGTAGGGAAGTTATGGTAATTTATATATTTTGAAAATCGGTTTTTTATAGTAAAAATTTTTTTCATTGACATAATTCAAAGTTGATGCAAGAATATAAAAGATTCCTTGGATCGAGACAAATCGATTGACCTATAATATTAATATATTTTATTAAAGCATAGGGAAGTGATGGTAATTTATATATTTTGAAAATCGGTTTTTTATAGTAAAACTTTTTTCATTAACATAATTCAAAGTTGATACAAAAACAGAAAATATTTGTTGGTTTAAGACGAATCGATTGACCTATAATATTAATACATTTTATTAAAGAGTAAGGAAGCTATGGTAATGCATAATATTTGAAAATACGGTTTTTCATAGTAAAACTTTTTTCTTCAATATAATTCAAAGTTGATGCAAGATTATAAAAGATTCCTTGGTTCGAGAGGAATCGATTGACCTATAATATTAATATGTTTTATTAAAGCGTAGGGAAGTTATGGTAATTTATATATTTCGAAAATCGGTTTTTTATAGAAAAACTTTTTTCATTAACATAATTCAAAGTTGATGCAAGAACAGAAAATATGTGTTGATTCGAGACGAATCGATTGACCTATAATATTAATACATTTTATTGAAGAGTAAGGAAGATATGGTAATGCATAATATTTGAAAATACGGTTTTTCATAGTAAAACTTTGTTCTTCAATATAATTCAATATAATAAAATTTAGAGAGTAATAAATTTTATTAAAGAGTAGGGGAGTTATGGTAATTTATATATTTTAAAAATCGATTTTTATACTAAAAATTTTCTCATTGTCATAACTTAAAGTTGATGCGAGAATAGAAAAGTTGTGTTGATTCAAGACGAATCGATTGATCTATAGCATTGATACATTTTATTGAAGAGTAAGGAAGCTATGGTTATGCATAATATTTAAAAAGACGGTTTTTTATAGTAAAACTTTTTTCACTAACATAATTTACAATTGATACAAGCACGGAAAAGATTCCTTCATTCAAGGAAAATCGATTGATCCATAATATTAATACACTTTATTGAAGATTAAGGAAGTTATGCTCATTTATAATATATGAATCATCTGTTTCTGAAAGAAAAACTTTTTTCATCGACATAATTCAAAGTTGACGACGCATGAATAGAAAAGATTTTTTGATCATAAATTTTCAAATAGAATAATTCTGACAATTTAAAAAAAAATCATAAAGCAAGCTGGTAAAGGGATAGGGTGCGACAGAACTTTTCCCTTCCCTTTTCCAGCTCGGAAAATTATCATTTCGAATTCAAAATTTGATTTGTCTGATTTGTCTTTGTCTTTAAAAAATTTGTTGTATTATTTTGTAATTTTGTATTTTTTGTAAATTTCTATTTTTAAATTGATCAAAATGAAGACTTTAGGTAGTCTATTATTGAAAAAAATAACTAATGCTTCCTCTATGAGGAAGCAAATACATTTGCTAACGGGAAGCAAAGTGCTCGTGAAATGAGCACCATATAATTATAAATACGCAAACAAAGTGGAAACACTCGAGATCGAATTCACAGCTAGTTTTTTTCGAAACCCCCACATAAAAACTTCCGGAAAGGTGTAAAAAGACGCCTGTGAAAAGCAGAGCACATAATATTAATATTTAGAGGTTGCTCATCGCGAATTTCTATTTCCCATTTAAATAGCATGTGAATATTTTTTTTTTTAATTTGGTGTTTTGTAACTCTTGAACGGCTTAATGAGTTGCTAAGACCATAACATATTCTTGTAGGGAATTTGACGCTCAACAAAAAAGGTCTCTTATAATTTTTTCATAAATTTACTCCTTCGAAAGTTATTTAAGGTTAAAGTT
>CAKNYM010053149.1:869780-886338 GCA_932195095.1 Andricus curvator | reverse complement strand
AACTTTAACCTTAAATAACTTTCGAAGGAGTAAATTTATGAAAAAATCATAAGAGACCTTTTTGTAGAGCGTCGAATTCCCTACAAGGATATGTTATGGGCTTAGCAAGTCATTAAGCCGTTGAAGAGTTAAAAAATTCCAAATTAAAAAAAAATTTCACATGCTATTTAAATGGGAAATAGAAATTCGCGATGAGCGACCTCTAAATATTAATATTAAGAGCTCTGCTTTTAACAGGCGTCTTTTCACACCTTTCCGGAAGTTTTTATGTGGGGGTTTCGAAAAAAAAGTCGATTTTTTTGAACCAACCTAATACACACACATGGATATCACTCGCGCCAGCTCTCCTTTTGTAATGGCACCTATCCTGTTGATTCCCTTCTTCATTCTCACCGCACTTCCCATACCCCTTTGTCCCCTTTCAACCAACTATGTCCCCTTCTGGAATTGTAAAAGTATTTTAAAAAGTACGTAAGGGACCGTACTCAAATTATGTAACGGATCAAGGAGGGGGGGGGGGGGGGGCGTCGATATATTTTGTTAGGGTTTGTTACGTTAGGGGGTCCTTCATTCATGTACGTAATTTTTGGAAATTCGCGAATGAAATAAAAAATTCGCAGTGATTGTACAGAGATTTAATAATAATTTAACTTTCAGCGCCAAAGAATTCTGGTGAGTGAAAAACAAACCTAGCCAACAACAATGAGAACAAATTTAGGGATTTAACAAAGAAAATCTTGTAAAAGTCAGGGAATTTGAACATTTTCGATTTTAATTTGAAATTGTTTTATTCATTTCATAAATGATTCTAGGTTAAAAATTTTGCAAGTTTAATATCCTGGTCTTTGAATATTAATGGCCAGGAAAAATGAAAAATTGAGCAGGGAAAAATTAGGGAATTTTTTAAAAGAAGTTTTGCGGTATTCCTGATATTACTTGTTTAAACATTCAAAAATTTTGTTAAAAAGTCATCCTTTCTGGTTGAAAACTTAACGGTTTTGTTAAAAATTCAACTATTTTCAAATAAAATTTACTTTTTGATTAAAATTCATATTTTGGCGTTGAAAAGTCAACTGAAATCTTTCTTTGATGAAAATTCAAATTTTTTGTTGAAAATGTGTCTTTTTAATTTAAAAATTAATTTGTTTTAGTAGAAAATTCATCTTTATTGAATCAAAAAAGCAACTGTTTGGTTGAAAATTCAACAATTTGGTTGAAAAGTCATCTTTTCTGGTTGAAAGTTTAATGGTTTGTTGAAAATTTAACTGTTTTGTTGAAAATTCAACTATTTTGATGAAAAATTGTCTTTTTGGGTTGAAAATTCAAGTATTTTTGTAGAAAATTTGCTTTTCTTTTAAAACTCATAGTTGGTGTTGAATAGTTACACTGAAATCTTTTTTTGGATGAAAATTCAACTATTTTTTTGAACATTTTTCTTTTCAATTTTTAAGTTCATATATTTTAGTAGAAATTGCATCTTTCTTGGATAAAAATGCGGCTTTTCGTTCGGAAATTCAATAATTTTGTTAAAAAGTCATCGTTCTTGGTCGAAAATTCAACTGTTTTGTTGAAAATTAATCCTTTTGGGTTGAAAATTCTACTATTTCATAGAAAATTTACTTTTTGATTATAATCCATATTTCGGTGTTGAAAAATCTACTGAAATCTTTTTTTGGATGAAAACTAAACTACTTTTTTTGACAATTTATCTTTTCGATTTAAAAATTCATCTGTTTTAGTAGACATTTCATCTTTCTGGGATAAAAATGCAAGTGTTTGGTTGAAAATTAATTGTCTTTGCTTGAGGATTCAACTATTTTGTTTGAAAATTTGGGTTGAAACATTTTGTTAAAAAATCATTTTTTTGTCAAAGATTCATATTTTTATAGTTGAAAATTCAAATACGTGTGTAAAAGTTGAACTACTTTGTTGAAAATCTTTTTTTTTTCTGCAAATTCAATTTTTGTACAGAAAATTAGTCTTTTGGCTTGAGGGTTCAACAAGTTAGATAAACTTTTTTTTCTTTTATAACTGAAAAATCTTTGTTGGTTGAAAATTCGTCTTTTTGGTTCTAAAAACGTGTGCCAAAGTTTAATCCAATCTGAATAGTCTTCCAAAAGTTATCATGCCTACAGGATATAGACATACAGACAGACAGACCTTCGTAAAAATCGGGTTTTCTGACTTAGGGGGTCTCAAAACGTGGAGATTTGATGAAAACCGACTAAGTCAAATTTTACGTAAAACCAATACCTTCTCATCTTCCATAAAAAATACAAATTTTCAATAAAAGACATGAGATACATGATAGATAAATCTTCCACAAAGTTGTACAACTTTCAAACTAGTTTGTTGAATGTTTGACCAAAAAAGCAAAATAATAATAGTAAACTTTTCAACCAAAAATAATAGGATTTTCCTATTGGATTCTATTAATTTAGTTCGCATTTTAGTCAAAAAAACAACGAGAAAAAGGGGGAAAGGAGGATGTTTCTCAAAAACAAGGGAAAAAGAAGAAATAATAATTAAAAAATGGGTAAAAGTGGGGAATAGGGGAAAGAGTATGAAGTCTGAAGTATAAAAGTTTTTTCAAACTTATTAATTGATTATTGAACTCTGCCGTTGCAGGGCTATCATTAGCAAAATTCGCGAACTTTGTTCAAATTTATCATCAGGAAACGTCCTAAACGTTATCTAAGTTCGTAACGTTACTTTCACTGACCCCTCCCCCCCAACCTCTGTTATCGACCGTGGTTTTTGGCGCGACTCTCACCCCCCCCCCCCCTCAAATTGATAACGTAGTTTATGGACGGCCCCTAAGGAGGACCATATCCCAGGTGGAAAATTCTGTAGTACGCCGGAGTTCACCACCGGCGCACTACTGGCCCAGTACTGGTCACCAGTATAGATATTTGCCAATTCGCCCCGTACTGGCTGAGGTTGGCTCCACGATCGAGGCAGTACTATCCCGACAGTATAAATATTTAAAAAATGAAAAAAATATGGTTCATGTGTTTTAAAATATCGAAAAACTATAAATATAATTATCGAAAGTTTGAAAAAACTTTTTAATTAAAAATAATTGTCGCAGTTCATGTATAGTTTGCAATATATTATATATAATATATATTCCTCTTATAAATCTGCACAATTGTCATCCATTGCAATTTTCTCTAAAATTAATATTTTGAAAGTTATTAAGTTTGCAAAGTGTACTCATTATATATGACATATTTAAGTAATATAAAACAATAGAAACATGTTAAATACAATATGTTTTGTATTTTTGAATGTCATATTTGCACTTTTTTTTAACATGCTTCTCATGATGTACTCAGTAAAACTTCTGCAGCAGGAAAAATATCTAAAGCAGCTCTTACTGCGCAATTCATCATGGTTTGTCTTTTAAAATAATACTCTAAAGATCAGTGACAAATTAGATTTATTGAGTACGAAGAAAAAGATAACAACGCTATGAAATCACTTCAGTCCTTTATTAATCCTGCATCTTATTTTTTATATTTCAAAGTCTTAAACTGGATACTTCAACTTTGAAAGAAAGTATCAATCCACAAAAGGAAGCAAGCGAGAAATAAAAAAAAGAGGTGAAACGTTCAAGCCAGATCAGCGAGTGATAAGGTTAATGACAAAAATGGTTGAATGCAAAATATTTTATTAAAATTATATGTATTTTTATTATATGTATTTTTATTATTTGTATTTTTATTATATGCAATTTTATTATAAATGATGTCTCCTTAGTATATTTTAAAAAATCTTGAAAATTATGGAATGGAAAAAATAAATTAAACTAATCTAGTTTTTCCAGAATTTTTAGGAATTTTCACTACGAAATGTTAGAAGAAATTCCCAAACCCTTAAGTAAAGTTCCAGCTTCTTTGTCAATTTTCCTATCGATTCAAAGGGAAAATTCTCAACTTTTTTTGAGGATTTTTCCTACGGAATGTTAGGAAAAATTCCCAAAATCTTAGGAAAATACCCAACTTCTTTGGGAATTTTCTCTACGAAATGTTAGGCAAAATTTCGAAACTCTCAGGTAAATTCTCAACATTTGTGGGAATTTTCCCTAAGAAATGTTAGGGAAATTCCCAAAATCTTTGAAAAATATCCAACTTTTTTGGGAATTTTCCCAACGAAATGTTAGGCAAAATTTCCCAACTCTTAGGTAAATTCCCAAAAAGTTTCGGAATTATCCCCAAGAAATTTCAGGGAAAATTCCCAAACTTTAAGTGAATTCCCAACTTTTTTGTGAATTTTCTAAAACTCTTAGTTAAATTCCCAAAATGTTTGGGAATTTTCTCTAAGAAATATTAGGGAAAATTCTCAAACTCTCAGGTAAATTCCTAAAGAGTTTGGGTACAAAGCTTCACAAACTTTTTTGGGAAAATTCCCAGAAAAATTTTTACAGTGATTCTGATTTTTACTGTAATATTACAGTCGATTCTTGGTCAACTCTGAAAGATTAATCTTTCAGAGTTGACCAAGAATCGAACCTTGGAGAACAGTCTTGTGAACTACAACATGATCTTCGGCATAATGACTCTTTTTATTAAATATTTGGAAGTACATTAAAAAAACATAAAATTAAAAAAGTCAAATTGTCTATTAAAATTGAATAAGAAGGTTTAAAAAAAGTATGTTTGAAAAAAATTAGTTTTTTTTAAACTTACACTCAAGAAAGTCAATTTGTGTAACATAATTGCACAAAAGGTGTTAAAATGAGAGAAAGATCTTTCTTAACAACATTGTAATCGGCTTATCAAAGACAATTACATGACAATTGAAAAAAGAGGAGAGAAAAAGGAAAAGAGACAACCGAACCACCTCGCTCTCTTTTCTTTATTATTTATCCGTCTTCTTTATACTACCAGGATCATACATGTTTCGAGTTCCTCATCAGGGAAATTTTTTATAAGAATCAAATAGGGATTAGTTGTATATTATTCGAATATTAATTAAAAATGTAGATATGATTTTGTATAGTTCGTTATTAAGAAGCTATTTACATTTGTTGATCTTTAATATTTCTGAGAAAATTTTGCATATATTTTTAATTGTTTAAAGATCAATCCCAAAAATTACAAGACATATTGTGGAAAAAAAACTATAATTAACATCCCAATCAATCAGTCTTTGGAAAGCCTCGAAACATGTTGGATTCTGTAGTATAAAAAAGACGGATAAATAATAAAGAAAGAAGAGCGAGGTGGTTTGGTTGTCTCTTTTATTTCTCCCTCTTTTTTCAGTTGTCATATAACTGTCTCTAATGAGCCGATTACAATGTTGTTTAGACACATATTTCTCTTATTTTAACTTCTTTTGTTCAGTTACACACACAGAAAAAACACAAGTGAATTTTTGTTGCGGGTAATTTTCAAGTAGATGAAGTTGAATTTTTTCATATCGAAACAAAACAAGATTCGATGGAGTTGACATGGTAACCATTTCCCATGTGGTGGGTAAATCTTAACACGTGAAGTTAATTTTTGTTGCAGGTAAAAATTACTCTGCAATCGCTGTAAAGATTAAATTTCACATTCTGTTTTTTCTATGCATATGTTACACAAATTGACTTTTTTGAGTATATGTTTCTTAAAAAACTGATTTATTTGGAACATATACTTCATTTCAAGCCTTCCTGTGCAATTTTGTTACACAATTTGACGTTTTTAAGTTTATGATTTTTTTAAATATACTTCCAAATAGCACAAATCTCTTGTTGAGAAGGAAAAAAGAATAATTGTTCGTGATTTTTTGCGACCTTTAATAAATAACTAGTTTTTAGTTTTGTGGCTTTAGGGTCCGTAAATGATGAAGAAGATTTAGATTTCTCTAAATCTTCTTCATTATTTGCGGAGCCCAAAGCCACAAAACCAAAAACTATAAAGAAAATAATATTATTCAAATGCATCAATGATTGCGATCAACAAGATGTTGTTCTTGCAATAACTTTCAATAAATCCCTCACGAAGAGCTATGAAGAGAAGCAACTAATTTTTTAAATCGTAGAAAATCGTAGTTAATATATTATATATATATACATATATATATATATAATTAAAATTTCAAATTAAATATTATATATATAATATATTAAATCGTACTTGAATATATTTTATTTGTGGCCATACATGTTGTCATTGTCGAATGATACTGAAAAAATAATATATATTAAGTACCCTTTATACAATTAATAACTTGAAATCAAAGATATTGATTTTAGGGAAAATTGTAATTGTGCAGATTTTGCAAGAAGAATACGACTATATTGGTAAATTCGATGAAAATAATGTTATTTTGTGCATTTCTCGTATTTTTGGTCTTATGTTGAGATTATTGTACTTTATAAATTATCTCAAATTATAGAGGAATCCAAGACGAATTTAGGAATCTATTTTTTCTTCATTAAAGCTTTATCGTCTTTTAAGGCGTAATTTTTTTCATGATTCAGAAAAAAATATCAATGTGCGTCATAACTTTTTAAAAGTTGCTGTTTTTTTAACCATCCTAATAAGAACAATATCATCCGACAGCGATGCTTCCATATACGTTTTGATATATTTTCTGATGAAGGTGAACAAACATGGTTGAAAGCACCTTTTATAATTTGGTGAACTGTTGTTACCTAAAAGTTCTGCTTATGCGTAATTTTTGAAAAATTTGAAAATATTTATATTTTTAATGTCTCAATTAATTTTTTTTTCTGAAAAAAGATCTCCTCCTTTCGCTTCGCTGGGAATCGAGCCACAAAATTCCCGATCGCCGGTCGGGTGCTTTCCCATTAAGCTACTAGAGAGATCAAGAAACTTTTTTCAGACAATACACGAATTTTTTTGCCAGATGGTACAAATCAAAATTTTCAAGGAATCTGTATTATCATCAGAGAATAACAGAAATTTTTAACGTCTTTTCAGACTAGATGGTGCTCTGAATAAAAAATCAGAAAAAAAAAAAATTAATTGAAATAATTTTTAATTCATAGCTCCATCTAGTCTGAAAAGACGTTAAAAATTTCTGTTATTCTCTGATGATAATACAGATTCCTTGAAAAATTGTTGGTGTCTGCAGTAAATGAAAGCATAGGATTTTTTACGCTGGATGAACAAAATGCGTAACACTCTGTGAGGCGAAGGATTAAGCAGGACAAAACGAAAATGAGAAAGCAATAATTTGGATAACGCATTTTAAAAAAAATTAACTATTTTTAAAATCCAATAATTGAATTTTTTTAAGATTAAGCCTAGGTAGAGCCTTCCAGCTTTTACGCATTTTTCAATAATTTGTGCTTAAATAGAGCTTCAAGGTAATAAAATACGACGCAAGAAATTCAACCATAAGTTATAAAAGGTGCTTTTAACTACGTTTTTGCACCTTCAATACAAATTTATATCAAAACTTATAAATAAATAACGGTCGGATGGTATTGTACTTATGCGTGATAAAATGAGGATTGACAAGATGTTTTCCCTTTTTTAAAGCGATTTTTTTTTCAATTGAGTTTATTTAATTTTATAATTCACTTTATAATCTGAAACAATTTAGCAAACAAGTTTGAAAAGATCAAAAAAATATAAATGGGTGAAAATAAAAAAGTTGACATAATTAGGTCCCTAAAATATCATACAGGGGAATAGTCCTAATTCCTCATTAAATACAAGTATAAAACAGTTTTGCACTAATTTTATGGCTCAAGAGTTTAATTCATTTGAATCGATTAATCATAGAAGATTATTAAATATTCATTAAGGCTTGTAAATTTCATGACACTTAAAGTTATGTTTTAAAAAAATGAATTTATATAATCAACCTCCAATTTAAAAATATGACGAAAATAAGTATTATTAGAAGCAGATCTAATTGTTATTTTGACATACCCAATATCGTAAATATTTTATATCAAAAGATTGTTATTAAAAACAAAAATTTATAATCATAAATTGAGAGGGTACTAATCCAACTTTTTAATTTTCACCTTTATAGGAAAAATAAGATTTAAGTCTGTATTTATAACTATGGGGTTAAATTAGTGTCGTTGAGTAGATTCAAGATGTCCTTCTTTCCAGTTCAGATGATTGCAAGAGCCATCAGCTGCGTTTGTGGTTTTCTAAAAGGCTTGACACCAGAGGTGTTTATGAAAAATTAATTACTCGGAGGCAGTCTTGACTCTTGAGGACATGAAGAGTTCCTTGATGAAGTCTTTTCCAAAAGACCTGGGGGACGTGATAAGAAAGGGGTTTAAGCACCCCAGGTCATATCACAGTTCTCCACCTTTCATAACCGTTTAGCTTCCTATTTTTAATGTTTTCACTCATTGCTGTAAATAAAATGAATATTGAATGAAAATGACGGCCCATTATTATTATCCTAATTTAATTAAAAAATATTTACTCTGCAGACTATCATCATTTGGTGGTAATTGAGGTGAAACTAATAAAATGCAGCAAATGGTTTCAATTTTTCACAAATGAAGGGTCGATATGCATAAGAATTCAAGCGCCAAATTTTCTAAATCGGTTTTATATGCTCAAGAAATCAAAGAAAAGAGAAAAAAGACAAGTTTTTAACAAAATAAATCAATTTTGAACTAAAAAAAGATACATTTTCAAACAAAAATGGAATAGTTATATTTTCAATTGGAAAATTCAATTTTCAACGAAAAAAAGCAAATTTTGAACAAAACGGTTAAATTTTCAGATAAGAAATTCATCTTCAACCAAGAAGATGAATCTTTAACTAATGAAATTAATTTTCTACAATAAAGACAAATTTGCAACAATATACATGAACTTTCAATCAAATAATTAAATCTTCATCTGAAAAAGAAATGATTTTTTAACTAAAATTATTAACCTTTAACCAAAAAAATCCATTTTTAACCAAACAGTTGAATTTTCAACAATGAAGATTAATTTTCTACAAAAAAAAGCGTATGTGCAACAAAATATATCATCTTTAAACCAAATTATTAAGTTTTTAACCCCAAAATATGAATTTTTAACAAAAAGTTGATTTTCGACAAAATTGTCGAATTTTAAACTAAACAAAAAAAAAAAATTTCTATAAAAAAAAGTTCATTATTCAACCCAAAAATATGAATCTTCTATCAAAATAATTGAAATTTTTACCTAAAAATAACGAGTTTTCAAAAAAAGAAATGAATTTTCAATTAAAAAAGATAAATTTTCAAACAAAAATAAAATAGTTATGTTTTCCGTTAAAAAATGGTTGAATTTTCAACCAAAGGAATTAATTTTTAACCGAAAAGATGAAGTTTGAACTAATTTAATTAATTTTCTAACAAAAAAGACGAATTTTAAACAAAATACATGAGTTTAAACCAAACAGTTGAATTTACAACCAAGAAGATTTAAGTTCTACCAAAAAAGACGAATTTTCAACTAAATAGCATATTTTTAAACTAAAAAAGATACATTTTCAATAAAAATGAAATAGGTAAATTTTTAGTTAAAATAAAATTAATTTTTAATCAAAACAAACGAATTTTCAACCATGAAGTTAAATTTCAACCTATAGGAATTCATTTTTCTATCGTAAGGATAAATTTTTAACGAATAAAATTAATTTTATACTTATTCATTTTCTATTCTATATGAGAAAAATATATGAATTTTAAACAAAATAAATAAGCTTCTAAAGAAAGAAATGAATTTTCAACTAAAATAATGAATCTTCAACCAATAAAATGAATTTTTGACCAAATAGTTGAATTTTCGACCAAGAAGATGAATTTTTGACAAAGAAGATTAATTTTCTAACCAAAAAGTTGAATTTCCAACAATGTCATGAATTTTCAACTAAAAAATATAAATTTAGAATCAAAAATGAAATAGTTAATTTCTCATTTCAAACCAATTATATTAAAAAAAAGAATTGTCAAAAAAATAGTTGAATTTTCAATAGAAAAAAAAGTTTTTTCAACTAATATGATGGATCTTCAGCCAAAAAAATTAATTTTTAACAAAGTATTTCTACTTTCAAGTAAGTATTTGCGTTTCCAATAAAAATATGAATCATTAACGAAAAATGTAATAATTGATATTTCAGCCAAAAAAAGATTTTAATTTTAAACCAAAAATCGTTCAATTCAACAGAAGATGAATTTTCAAAAAAATATATTATTTTTCAACCAAATAGTTCAGTTTTCAACCCCAAAGTATGGATTTTTTAACAAAAAAGGTAATTTTTAACAAAATTGTTGAATTTTAAAGCAAAAAAATAACTTTCTACAAAAAATTGATTCTTTAACTTAAAAATATGAATCTTCTACCAAAATAGTTGAATTTTTTACCCAGTTCTCAAAAAAAGGAATTAATTTTCAAGCAAAAATGAAATAGATATGTTTTCAGTTTAAAAGATATTGTTGAAAAATGTGGTTAAATATTCAACCAGAGAAATTAATTTTCAATGGTTAAATTTTTCCACCCAAAAAATACAAGTTAAAAAAAGAAAGAAATTTTCAACTAAAAAATATAAATTTTAAAACAAAAATAAAAAGTTATGTTTTCAGTTTAAAAAATATTTTTCAAAAAAGTTGTTCAATTTTCAACCAGAGAAATTAATTTTCAACCAGAAAGATGAAGTTTCAACTAATAAAATTAATTTTCTGACAAAATAGACGAATTGTCAACAGTTAAGTTAATCGAAACTTCCCTGACGCTTTTAGGTTAATTCATAGCCATTTCCTACAATAGAATATTCGATATCGTTTATCCGTTCTAATTTAGAGATTTTGATAAAAAAATAAAATTTTGTCCAAGAATTATTCACCATTCTATATTCTGGAATCATCAATTCATTCGATTCCGATGTCCACTATAGTTAATAATAACTGACCAGACTATGGTAAAATAGGTCAGTTTAATTTAATCTTCAGACTGATATCTTCTTTATTATTATAATTAAGTTTTGCCAGTTTATCTTCGACTGCTGATAAGAGAATTTAAATTGAAAACTACTTAATTGGGAACGTTCTTAATTTAAAATTGTTCAATTATTACATTTTCAATTTGAAATTAAAATAATTCTGTGAAAATTGCCTAAGATATGAAGTTTTTATCTGCTATTATTACATTTTGAAAAATGTAGACTGCACATTTATTCAATCATTGAGATAAATTTCCAAATTCATAATTAATTATGATTATTAATTATAATTATTGTATAATTAATTTATATATAATCAAAATTCAAATGCTGCACTTTTCAATTCAGTTTTGAATCCTATACAAATGAAGGGTCTTATGGCAGAACCATGTAAATGCCAAGGAAAAATTTTTTCAGGAGAGTAAAAAAAATGTTCTCAAAATTCTAATTATTTTTTTAATAACAAAATTAGAAAGTCAATTCAAAAGTTGATAGATCTATAGGTATATATAAAAGAAAGTTGGAAAAAGTTAATAAATTTCAAGGAAAATAAATATCGTTCAAGATGAGGGAAAGAAATTTGTGGGTGGGCATCTGAAAAATTTGAAAAAACAACTTTTGAAATCTGTTGTTTTTTATATTTGAATATTCCATAAAAATTTCTGGCGAATTTTTTGTATGTACAGTTTTTGCTAATAAACAATAATAAAAATTAAGAAACTAAAATTTTTTAATGATTGATTAAGAATTTTTGGAAAATATGCAGAAATTATGTTTTTTTTTAGATTGAGTCATATGCACACATTTTGAAAGAAGCTGAATATGTCGAACCTGAAATTTCTTCAGCTCGAACAGAAGAAACATGTTATTATCGTGCTTTTTCGGGAAAATTTTCTTTCGTGATTTAGGAATTTTAGAATTTTGATTTTTTCGCGATTTCGGAATGATTTAAAAACCACAACATTTTTTTTCATAAAAGCAAAATAATGGCATGCTTACATGGTTTATAGGCTTAAGAAATTTAATTTAAGACATATTCAACATTTTCAAAAAAACTGTGAATTCAACTAAATACCAAAAAACATTTTTTTGCACCTTTCAAAAAATTTCTAAATTGAGCAAAACAATTTTGTTCGAATTTCTAATTTTTTATTATATTGTTCGCTGAAAAAACTGTATATATAAAAAATTCACCATAATTTTGAATCAATAGGAATTTATTTTTAAATTTTGAAAATATGTAAGTGCCCTGATAAGCAAGAGCCATGAAATTTTTGTTCTTTCAAATCTTGTTTTAAATTGTTTTTTAAAACTCTAATTACCATAAAATATATCAGTAAAACACAAAAAAATGTTACAAGAATAATAGAAGGCTCAAAAGTAAAAAATTACAATTTTTCAAAACTTTCACAAAAATTATTTTGTCGTGAAATATTTATAAAACTAATAGCGCGAAAAGTAATAAATTATTTTTCCAGAAATTCTGTTTTTCAATGATTTGAATAATTTCTTTAAAACGCGAGGTACGGAAAAACGAATAGCGCTATTCGATGCAGCTAAAAAAGTTAAATACATAAAGTCTATAATGTGTTTCACAATTTTTTATGAACTAAGTTGGTGACGCAGTATGTATAAACAATTATGTAATACATAATTCATATTCATATTTATATAAAAAATTGGGTGGAGCACAAAATTGTCCAATACGTGGATTTTAGGAAATTTTTTCCGCAAAATCGAATGACGCTTGTTTGTTTTTCCGTGTATCAAATATTTGAACACATTTTTTAAATGAAGATTGTTTAATAATATGAAAATTAAATTTTTTCACCGTAATGTGAGGCGGAATTTTGGAAAATTTGCAAGCCAATAAAACTTGTTTTGAAAAAGGGGCACTTACATGGTTATGGTAGGGTGATGAGAAAAAAAACTTTTTTTGAAAAGTGAAAACGCTTCTCGATTTCTGAAAAATATAAGTCAATTAATGACGTTCAAGTTAAAAATTGCAAACAAGGCGAAATATGATCTTAATTTTTTAATTAATTTTTTTTATTCGTAGCAATAAATGAATCAAAAACGCCCGTGACCATCATATATGACTTATATTATTAGAGTTGTGAGAAAAAAAATGAGAGAAAATTTTTTATTTGAGTTTTTGACTTCTGTAGGCATTTGAAAATTACTAATATTTTCTAATAGTTTGAGATTTCTATCCGGAATTATTGTTTCCAGCATAATATTGATAGCAGACCATTTTACTCAGTTTCTGATATAGTAAACATGTGATTCAAAATTCAAAATGCAAACGCTAAGAAAATTAGCCCAAAAATAGGGACTTTTAAAATATTTTTACTAAAAAATGGATACTTTTTGGGCTATAAAATGTAAGATAGGTAAGTTTTTCATTGTCACTGAACCTTCATAACTAATTCAAATTTTTTATTTTTATTTTCAAAGTAAATTCTAAAGTACAATATTGGAAAATTTACATTTCAGTTTTTACACGTATCACACTTACCCGTAATGAAGGAAAATCTCAAATTACTGACTCATTATTTAAAAAATTAAAAATATTTATTTACCCAAGATTTTTCTGATTAAAGAAGAGGACGATTAAAAGTAGAAGATCCAAAGATAATTTTTGCAAAATTTGGAAAAGGAAACTTTCAAAATATTCAATATATAATTAATCAAAGTATAAGCTTGTACTTTCGTATAACTGCATAAAAAGAAACTAATTATCTTCCTTTTCTACATGATAAAAACAGAGGTTAAAATGGTTATTCCATAACTGAGAATTTCAGTTGCTTTAGAAACCTGTTTGTAAAAACGACTGTTATTTAAATTTTGTTAATGAATTATATAAATTAGGGCCGGTCTTTGATTATTCTTAACTGAAACATACACTGAAAAAACTGGGGGTTCACTAATGTTGCGGCTCAAATAAAAGTTGGTATACTTTCGAACTTGAGCTCCAATAGATACCTGCAGAGACCCAAAAGGGTTCGTTTGGAGCGCACTTGAAAAGAACAACATAAAGGCGCATTCACAAACCAACCGCTTGCAAATTCGGGTTGGTAATTTCGCGATTTACAGAATATGTCGGTAAAGCAAACATAAACGATATTATTATTTATTATGCGTATAATTTTCGGAAAAAGCAGACTGTTTACCCTTCTAGAAATAATTAATTGAAAACAATTCAGAATGATAGGAAGAAATTTGAATTGTTTCCATCAATCGTTCCCAATAGGACCAATGCGTACTAGGATTTTGATGTTATGAAGTGGCAATTTGATGGCAGCACTTTCGTCTCGCGGGAATTATTCGAAAACGTTTATTTACTTTTTTTTCGATGCAACACATTTTAAACAATATGTTCATGAAAAAAATTAAATAAATATTTTGTAACAATTTCCGCAAGCTGAGAGAGCTGTCATCAACAAATTCGCCAATGAAGTGAAGTTTTTTCATCCAATTATTGATTTCATTGTCTATAATTTTGTATAAAAAAATGTAATTTATTAAATAAATTACATAAAATATTTTAGGTAATTATTTTTTTTAAATGAAAATGTAACTATTATTCCAGTTGAATATTCCATAATTATAGTTGGAAATTCATCTTTTTTTTTAACTTTCTTTTCTTTTTGCCTATGAATTTATTTATTCAATTTTTGGTAGAAAAATTATCTTTTTTAGTTGGAGATTCGTCTTTTGGTAGAAATTCATCTTCTTGGTCCAAAATTCAATTATTCCAGTTAAAGATTCATCATTGCAGTAAAAAAATTCATCTGCCTGGTTTAAAATTCAACTATTTCAGTTAAATATTTAGACTTTTATTTGAAAATTCATCACTTCGTTTGTTTGGTTAAACATTGATTTCTTTAACTTAAAATATAATTATTTAAGTTTTGGTTGACAATTTATCTTTTTTAGTAAAAATTAATTTTTTTCTCTGAAAATTCAACTATTTTAGTTGAATATTCATTGTTTTAATTGAAAACTCTTATGTTTGGTTTAAAATTAATTTTTTTTTTTCACTAAAAACGTGTCTATTCCATTTTTGGTTGAAAATGATTCTTGTTTTAGTTCAAAATTCAACTATTTGGTTGAAAATTTGTCTCCTTTAATAAAAAATTCGACTATTTTGTTAAAAATTCATGTATTTTGTTGAAAAATTGTATTTTTTGTACAAAATAATTCTTTTTATTTGAAAATTAATCTTCTGGTTTAAAAATTCATCTTTTTGGTCGAAAATTCAAGTGTTCCAGTTAAATATTCATAATTTTAGCTGAAAATTGATTTTTTATTTTGTTTAAAATTCAACTATTCAGTTGAAGATTCATAATTTTATTTGAAAATTCATCACTTTGGTTGAAAAGTTTAACTATTTCATTTTTTTTGTGAAAAATTGATATTTTTAGTGGAAAATTCAAGTATTTTTTGAAAATTCATTTATTTTGCAATATTTTGTTCTGTTGTGTCAAAGGATGTTCAGAGTGAACGTCATGAATTAAAATAAATGTTTGCGTTTACGGCAAATATGAATATGTTACTTTTAGTTGACCGGGAAAATTGAAAAACTTGACCGGGAAAAACCGGGAAATAACCGGGAATTTGAAATTGTCCGCCGAATCGCCACCCTGAAGATGTATGTGCTTTGGGAAGGAAAACCAGTTGTTGTAATGATATCACAATTTTTAATGTTTAAATTTAAAAATAGTTCAATCTGTAACAGTTTTTAAATAGTTCAATCTACAAGTCCATTTCTGCCAATTATCGTGTTTTTCGCTGTAAATGATGTTTTTGAAATTATCAAATGTGTAAATTAATTTTTCATGATAAATCATCAGTTTACAATCAAAGAAATTAATTTTCACATCACAAAGTAGACTTTTAGAGTAAAAGGTAAATTAATTCTTTGATTTTACTCTTTACAAATGAATTATTGATTTTAAATTCAAAAGAAGGAAGACTTTTCTTCACAAATGTCAATTCTGAATAATTCATAATATTTTTTGTACTTTAAAATTATTAAACAATAATTATAATAATAATATTATAATAATTATGTTGTAAAAAATTGATTTGCATATTTTATCATTTCAAATAAGCGCGCGATAAACATGCAGTGAGGCTGCTGGTGCGACGCATGCGCATTAAGACTTTAAAAAAATTCGTTTCTCTACAGTCAAATTGGTTATCTATTTTTATATTTTATGTTAAAATTATAAAGCAAAGGAAATATTGTTTTTGCAACGACCCTACAGCACTTCTAATAATATATATTTGTACTTTTAAAAAGTGACATGACGAAAAGTTTCTTGCATATGAATAAGCCTTTATGTTTACAAGCTTGTTACATAACCTGCAAATTACATCTATCAAGTCATTATATCTATTTTAATGAAGGTAATATTTTGTACCTTTATTGTCTTCATGGAGTTATGTCCATCAGAGTTTGATTACATGTGTGCTTTCAGGTAAAAATTGTATTAATAATTAAACAAAATGTCTAAGTGGGCAAAGCGAAAAATAGGTTCTTTAGAAATAGGCTCATTTACAATTGGGATCCTTTAGAACCCCAAGTGAGGTATCATTTAGAGCTCATTTATCGTTTTGGGTTCCTTTTCAGCAAGTGGGGTTCATT
>CAKNYM010053149.1:811878-869770 GCA_932195095.1 Andricus curvator | reverse complement strand
TTTGTTGCAGCTCCTTTGGAACCAAAAATGGGTTCTAATGGAAACCCGAGTTTTTTCTGTGTACACCATATACCTTCACTTAGAGAAATGTCCTTTTGTGTCAAAAAGAGGTATCTTTACACAAATGGAATTTCCTTTTAAATTTACAGTTGAGAGGATTTTTATTCGTCTCACTACGAATCTTTTTGCAGAGGAAAAATTATCCTTATGCGACAAACTTCATCTAATCTTTCAGACAAATAATTATGGTTGTACAAAAAAGATATTCACGTGGTTCAAAACAAAAGAGACAAGAGGACGATGCCTTTGTTTCAACACGACTTTTTCTCTGAGTGTCTGAGTAAGTGTAAAATAAAACATTTGAATTCTAAATTCGAAAAATTCCGAAACGCATGATTTTACATAGTAGTAAGAAGTGCGCAGAATGAAAATTTAAAATTTATTATGTCGATGACTTGATCAGGACACCTATAATATTTGTTGAGTTAGGTTCAGATAAACCATATCTAATCTAACAACAGATAACCTTTTCATGAGTCATATCTTCATTACAATTGAAGGTATCCCAATATGATAAATTCTACAGTATACAAAGCTTCTACATATAATGCTCAGGTACTCAGATTCAACATAAGGATGCTCATCCTATAACCATTTCAACCGCTACCCATAATTTAGGGTGGGTAGATCAAAAATGGTTTTAGAAATCGCAAATAATATCATGCTTAAAATTAGTGCATTGAAGCCCCCATACAGTGTATTGAATGTGGAATCGATCGATTTAAATCTATAGGTAATGCTCACGAGCAAAAGTGTTTACAAAAATTATTATATGCAGATTTTTCAAGTTTTGCTGAATTAAAATTGTTTAAAATCATTTTTATGAGTGTCTAGAGTCTTCTTAATGTTTTAAAGATTTCAGGATACTATTCTGCAAGTGATAATTATGTTTTAATATACCCCCGAAATTAACTTTTATATTTTGCACCCATGAAAATATAAACAAAATTTTTTTTAGCTAGTTTTGATTTGATAAATCGAACGATTCTACATTTAGTACACTTCATGGGAGTTCCAATGCACTACTTTTAGGCATCGTATTGTGTGCAATTTCAAACCCCATTTTTTTTAAACATCCTAATTCTGGGAGGGGGGAGAGTTTGTCACAATTTGTGAGGTAGTAGGGGAGGGGTTAACTCATAATGTGATATCACACATGGAAAATATGAATGTGAATAAAAATGTGTGAAAATGCTTGAAAAAATTAAAATAAGGGATTTTATTTTACAAGTAAAGCATCTAAATACAGACTTCACACTCTTTCCCTTATTCCCCTCTTTATACATTTTTAAAGAATTCCTCTTTTTTTTAATGTTTTCAAGAAAATTTCCCTTTTTATAGTTTTTCGCTTAAATGGGAACTGAATTAATAGAACCCAAATAGAAAATCAAACAATTATTCGTTGAAAGTTAATTATTTTTAATTGAAAGTCTCATATTATATTTTTTATTCAGAATTCATCTCTTCCGGTGAAAAATTCTACTATTTGGTTGAAGATTGAACTAGTTTGTTGAAAATTCGTTGTTTTTTGTTTGAAAATTAATTTCTTCACTGGAAATTAATCTAATCTATTACTGGTTGAAAATGAAAATTTTTAAGTTAAAAATTGAACAATTTGGTTGAAAATTTATGTATTTTGTTGTAATTTCATCTTTTTTGGTAGAAGATCCATCTCCTTGGTTGAAAATTTAACTATTATTTAAAAAATTATTTTTATTTCGAAAATTTTTTTTTTTACTGAAAATTTGACTATTCCATTATTGGTTGAAATTTGATGGTTTTTAGTTGAAAATTCAACTACGTGGTTGAAAGTTGAACTACTTTGTTAAAAATTCATTTTATTAGTTGAAAGTATGTCTCCTTGGTCGAAAATTTAACGAGTTTGTTAAAAATTCTTTTTTTTTTTCCGGTTGAATATCAATTTTTCAAACTGCCAATATATTTATTCAATTTTTTGTTGAAAATTCATCTCTTTTGGTACAAGTTTGATTTTGTTGTTGTTAAAAATGCAACTGTTTGGTTACACATTAATCTGATTTGTTTAATGATTCAACTATTTTGTTCAAAATTCATTTTTTTGGGTTCAATTCAACTGATATTTATTTTTAATTAATTTTTTTTGTTTGTTAAAATATCAACTATTACAGTTTTTGTTCATAACGAATTTTTTTATTTATGGAAAATTCAACTATTCAGTGGAAATTTGAACTTCTTTTTTAAAAATTCATCTCTTTTTGGTGAAGATTCATAATTTTAGTTGAAAATATAATTAATTTGTTGTAAATTCAACTGTTTTGTTGAACATTCGTCTTTTTGCATAGAAAATTCGTTCTTCTGGATTGAAAATTCAATCGCCTTCTAAAAAATTCGCCTTTTAGACTTTTTGGTTTAAAAGTTCAATTATTTGGTTGATTATGCAATTATTTTGTTGAAAATTCGTTGTTTTTTGTTTGAAAATTAATTTCTGTACTGGAAATTATTCTAATCTATTACTGGTTAAGAATTAAATTTTTAAAGTTAAAAATTGAACAATTTGGTTGAAAATTTATGTATTTTGTTATAATTTCATTTTTTTGGTAGAAAATTAATTTTCTTGATCAAAAATTTATCTGCTCGGTTGAAAGTTAAACTACTTTGTTAAAAATTCATTTTTTAGTCGAAGATCCATCTCCTCATTGATTGAAAATTTAACTATTATTTTGAGAATTCTTTTTATTTCGAAAATTATTTTTTTTTTAACTGAAAATTTGGTTATTCCATTATTGTTTGAAATTTGATGGTTTTTAGTTATAAATTCAACTACTTGGTTGAAAGTTGAACTAATTTTGGTAAAAATTCATTTCATTAGTTGAAAGTATGTCTCTTTGGTTCAAAATTGTACTATTTTGTTAAAAATTCTTTTTTTTCGGTTGAAAATAAATTTTTTAAACTGCCAATATATTTATTCAATTTTTCGTTGAAAATTCATCTCTTTTGGTACAAATTTGATTTTTTTGTTGTTAAAAATGCAACTGTTTGGTTACAAATTAATCTGATTTGTTTAATGATTCAACTATTTTGTTGAAAATTCATTTTTTTGGGTTAAATTCAACTAATATTTATTTCAAATTAATATTTTTTTGTTGTTAAAATATCAACTATTATAGCTTTTGTTGAGAATTAATTTATTTACTTATAGAAAATTCAACTATTTAGTTGAAAGTTGAACTTCCTTTTCAAAAATTCATCTTTTTTGCTAAAGATTTATAATTTCAGTTGAAAATATAATTAATTTGTTGTAAATTTAATTGTTTTGTTGAAAATTCGTCTTTTTTGGATAGAAAATTCGTTCTTCTGGATTGAAAATTCAATTGCCTTCTAAAAAATTCACCTTTTTGACTTTTTGACTTTTTGGTTTCAAATTTCAATTGTATGGTTGATTATGCAACTATTTTGTTGAAAATGGAACTATTTTGATAAAAAAAAGTCTGTTTTGTTCAAAAAATAAACTGTTTTGTAGAAAATTCGTCTTTTTAAATTGAAAATTCATCATTTTGGATTCGAAAATTAAAGTGTTTGGTAGAAAAGTCCTTGGTTGAAAATTCAACTGTCTTCTCAAAAATTCATCTTTTTGGCTGAAAGATTCAATTATAAGGTCCAAAATGCAACTGTTTGTGGTTGAAACAATTTTTTTTTGTTGAAAATCCGAACATTCGGTTGAGAATTCGTTTTTTTAAAATTCATTTTGGAAAAAATTTTTCTTCTTTGTTTAAAAATTCAACTATTTTCTTCAAAATATTTCGACTTGAAATCTTGAGTGTTCCATTTTGAATTCAAGCTTTGTGTGAATATTTGTGTCGAAGAAGGGAGAGGGTGGAAGAAGTGTTGAAATTAGCTTGATATAGTTTTGCAGCGGTCCCTAAAAATCACCAAGACAAATACTGTAATACCAAGCCCCTAAATTAATTTTGGGAATAGTCGCCACTTCTCCGGGTGAAAAAATGAAGATAGCACCGCCACCTCACCTACCCTCGCTTCTCTGAAAAGTGGGTACTCGTCCTGCTCTCCACTCCAGTGATCCAGCGGTTCGTTGGTCCCCTTATAAATGGAATCCTTCTAAATCTAAAGTCTAACTAAAGCCAAAGGAAGAAGCGTATTGTAGTCGTGGCAACCTCCGAGGTGAAGGAATCTACACTCTGGAGAGGAGGACGAAAAAGGAGAATAAGACAGCGCTGAAGAGGTTGAGGAACTGAAGATGCAACGCCGAAGCCGACGGTCTCGGAGGGTCTCAACTGCCGGGGATGCTTAGAAAGGGAAAGGGTTGCCAACCCTTAAGTGCAAAAGATTATCAGCGATGGAACAACGAAGGCAGCAGCAGCCCACTTTTTCTCAGGAGGTTGAGATTCCGGGGGTGCTCAGGACCAGTGGTCGGAGGCACGGAGGCACGAAATGAGGGTTCCTGAGTTTTTGCTAGACGATCAATAAAAGTCTCTGTGCTTTCTCATGTCTTTCTCTCTTTCACTTACTTTCCCTTGTCTTCCCTCTTGCTTGTCGCGTAACGAAGTGGGCTCCTTGATGGGCTGTACATGCAGAAAAGATGTATTTGTGTAAGTGAGGGGTTCGAGTTTCGGGTGCGTGGCCCAGTGCGTGCATTAATTCCACCACGACCAGCACCACCCTCGTCACTACCACTTTCTTAAGATCCACCTCAAGAGAATTTTCAGGTCTAGAGTCTAGAGTCCACACAGCTATACTGACTGACTAAGATCCTGAATCCTGACCCACCCTCCTAACTTAGAAAGAAAGTCCTCATCTCCTCCTGGCTCCACATCTTCTTGCCTCGACTCATCAACGCCAACGAAAGGGGTGGGGGCGGCAAATGGAGAGGAATCCTAGCTACCTCCTGGATCCTGAGGGACCTTTACTTTGGAAGCGAAAGGCGCGTTTTAAGAAAACGTGACGCTCTCATTTCGCCTCTTCCCCTACGCCTACGCAACCCCAACCCTCGCCTTGCTCATCGTGTATTGATGCTTTCGCATAAAGCCCATAAAGGACAGTCATTTTAAAAGCCTGGAGCTTCCAAACTTCAGGTTCTGGATAATCTTGTTTAGACTAAGCAGCCCGCAAGTGTTGCGGAATTACTAGAGAGCTAAGTTGATCGTAAAGGAGTGGAAGACGCCTATAACCTATAGGGAGAAGAAAATATTTGCTGGTTTTATGTACGAATCGTGGTTTAGAGGAGCGATTAAGTTCAGATCAGAGACTGGGAACATAAGGAAAATGGGAAAACTTTTGAGTTTCTTGAATCATCTCTTTCAGAATTTCTGGCAAAATCAAAGGGATATCAATCAATTTGAGAAGATAAAAATGGATGATTAGGTATGATGAACATTTTTCCACATATATTATTCCTCATGCTTGTCAAGCAAAAATAATAATGCATATGTGTTATAAAAAACGAATTATAAAAATATCGTTTTCTCCCCAAAAGGAACAAAATTTCAGGTTAACATTAAAAAAAAGCATTGTTTTTCATTTCTATTGGGCACCTTACTATACCTTCAAGGCATTGATCTTTTTTCTCAACAATCTGGACTCTTGCTAATCGTGATTCTGCAGATTTCTAGATAATCCTCAGTTCTTCTCTCAGCCGCTCGATAATCCTGATTCCTGATATTCGTAACTCTCGATAATCATAATCCTCAACAATCCCCATTCCTGATAATCGTGATCTTCACACGATCCCCCTTTCAAGTTTGCTCCCCATGTAGAGATCTCTGATTGGCTCTCGTTTATCTGAAGAGCTTCCGCTCGCTATCATCCCGGACACGGTAGGTAGGCTCAGAAACGCTGTTCCCTCGGTGCATCTTTTTAAGGTATAACGATCGCATAATAACTCTTTTCCCCGTATGAGTCGGCCGTAATAAGAGAGGCTGGGTTATAAACACATGGAGAGAAGAAACTTTAGATTCCAAGATCCGCGTCCGCAGTATTGTATGTGCGCAGGCATGCATAGTAGAGCTAGCATGAGCTATGTGGTCGAATAAAGATGTGCGAAGATGATGCATATTCCGTTTCTCTGGACAGTAATTGCTCGGACACGCCGGTCTTCTCGGTCTATCTTGCATCTTTTCTTTCCCTTCTTCCTTCACCTTTCGCGAAATGTTTGTCTCGCTTCGACACATTGGATCCGAGTGGATGGTGTGATCTGATTTTGTTCTATTTCTTTGTGCTACCCCCTCAAATCCCCCCTCAATCCTCACGGAGCGCGCCTCTCACTTCCAACACCTTGCGGAGTATCCACGACGGGGATTTCTTTTCTCTGCTTCCCACTCCCCTTTTTCTGTTCGTTCTTTACTCTCTGTCTTCGAGAGCTCTGCATGGCCACAATGTTACAACGACATTAACCCCAATGATCGTTTATCGTCGGCGTTTTATCCCGGGTAATATGCTTCACAGTTTATCACTCTGCTCTGGAGGATACTTGAAATTTCATAGGTTTTGACAGATGATTTGATGAAATATATTGATTTCCATATTGATATTTACACCCAACAAGAGGACAACTGCTTGTCTGGTATATGAATCCAAGCAGGCTACCATCTGAGCTACATCTCCTCCACAATTTTTTGTTTTACTGTTTAAAATAGTATACCCCTTTAATCCTCTCGGAGCGCGCCTCTTTGCCAACATTTCGCGGAACACCCACAATCAGGATTTCTTTTCTCTGTTTTCTAAGCTCCTTTCTCTGTTCGTTCTTTACTACTATCTGCCCAAAAAGTTTAGGTACCTCGATTTTTGTATAGATTTTCGTGAAAATCTCAGCAGAAAATACTGATACAGAGTTTCAAAATTTTCAGATCATTAGCGATTATTTCCTGTCGAGTGAAAGGTGAAAAAGCACAATAATCAGATGATCATTTCAGAATACTCAACTTCGAATGACTGAAGGTCACTGAAAATAAATTATGAAAATTCTGCAAAAAATATATGGGTTTTGTTGATCCTTTCTATGCACAGTGGTGAAATTTAGAGCCAGAATTAATAATTTTTTAGAAGTTATTAACAAAAAAGTAGGGAGGTGTCATCTCTGAAACTAAGGAACGTACAGAGATGATTCTTGAAGCAAATTACACATTTTTGGCTTCTGACAATGTTTTTTCGCATAAGGGCTTAGGGACTGTTTCATAACGCCTTTTGTATTTTTCCAAGAAGAAAATAATTTTTTAAACATTAAAGTGCAACTGTTTGCTCATTGACAATACGTACAACATTGTCAGAAGCCAAAAATGTGTAATTTGCGTCCAGAATCATCTCTGCACGTTTCTTACTTTTGGAGATGACACCTCCCTACTCTTTCGTTAATAACTTATTAACAAATGATTATTTTTCGCTCGATATTTCACCACTGTGCACAGAAAGGATCAGCGAAACCCATATATTTTTTTGCAGAATTTTCATAATTCATTCTCAGTGACCTACAGTCATTCGAACTTGAGTATTTTGAAATGATCACATGATGATTGTGCTTTTTCACCTTTCACTCGCCAGGAAATAATCGCTGATCATCTGAAAATTTTAAAACTCTGTATCAGTATTGGCAGAACCTTTACCTGCAACATGCTGTTGTCTCATATTTTTATAATTTTGTCCTGTTGAGATTTTCAAGAAAATCTGTACAAAAATCGAGGAGACTAAACTTTTTTGACAGATAGTATTTTTCCTCCTTGTCTTCGATAGTTCTGCATGGCCACAATGTCACAACGACATTAACCCCAACGATCGTTTATCGTCAGCGTTTTATCCCGGGTAACATGCTTCACAATTTATCACTCTGCTCTGAGGAATACTTGTTATTTCATAGATTTCTAATCTACGGACTGATATTTTGCCTCCGTAAGGTTTTGAATAGATAGCGAATATCTTCATTAGAGGTGTGCAGTCGTTTATTCGAATTTTTAATACAAATTTAGACACACTTGGAACATTGGATTTTACAAAATAGAAAAAAATTTTACTGTACATCAAAACGGCTTGATTTCCTTAAATTATTACAATTTTTCGAATCAAAATAACTTATTTATTTTTTGTTTGTTTAAAAATTGATCCAAGAAGTCAAGTCGAATCTTCGTAATTCGACTTGTTGGAATATTCGAATGAATCGAATGTCAAAGATTCGACTTGACTTTTGGATTCATTTTTTTACCAGAAAAAGGAGTTATTTTGATTTAAAAAATTGTAATAGCTTAAGAAAATCAAACCGGTTTAATCTATATTAAAAATTTTTTCTATTTCAAAAAATCCAATTTTCCAAGCATGTGTCAATTTGTATTAAAAATTTCAATAAACGACTGCACACCTCTAATATTTATTTATTCATTAACATTTGTGTCGTCAATACCAAAATATTGTTATTTTTTACAATTGAAGAAATCTGAGCTACATCCTCTCCACAAGTTTTAATTTTTCTGTGCAAAACATTAAACAGCAACTTAGTAATGACAAACAATTTTACTAGATGACTTTTAATGACAACAGTCATACAAAATTTTATAGAGGGTCATCCATAAATTAAGTAAGACGATGGTGGGGGGCTATATGAATATCTTACGTAAAAAACATTTCTTATAATAAAAAAACAGTAAATCCATATATATTACAACTTAGAGGTATTCCATTTTTTTTAATATTAATTTTTAGCCAAGTAGTTTATTTTTCAATCAAGAAGATTGTCAACCATGAAAATTATTCGTTCAAAAAAATAGTTCAATTTTCTATCAAAGAGATGAATTTTCAATTAAGAAGTTTAATTTCCTACCAAAAATTCGAATTTTTAACAGAATACATAAGTTTTGAACCATACAGTTCAGTTTTCAACTGAAAAAGATCAATTTTGAACCAAAAATGAAATAATTAAATTTTTAGTTAAAACAATCAATTTCAAGCTAAAAAAGGAATTTTCGACAAAATAGTTAAATTTTTAACTAAAGAGATGAATCTTTTACAAGGAAAAAAATTTCCAACGATCAAAAGTGCAACCGTTGACATTTCCACTAAAAATATTGTAATTTTCTATCTAAAACCAAAAATTCAACAAAGAAATATGAATTGTCAATGAAAGAGTGAAAATCGCAACAAAAACAGATTAATTTTCAAACCGAAAAGAGGATCTTTGAATGAAACAGTTGAGTTTTCAACTCCAAAATATGAATGTTTACAAAACAGTTAATTTCCAGAAAAAAATGTTGAAATTTAAATCCAAAAAAACGAATTTTCTACAAAAAAGTGCAATTTTTAACACACAAATATGAATGTTCCGTTAAAATCATTGAATTCTTAAGCCGAAAAAGACGAGTTTTAAATAAAATTAATCAATTTTCAACTAAAAAAGATACATTTTAAAGCAAAAATGGAATAGTCACATTTTCAACTAAAAGAATTAATTGTCAACCAAAATAAATTTTTAATAAAATAGTTAAATGAGAAATATTAAACCAAAAAAGTGAATTATTAAACAAAATGTTGAATTTTCAACCCATAAAAAAAGAAATTATGAACAAAATACATAAAAAAAACGATTTTCCAAGAAAATAGTTAAATCTCAAATAAAGAAATGAATTTTAAACAAAGAAGGTGAAGTTTCAATCTATGAGATTACTTTTCTACCGAAA
This sequence comes from Andricus curvator, assembly GCA_932195095.1. Taxonomy (NCBI): domain Eukaryota; kingdom Metazoa; phylum Arthropoda; class Insecta; order Hymenoptera; family Cynipidae; genus Andricus; species Andricus curvator. The sequence goes on along the minus strand of CAKNYM010053149.1, from coordinate 860,060 downwards.
ACGACGAATTTTCAACCATATAGTTGAATTTTCAACTGAAGAATATAAATTTTCAACATGAAATATAATAGTTGAATTTTCAGTTCAAAAAATTAATTTTCAAAAAGGGAAAACGAATTTTCAGCAAAAATTGTTCAATTTTCAACAAAAAAAATGAATTTTTAACCATATAGTGGAATTATTAACTAAAAAAGATATATTTCCAAGAAAAAATAGAACAGTTGAATTTTCAGTTAAAGAAATTAATGTTCAAAAAGAAAAAATAATTTTTCAACAGAATTTTTAAATTTGTCAATCAAATTGTGGAATTATTGACTAAAAAAGATATATTTTCAAGAAAAAATAGAACAGTTAAATTTTCAGTTCAAAAAATAAATTTTCAAAAAGAAAAAATGAATTTTTCACAGAATTGTTAAAGTTCCAAAAAAAAAAAAAAATTTTCAACTAAATTGTAAAATTATTAACTAAAAACGATATATTTTCCAGAAAAAATAGAATAGTTAAATTTTCAGTTCAAAAACTTAATTTTCAGAAAGAAATAATGAATTTGCAACAAAATTGTTAAATTTTCAACTTAGGGAATGAATTTTCAACCACTGATAAGCATTTTTCAACAAGAAGTTGAATACTCTACCACAACCGACGAATTTTCAACAAAATACATGAATTTTCAACTAAATAGTTAAATTTGCAACTAATGAAGATGAATTTTTAACTTAACATGGAAAATTTGAACTTAGTTATTATTATTATATAATTAAGCCATTTCCCTTTCGGGGTAGGCGTGACTCGCTCGGTAGGAAAATAGTAGGGTTGGAAAGGAGGTATAGATTTTTTGATTGATCTAGAATTTTCGTGTTGTTTATTTAAATAACACTTTCATTCCACAACACTGCTCCGACCCATATTGCTGATCAATCTCTCTAGCGATCACCCCAAGTGAAGAGCTTCACAAGGTTGTTATGTGAGGTTCCCCACTCGGGCCCATTAGTATCCTTCTTATGTCTTTTCGGATTAAGGTGTCATTCACACATTCTAGCTATTCTATCCGCGGTCTGCCTCTGGGCATACTGCCATTTACTTTACCTTTATACACTTGTATCGTTAGACGTTCATCTTTCATTCTTTCAACATGTGCGAACCATCTTAACTGATTTCTTTCTCATGTGTCAACTATTGTCTCTTTTGTACCACATTCTTTGAGGATTATTTCGTTTCTCACTTTGTCCATCAGTGTTTTCCCGCAAATTGTGCGCAGAGGTTTCATGCCAATCGCGTTATTTGTACTCGTATCCTTTTCTTATGACAGGTCCATGACTCGCTACCGTATAGCACAGTCGGTACAAATATAGAATTATGTATTGCCATTTTAGCTTTTTTAGATATATATTCTTACTTCTGAGAATGGACCCTGCTCTACCGATAACCTTCTGACCCTTGTTTACTCGTCTATCTAACACCCCATATATCTTCCCGTCACTAGTGAATAGGCTACCTAGATATATGTACTTATCAACTTGTTCTAATCTCTCATCATTTAGGACAACGTTGCACATTGTTTTCTTACCTTTCCCTTCAAACACTATGATTTTTGTTTTATTTACGTTAATTTTATGGCTCATGTTCTTCATGATTGTATTTAGTTTGCTCAACATTCTTTGCAAGTCTTTGATTGATTCTGCTATAACAAACTTGTCATCTGCGTCAGCTAACCCACGTACCCTCACTGTCTCGATATCTACACCTTCTTCGCCGGAGAGGGCCATTCTTAGACACTTGTCCATAAATATGATAAATAGCCATGAGGACATAACGCATCCTTGTTTAACGCCTTGCATAATATTAAACCAGTCACACAGTTTCCCATTAACCCTTAAAGTCGCATTTTTACCTGCATACATGGTTTTTATTGCTTGTAGGAGCGATCCATTGACTCCGTACCCTTTGAGGATTTCCCAAAGTTTACTTCTATCCACCTTGTCGAATGCTTTTTCCAGGTCAAAAAACGCACAAAAACATTCTTTCCTACTTCCAAACTTTTTTCTGTGATCTGTCTTAAGCTGAATATTTGATCCGCACATGATCTTCCTGGCATAAATCCACTTTGGACTTCCCATATATTTTCTTCTGTTATTTCCATTACCCTGTGGATAAGTATTTTTGAGTATATTTCACTTGCGGTACTTAATAAGCTGATACCTCTGTAATTATTGCAGTTACTTTTATCTCCCTTCCTTTTGTATATTGGTACGATAATCGCTTTTCTCCACTCGTCCGGGACTTCCCCCATGTCGATACATAAATTTATCAATTCTTCCGCCACCGTATTTAAGCATTTCAGCTCTAAAACTGTCTACACCAGCAGCCTTAACGTTTTTTAAGTTCTTAATTATATCTCTAACTTCAGTGACACATAATTTCTCAATTGGGTTTTCTGATGCATTATGGTCTATGTCGCAGTTCTGTTGGCCTATAGCTTCACCTCCTAATAATTCTTTAAAAGAGTCTTTCAAAGCGTCTAATACCCCGTCTGTATCATATAGCATTTCACCTTTGCTGTTTCTCATGCTGACAAACTCTGTATTTTCACTTCCCCCCATCTTTTTAAATATTATTTTCTTGCTTTCTTTAAAGTCGTTTTGTATTTTCTTCTCTTCTTCTCTTCTTCTGTTCTGATATTATCTTTACTCTCCTTCACTAGTCGTTTAACTTTCCTATTTTTGTGTCTGTAATCATTTTTGAGCCAATTTCTCTCCTCATCGCTAATACCTGTGATGTTCAACGTTCTCTTGTACGCTTTTTTCTTTTGTTGTCGGGCTGTCTTAATTCCATCATTCCACCATACATCACCAGATTTTCTTCCTATAACCGCCGTACCACATACTTCAGTCGCAGTTTTAACAATGATATCCCGTAATAAAGCCCACGCGCCCTCTATATCTTCATTGCTTATAAGCGCCTCCCAAGTTGTCTCATTCATGCGTTCGTTTATCTTATTCTGAAAATCTATTCGCACTTCCGGTTTCTGTAAATTTTCAATATTGATTCGCGTTTGATTCGTTTCTTTGGTTCTTTTTCTTCTCCATCCCCATACTAAGTTTATTTTGGAGACTATAGAAGGTAATGGTCAGTATTGCATTCAGAGCCCCTGACGACTCTTGTATCTTTTACTAGTTTTTTTGGTCTTTCATCCGCAATAATGAAGTCAATTATACTGTGGCTATTTTCTTTACTTCAGGTGTACATGTGGATCTTTTTATGTATAAATAAAGTATTTGTAATAAATAGGCCCTTTTCTAAACATGAGCTAACTAATTTTTCCCCGTTATAATTTTTTCTTGAATTTCCAAAATTACCTAGCACCCTTTCTGTATCTGTATTCTGACGTTGAACTCCGACCCATCCGTTCATATCTCCTAGACCTAGCACAATGATTCTTTCACCGTGATCGCAAGTACTTATTGTATCATTTAAAGTGTCCCAGAAGGCGTGTTTGACTTCTCTCGGATCACTATCAACTGGGGTGTAGCACGCTATGATAAATAATCTTCTGATTCCTACCTTCATTTTAACCCACAGCAATCTAGGCGATATATATATATATATATATATATATATATCGCCTAAAAAAAAAAAAAAAAAAAAACCTTGATCATTGAGATGCTGTCTTACTTTTTCATTCATAATCAAATCGACCCCTTGAATACCATGTGATTCACTATCTACTCCTGACCATATTTCAAAACTGCCTTTCAGCACCCCATTTTTTATGTTTCTACTTACGCAACCCTTTTTCTTCGTCTCAGGTACACATAGAACATCTAGTTTCCTCACGTGCATAGTTTCTCGTAGTTCTCTTGCCTTAAGATCATTCACTCCTCTAGCTTCTAGCATTCCAAACACCCAGTTTCCATTCGTCACCTGAAACTCGACCTTTACGTTTACCGTGTGTATGCATTTCGTCAGTCAAAGTTTCAGTCCATTCCAAGGCTATTTTATTGTTTGTATTATTAATTGTTTAGATTTTGCACCCAACTACCAGCTTTATGCGCAAAATTTGTTTTGCGAGTCGAAATCATGTCCAAGTTAAGTAGTTATTCGTCGTATGGTGGTGATTCTAGTTGTAACGTCAGTCTCACCAAAACTTCTGTTACTGGGGGTGAGGGGGGGGGGGGGGTGAGGATAAGGAATGAAAACCGAGAGAGTCGCAATTGGTTGATGTTTTATGCTGAGAAGGTCACCAGCCTTCAGCAGCGCTTTCTTAGATAGGAGTTCATATGTTCCCATCTGCTTGAAATATTAAAATAGTTATAATAATTGAACTGTAATATTATAAGTTTTAGGTTGAATTTAAAATGCATTTATGAATCTTCGAAAATAACGCGTCAAGGGAAACGTCATCAGTTTAATTTTCGAGTTTTCAACTACCTTAAAGTATCTTTAAAGATTCCCCCCCCCCTTCTATAATTACATGAGGCGCGATAGTCTAAATTTTTATCAAGAAATTTTAGAATTATTTAAAGTGTTTAACTTTAAAAATTTTACTTCAGCAAAATTAATATAAATTGGCATAAAAGAAAAACTCATCTTTAAAATAGGCTTCAGGCTCTTCTATTTTCTGTCCAATTTCCAGGTTACACTTGAGTTACGCGGTTATAAATCTTTTATGAAGTTTTCTGTATACAGAAACACAGTTTAAAGAAAAAATAATCAAACTGTAAAATTTTATATTTGATTTCTTTCCTATCTTCGGATAAACGACTGACTCCTTGAAGCACTAGCTTTTAACAAAAAAAAAGAATGTTCCACAAAATAGTTTAATTTTCAACTAAAAAAAAGGTTTTTGAACTAATATAATAAATCATCATCTAAAAAAATGATTTTTAACAAAATAGTTCTACTCTCAACTGAATAGTTTTATTTTCAACTAATAGTTTTTAAGACTTTTTAACCAAGAAATAAAATGCTATTTCAGTCGATTTTAATCGATTTTTCCTTCTTTTTTTTTTAAAAAACAGTTTGCAAGGTAGACAAGATGAACATCTCGTAAGGGGATAATTTTATAGATTTCAGTAAGGTGAACAATTTTCAATTATAAAATACCATTCATATGTATCTTGCATTGTTTTCGAGTAAATGAGATTTTTACTGATTAAAAATAGTGCAGCGTAACCAGACAATAAACTTGTAGGACAGACTTTGAAGTAATTTTTAAAATCCTCAAATGTAAAATATTGAACTCTACTCTTGATTTTAGTCTTTTTCAACTCAATATAAGTAATATCTGAATTTCAAGTACATATTTGAAAATTGTTATTATTATTATTTAGCAATACTTTATTTAAAATTTGTAGTTAGGGATAGGTGCGTGACAAGACATTTTGCGTACTTTTTAATTTATAATTTACAGAAGAAGCCGTCTAATATTCTGAATTTTTATTTATTTGTGTATTGATATAAGTACTTCAATGAGATTATTTCAGAAAAAAATGATCATTTAAAGGAAAAGTGGAAATTGTCTAGAACCCAAAGTGGTCAACTTTTTTCTATACATACAATTATTCTATTTTAAAATTTGGCAATAAAGACTGCCTACAAAAAAGGGTTGAGCAGCCAATTAAGACGGTAATTGAGACGATCAAACCTCCCACTCCCATGCTTTTTCTCCCCTACTACCTTACTCCCCCCACATCCCCCTACTTCCCCACCCCTCGCTTTATTCTCCCCTCATAACTTTTTCATCCTCTTCTTTCCCCTTTACTCGCTGCCCTTGCTAATACCCCCTTCCTCTACTTTCCTTTCTAAACATCACTTCCCCTCCCCTACTCATCCTCATTTCGCATCATTTCCCTTACTTCCCTTCACTTACACTCACTTCTTCTACTTCCCCACTTCTCATTTTCTTTCACTTCTCTTACTTCCTCTCACTTCCTCCACATTTCCTCATTTCCCCTCACTCCGCCTTCCCTACTCACCATCATATCTCATCATTTCCCTTACTTCCCTACGCTTACAAAGTACACACACTTCCTCCCGACTTCTCATTTCCCCTCACTTCCCCTCACATCCGACTGAAACTATGAGGGTTTCTGCCCGGGGCTATGAAACCCTTAACATGAAAAAAGTTGATCATTAGCATTTTTACAGTGAAAAAGTCGAAAAAAGTTGTAGTATTTAAAAAACAAAGTTGAAAAAGTCGTACACTCTGTGGCCTGAAGTACTATTTTCAACGAGTTCTTCGATTCTCCGAACGTGCATTCATTCCTTGATTGCGGGATTCATCTCGTAGGAGCACAGAGGCTGATAGTCCAGAAAATCTCAGGGATAAGATAGGGAGTGAACGATACACGAAAGGGTGCCGAGTCTTTGGTTTGTATCTGGATGAAGGAGCAGGGCAGGGGAATGAGGGGCGGAGGGGAGATGGAAGGCGACGACAAGGCAACAAACAATAGAAAGGTAGTCCTGGGTAACAATAGCTCGTGTGGAACAAACACATCTTACCCTTTCCTTGATTCTCTCTTTCACGCTTCTTCCCCCTGCCCACACCACAGACTTCTTCCAACTGATAATACCTTCTCTTCAGCCTTTCAGACCAAACACTATCGGAGATCCCACATACTTATTATGTTACTTGTCGTGACGTTACTTGAGAGTTCCGATTGTGAAAATCAACTCCTTTTCTGCTTTTGGCACATTCCTTTCATCAGATTTTGTTACTTACAATTAGAAACTCAGAGAGATAAGAAATAACAATGAAAAATGGAGTATACTTATTTGAAAATTTTTAATTAAAAAAGAGAATAATTATCGACAGAGATTTTTTTTTAAATATTGTCATTCTTATACAATGAAGTACAATGTCCATTTGATCACGAAAAATCTGATCCTAACTAAGAGCCTTTATATACCCTTCGAGCTTCCTCAGATCCATTATTACCCTGTACAACCCCGGAACAACAAAATAAAAAAACTGAGTACAAACCCCTATTTTCCAAACTCCCACCCTTGCCACTATCCCGATATCTACACCCACACCCCCTATACTACAAAAAAAGGAAAACCAACTGCAGACTATTATACGCTTCAGGACCAAGGAAACTTTTTCTAGGTTTCCTTCACAAAATTGACAATAAAAAACATGATCAGCAAAAAATTAGATAAAAAAGCCAATATTTTTGTTTAAGTACGCCATGGATCATTTTTAGGGTTTCGTAGCTCCGGGCAGAAACCCTCTTAGAAGTTTCGGTCGGGTTTCCGTCCGTCCGTCGTACTTTTTTCTTGGGTGGGGAAGTGAGGGGATGGGATACATTTTTTCACTAAAAGGGTTCTGCCCGGTGCTAGAAAAGCCAAAAAATGCTCTATGCCGTACTTAGAAATAAAATATTGGGCTCAATTTTTTCCAGTCAGATTTAGAGTGAGGGGAAGTAGGGGGAAGTAAGGGATCAGTAGAGGAAGTGAGGGCAAGTGGATCATATAGGGGGCGTAAGGGGCAGCAGGGGAAGTTATTGTAAGTGAGGGGAAGTAGATGAGGTGAGAAGAAGTAGGGGAAGCGATGGAATGTGGAGGGGTTTTTCACTGCAAGGGCTTCTACCCGTTGCTACGAAAGTACAAAACCCTGAAAATGATCTAAGCTGTACTTACAAATAAAATATTGGGCTCAATTTTTCTTAGTCAGATTTCAAGTGAGGGTAATTAAGGGAAAGCCAGCGGAAGTAGGAGAAGTGAGGGGGTAGCAGGGAAAGTGATGGGAAGTCGTTGATGTGAGGAAATTGCCGAGAGGGCAGGGGTAATGATGGGCAGTAAGCGAGGGAAACGGAAGTGCGGCAGGGGCAACATGGGAAGTTATGGGGAGTGAGGTGATGTGATGGAAAGTAATGGGAGGGGGAGTAGAGAAAGTGATGGAGGGTAGGGGAAGGGAATTACGGGGTGGGGGTGCGAAGTAGAAGAAGTAAGAGGAGGGATAATAGGAGGAGATAGGCGATGAAAAGCAGATGAGGGAGAAGTAGGGGAAGGAAGGGGAAGTGAATGGAGAGGGTTGGGAAATGGGAGGAGAAGTATAAGAAAGGAGCGGAAGTAGATTAGGAAAAATATGGGAGAGCGAGATTTGAACGACTTAATTAACGTGTTAATAGGCTACGAAACCCTTTTTGGTAGGTAGGTAAAGTAGGTGAGGTGATGTGATGGAAAGTAATGGGAGGGGGTGTAGAGAAAGTGATGGAGGGTAGGGAAAGGGATGGCAGGGGTGGGGATCCGAAGCAGAAGAAGTAAAAGGAGGGATAATAGGAGAAGATAGGCGATGGAAAGCAGATGAGGGAGTTATAGGGGAAGGAAGGGGAAGTGAATGGCGGGGTTTGGGGAATGGGAGGGGATGTATAAGAAAGAAGCGGGAGTAGATTAGGAAAAATATGGGAGGGCGAAATTTGAACGACTTAATTAACGTGTTAATAGGTTACGAAACCCTTTTTGGTAGGTTCGCGGTCCCTACTATGACTAATTTTTATTAATTTAAATAATAATCATTACGCAGTATAATATCTAGTAAGAAACTAAACTTAATCCAAAATTTCCCTCTTAAATCCGTTATATCTTTTGCCTTAAAATCTTTTAATTCTTTAATGCCCTCAAATGAAAAAAATTTTACTTGAGTTTAAAAATTCCGACTTGGTAGGCAAATTCCCAAGCTAATCATTAAATTGCTCTAATTTAAAAATTTTGAAAACCTGAAAAGGACAGCTAGACATGTTCAATGGAAATAATTCTATAAAAAATAAATCTAATACCTTCTACCATTGTTATTGAGAATGTAAAAATTACCTAAAAATTGCCATTCCCACAACCCTCTTATTTAGCCAACTTTTAAAAGTTATCTTCAAAATACAAAAATTAAATATCAAATTTTTTTATTTTTGTAAAGAAAGGCAGCATACGCCATACACATTAAAAATTTCTATAAAATGAGTTCAGGAATTTTGAAATTCAAATTTATTTTATATAAAAATAAAAATGGCCCAGAAAATGTCGTTCTGTGAGATTTATTTTTGCAACTGAAAAAATACGTTTTGAAATTTGTAATCATTTAATAATAAATTCTTGTTGTAGATTCTAATATATTTTTTAATAAAAACCTAAAGAAAACGTACTTTTTCATAATTCCAAACTCAAGATATTGTCGTGCCAAAAATTAGAAGTCTGAAAAAAATATTTTGTATATGCTTTTAAGAATCAGAATAATATTACTGATGATGTCATTTTGAATGAAAAAAAAATGTAATGAAGAAAATTTAGAACTGAATTTTTTCTTACTATCGCTTCTTACCAATTTGTGAATTATGGTTGAATTTCAATAATTAATGGCCTATTTTTCTGGGGAAAATATTCTCTACAACTCTGTTTCCAATTTTGAATGTTAATTTTTTTATGGAAAAAATCGTTGAAACAATGTTCTTCAAAGAAAACATGTTTTGAACAAATAATTATATTTGTAGCTTATGTACTTATTTTAAAAATTTGAAACAGTAAAGTTGTAGGCAATGTTTTCACCAACAAAATAAGCCTTGACTTATTAAAATTAAACCATTTTTAAAAAGTTAATAAAAAGCGACTGTGCAAAAAATTTAATCACAAAAATTATTTTTATGTAAGTTTAAAAATTTGTTCACGAAAAGAATATTTTTTCTTTCATATGACTGACAATATCATTTCAATTCTTAAACCCATAGAAAACTTTTTTTCCAGCTTATTTGTGAAAAATTAGAAGAAATAAAAAATATATCTTCTATTATAAAAATGAACGTAAAACATTTTCGATGATTTTTCTACTGTTTGTTAATTTTTTGATTAAATTTAAGGTAGTTGTCGTGCCAAAAATCAGGTCTTGCAGATGATTTTTTAATCATTTGAATTTTTTAGGTATAATAAAAACCAGATAAACTATTGAATAATAATAAATAAAAATGTTAAGGTAACCTGTTTTTTTTAAATAGAAATATGTATTGCTGAAAATATTTAGTCTCTAACCTGAATAGTTTTACCAAGTTTTTAAATTTCTTTCTTTCTTATTTTATTATATTTGTTGCTTACTCTCATACGTCATTTCACTATTTACTTCTCTGGGAAGAATTTTTAATCGATTTGTGTACTTCTTAAAAAAAATAAAAAATAAAAAAATGTAATGCATTTTTTAAAAATTATATTCTACAGTATATAGTGTTGGGTTTCAGATGAAAGATGAATATTAAACTTTTTAGAATATCAGAACATTGAAATTTCTAGGCAGTACTTTCTCTTGAAATATTATTTTAAAAAAGTTGGATTTAAATCATTTTTCCGATCTCCAATTGTTTTTTTTTATTCTTTAAGTATATGGGATGGAAAAAAATTTGTTTCAGAAGATGTTGGTATATGAGAATTGTTGTGAGAACGTATATGTATATGAGAACGTGTTCGAATAAAAAATGATTTTTCTGAATAAATATTATTTGCGAGGAATGTTTACTTTAGGGGGTTAACAATTAAGCATTCCGGAAAATTGTCTATTGTTTATGCTCTTGTTTAAAATTGCAAAATTGTATTGAATAATTATATACCAACAATTTATTGTTTTTCATAAATTGTACTTGACAATTACCGTCAAACGGGGTAATTTCGGACATGTGGGGTAAGTTCGGACATTCTTAAATTGATAGTATAAATTACTTAAGGTGGGTAGTCTCAAACAGAATCTAGAATCCGTTAAGACTTGAACTGATTCCAGATTCTTGGAACAGTTTTAAGTAATTCATTCTATCAATTCAGGGAATTTAGGGGTGTCCGAATTCACCCCACATGTCTGAAATTACCCAATTTGGTGGTATATGGAAATTAGAGTCAATATTCTTTTTATCCTTTTTTGGAAAAGATTGTGTTTTCGTGCCAGGATTAGTCAATTCTTAATTAATTGGTTGCACATGATTTTATCTCGTATTATAAAACGAGGCTATAATCATGATTGATTTATAAGAACTCTGAGGATTAGAGCTCCGTAACGTATGGAGGTTTTGTTTTACAGGAACTCTCTAAACGAAAACCGCAGGAGTTTCTTTTTCTTGATATTGGGTCTGAATGATCCACGCTCTGAGCCGAGAGCTTACGAACGGATATTCAGCGGAAATCTTATTACATTATGCAGCAATATATGAATTCTATCTGTCTCAAATTACATTTTGCATTAATGGTAGTATGAAATTGTAATAGTCGATTCCAAAGCTCACTGCAAGGATACATTATAGAACTAAAGAGGGATTATTGATAGAGTCTAAGTTCGGATGCTTGAATCAAAATTAAAATTTCAAAGTATTTGAATTCCCTTCTTTCACTATCATGTTATTAAACCCTAATTTATTATTTATTATCTTAAATTAAAGAAACTGCATTATAAAATAGAGATCGAGAATATGAATCGGATAATAGTTGCTTTAAAGAACTGGTAACATTTTTTGTCAATATTATGCTGCCGTATACTGATTTGAACGGAAAAATTAAGACTTGTGGAGGGGATGTAGCTCAGATGGTAGCCTGCTACGATTTATATTCAAGATGGGCATTTATCTTGTTGGGTGTTGATCCCAATGGGGAAAATCAGAATATTTGGGCCGTTCAAAAACTATTTCACGCTAATTTCAACCCTTTTTTTATCCCTTTCCTTCTTCGTCACAGATGATCACACAAAGCCTAAACACCACAAGGTGATGCCACAAAATTTGAAAACTCACCCCACCCCCCTTTGAGTCAAAATTTTTATTTCTATTTAATTTGATAAACGTCTAAAATGAAACACAAGACACACAAAGTAATATGTTAAGAAACTTCAAAGCTCAAAATACTCACAAAGTAGGAGAAATGAGGGAATAATGGAGAAATAAATGCTTTTCAATTAAATTTATGTTTATGGGTACCGTACTGAATTCAATATGAAACGATGAATATTTCAAGTCGAAATATATTCCATTTTTAACAAAATAGTTGAATTTTCAATCAAAAACGATTAATTTTCTACAAAAATAGAATAATTTGGAACGAAAGAATTAAGATTTTAAGCTAAAAAGTAGAATGTTTGAAAAAAATGTTGACTTTTAAAACCCAATATGAATTTTCAACCAAGAAAGATAATCTTTCAACCAAATAGTTAAACTTTTAAGTAAAAGAGACGAATTTTTAACCAAATGAGCAAATTTTAAAATAAATTTCTAGAAGGCAGTGTAACTTTCAACCAAGAAAGATGAATTTTCAACCTAAAAAGACGAATTTCGATCAAAACAGTTAATTTTATAACCAAAAATATAAATTTTTAACAAAATAGTAGAATTTTCAACAAAATAGTTATAATATGTTGATCACGTAGTTAAATTGTCGACCTGGAAAGATGCATTCTTAACCAAATAGTTGAACTTTAAGCAAAAAGGGACGACATTTTAACAAAATAATGGAATTTTTAACTAAATGGGGACGACTGAAAAACCCCGAAAAATAAAATTCCCGACACTGTGAAATTCCCGATTTGGAAAATTTCCGAATAATAAAATTTCCGAAATCATAAATTAATGCCTAAAGTTATTCAAAATCATTGTTTGATTTTAATATACGAAAAAAATATATTTCCGAATGAAAAATTTGGTTTGAAAATATACATAGTATTTTTTCAAATTACAAAAAATTTTCTCAAAAATCAAATTGTTAATTTCAAAAATATTTATTCTTTGAGATAAATCAGTGCTGAATTGAATCCTACAATGTTTGTTTTGGAAAATGTTGTTAGGTTCGAAGAAAATGTTGGGAGAAATTTATTTTTTCGTTCAAGGCGCACATGTTTTAAAATTTATTTTTTCATAGGATTTTTATACAATTATTGTTATTTTAAATTCAAACAATGATTTAACTAAAACTTTAAACATTAAAAAAAAGTTTTCTCAGATACAAATATTTGATTATTATTGTATTTTTAATATTCGGAAATTTCATTTTTCAGGATGTTTCAGTCGTTCCATCGAATTCTTGAATTTTCATCTAAATGGTCGAATTTTTAAACAAAAATATTACACTTCAACCAAGAAAATTGCATTATCAACCAAATAGTTGAATTTTTAAGCTGAAAATACGAATGTTCAACCGATCAGTTAAATATTAAATGGAGTTATTGAATTTTTAACATAGTTGTTTAATATTTAACAAAATAAATCAATATTCACCAAATTAGTTAAATTTTTAACTAAAATCATGAATCTTAGAAAAAAAAAATATTTCTAGTAAACAAGTTCAAATTTGAACCAAGGAGTTGAATTGTCAATGAAAATGATTAATTCTCGAAGAAAAATATAAAAGGTAATATTGCAAACAAACAAAAAATTCTCAATTATAAATCAAAAACAGTCGAATTTATCCAAAAATATTAATTCCCTATAGAAAATGTAATGGTTGATATTTCAAGGTAAAAAGATTTTAAAGCGTTTAAGCCTTGAGGTCACCTTAGCTACCTGTTTAGCCTGTTTAGCCTGTTTAGGCTACCATCAATAAAAAGAAAACCTCAGACTTAAGACGGTTACAGTCCAATATGTCGAAGGAATTTTTTGTTTTTGTGTTGGATTTCTGTTGCGAACAAAGTTTTAAATGAAGATTGGCCGCACCTATCCCTTTTTCGTATAACTCAACAACAATTTCCAAGTGCATCAGGTCTAAGAAATAAGTCTTTCTCGAGGAAGTTGACTTCTGAATTAAAGATTGGCCACACACAAGCCTTTTTTCTCATGACCCGTCATTGGACAACAACTTCCAAGTACACCAGGTCTTAAAAATACATCTTCTTCGAGGAATTTAAGTACTAAATGGAGATAAGCGTCATTTTTCACACCAGGTGTACTCAGAAGTTGTTGTGCAATAACGAGTCATGAGAAAAATGGGTGGGATGCGGGCAATCTTTATTCGGAACTTAGCTTCCTCAAGGAAGATGTATCATTTACACCTGGTACATTCAGAAGTTCATGTATAATGACGGATCTTCCCAGTAACAGCGGAAGTGCGACTATAATCCCTATTTGAAAGGTAACTTTCTCGAAGATGATGTATTTTGTACACCTAGTGCAAACGGAAGGTGTTGGGATGACGACCCAAACCTCCGGGAGTCGACCGGGGGTCGAGGTAATGATAGTATAGTGTTTTCTAGGAACTTCCTTGGTCCATTACAGGTTGCAATTTGCAGACGGAAATTTAGTGGAATTTCCACGGAAAGTCAACGGAATTTCCAACTGGAAATTCCGTACACTTTCCTTGGAGTACTTTCCGGGGAACCTTTCCACGTAGGGACTGAGCGCCTAACCGCCTGAACCACCGCGGCTCCCATATATTATTATAGATACTCTTATTATTATAGATAATATTCCGGATTAATCTTTAGCTACATGAAACAATATCGCCGAGGTGCATTCACAGGTAGTGATTCATTCGAGCGACACGATCCGAGAAACGACCGAAAATATTTTTGTTTATCGCCTTGACAATCGAGCTGTCATCTCATTTCATCTCATTGAAACGAACTTCTCGTCAAATCGATCGATCTGACCGAACAACCGAGAAGCTCGGTTCCAAAATTTTTGATATTGCTATATTTAAATGAATATAAGTAGAAAATAAGTTGATAGACGTAGAAAGGCCTTTTTTCAAGGTTAAAGCTAACTTTTACTTTCATACCTGAGCAATATTAAAAAAATATACAATTTTGTTTCATAAAATATATCAGACTAATAGACTAAAGAAACTTTATCAAATTTTTCTTTAAATCAAGAGAATCTAGAAAGGCTTTGAAGTTTGGTATTTTTTAGAATTTATATTTCCTATGAAAAAAAGTTTATTTCAAACATATTTTCATACAGAGGTCCAACTATATACAGTGAAAGATATCTTTGATACATTTTTTTGTAGAGTTTTGATTACGGCTTCTTGCATATCCTTGAAAGTTGAGGAAATCATTGATCTCAGGGCATTTTTTTGTGGAAGATTCGCATTTTTTTCAAATGCGCGAAAAATTCTTGGATTACTTTGTCTTAAAAAAAAACTTATTGGCAGATATTTTCTCACTACCCATTTCACCACCATACGATTAAAGATGTTTTGATCAAATTTCTAATAAAAGATTTAAGGTATAAATATATTTGATATGAAATTATTATATCAGAAATTGAGCAGAGAAATTACAATTTTCAGGTATATTTATATTTTTAAACAAACCCATTTTTTAATTTTAATAAAGACCGAATTTATTTTAAATTGGACATGCTATGCATACTGAAGTCACAAAATCGTTTTAAGACAAAATATGTTTTTTTTTTCTATGTTGTTTTTAAGGGAGTTTAGATGACTCGTATTTTACTGTTTAAACGAATTTTTTTTGACTAAGTTACGAGTATTAAAACTTTTGAAGATGGTGACGCACTTTACAACAAAATTTTTCGTTGCCGTTTTTCTGAAACTCTTCAACCTTAATTTTCTCAACGAGGCCATCGTTTTATTTTTTCTGGATTTTTTTTTCTAAGTTGGTATTAATAGGGTACATTTATCGAAAAACCGTTTATCTTGTGCTCGCCTCTTAGAGAAGAGAAAATTGAGTTTATTTTAATGAAAAATCAAAATTCACATTTTTTCAATAACGACACGATATTTGAAAAAATGCAAAAGAGTAAAGTTTTTCCACTTGAAAATTTGTAAAAAAAAGTTTTCATACACTTTTCTTATCTTGCGTCTTTTTCTTGAAAATTTCGCCAAAAATTTAATAAGGTCGGTTATAATTGTCTTTTTCTTGTAACAATATAATTTTCTAATACTACGACAACAAAATTTTTTCAACTTATAGATTCACACATTAAATTTGTCTCACAAAATATTAGAAAATATAATTGTTTTAATTGTTCCAATTAAATTTAATTTAAAAAAAATAGTTGAGGGTTCGGATCAAAGAATGGGTCGCGCGCTCGAAAACGCGGAAAAGTATTGTCTACACGTCTCGTGATATCCAAATTTCAAAGTTCAAAAAATTAAATTTTTAAAAATATGAACATATATAGAAAAGGGCAAGACGGAATTTTTTTATATCTGCAGTTTTTTCGTCCGATGAATATTCTTAATAGTAAAAATGAAAAAGTGTAAAAAAAATTTCCCCAAATTCAATTATTTTTTAAAACATAAATCGTCAAAACTCAGCTAAATATTATTGAAACTGTTTAAAATTTGGTATACGCACGCAATGCACCCTAGCAATGCCTACTAAATCAAAAAAGGAATCAAAACTGCCTATTATTTGATAATAATGAATTGCAAATTGAGACCGGTCAATCAGCACGTTTTTTTAGTTTCGGCAAAGAAAAGTATCGAGGAAACTTCAGAGTTGAAAGAACTTCCAGTGAGACATTTCTTCCTCACTATTATAGTAAGATTTCTGGAAATTTTTAGATCGGTTCATTAAAAATTGACGGAAATATCCATTATATAATAAAGCACACGACGCCGTTTACGGTGGCATGCGCTTCTCAACGTTTGCTTGTACCCTCGCCGGTACTCGCTTATAAGGGTCGCGACTTTTCAATAATAATTGAATATTCTAAAACCTGCTTCTTGTCCTCAATTGATAGAAATTCGATTGCTTTATATGTTTTTGACTTTCTTTTGTTTTCAGTGAATTAGCATTTGATTAAAAAGTAGAAAATTTCTTCCTTCGCAATTTTTTCCACTCTTTACTTTGTTTTCTTCTTTACAGTAATAAAGAATGTAAACAAACCGTCTAGTACCTTTGTTTTGAAATTTTCGACGCAGCGCCGTATAACGAATCCTTGGATGTTGAATGTTACTATTAAAAATTGTTCTTGAATTTCTCAAATATACCATCGAAAATGAAAAATAATGAAAACGAGCATTCACTGTTGGATTTAAATTCTGGGAACAACCTAATTAAAGCGAGGAAATTTGATGACGTATTTTTAAACAATTCGAACTCATATATTTCTCTGTATAATAATTTCAACGACTAAAATCTTTATTCGTCTTTATTCATCTTTATAACAAACTAAATTCTTTATTACTGTAAAGAAGAAAACAAAGTAAAGGTTGGAAAAAATTGCGAAGGAAGAAATTTTCTGCTTTTTAATTAAATGTTAATTCACTGAAAACAATAGAAAGTCAAAAACATATAAATCAGTCCAATTTCTAGCAATTGGGGGCAAGAGGCAGTTTTAAAATATTTAATTATTATTGAAAAGTCGCGTCCTTTATAGGCGAGTACCGGCGGAGTACAAGCGAACGTTGAGAAGCGCTTGCCATCGTAGACGGCGCCGTGTGCTTTATTACATAATGGATATTTATGTCAATTTCTAATGAATCGATCTAAAAATTTCCAGAAATCTTACTTTATAGTGAGGAAGAAATGTCTCACTGGAAGTTCTTTCAACTCTGAAGTTTCCTCGATACTTTTCTTTGCCGAAACTAAAAAAACGTGCTTATTGACCGGTCTCAATTTGCAATTAATTATAATTAAACAATAGGCAGTTTTGATTGCTTTTTTTATTTTGTAGGCATTGCTAGGGTACACTGCGTGCGTATACCAAATTTTAAACAGTTTCAATAATATTTAGCTGAGTTTTGACGATTTATGTTTTAAAAAATAATTGAATTTGGGAAAATTTTTTTTCACTTTTTCATTTTTACTATTAGAAATATTCATCGGACGAGAAAACTGCAGATATAAAAAAGTTCCGTCTTGCCCTTTTCTATATGTCCATATTTTTAAAAATTTAATTTTTTGAACTTTAAAATTTGTATATCACGAGACGCGTGGACAATACTTTTCCAAGTTTTCGAGCGCGCGACCCATTCTTTGATCCGAACCCTCAATTATAGCCCATTATATTAAAATAAATTAAATAAAATTATATCAAAATGAACAATTAAATATTATTAATACTTTAGCGAACATTTTGAAAAAGAGGCAAGATAGAGAAAGGTTCTAAGAAACTTGTTTAAAATAATTTTTCAAGTGGCACAACAAAATATTATGTCCCGAAACGATTACGTGTATTCAGCATGCACGCTTTACAGCCTTCCCGATTTGAAATCAATTCGGTCTAAATGTGATTTTATTTTGTTTTTAAATTTAAAAAAAGTAACATTTTTTATCTTAGGAGACTAAATATCCTTTTTTTTCATATTAATAATATTAATCTTCGATTTGTTGTATGAAAATAAAAATAATGTAGAAAGTTGTTTACTACTTTTTTTGTCAAAACAAGATTTATTTTATTGAAAGTAAAGTTTTGTAAGATTTTTGGAAAAATCAGTCATATATTTCTGTCACTAATCTTGTATGAGAAAGGGAAAACGATTTTGTATTTTATTCAGGCTGAAAATCATATTTCCATTAAAACAGTTCATCAATGAGAAGATTAAATTATATAATATATTCAAATATATCGTGAATGAATTTCGAATGATAATTTTTATTTGTTGTATAAGTTTCTTGTTTTAGATTTTACTAAGGTTTTATTATTATTAGTATTTGTATTATTTTTTATTATTGTTTATTATTTAAAATTTAGTATCTACCTCGTAGATTTCCTTTTCTCTGAATAGCTTGTATCTTCTGCAATCCTTCTCCAGATTGTGTTTAATCGTTAAATTAAATTAAACGTTAAATCCAAATAATCTTTGGCAGTCGAGCTGTCACTAAATGGCTGTCACAAGTGTCGTTTCTCGATCATTTTCGAGGACCCCGTTCGATGTCGTTCGAAAAATGTGAGACGATACGATTCGAAATTTAACAAATGAATACACGAGATGATCGTTTGAAAAAAGGAGCTGATAACGAACGACATCGAGCGAAACAGTTGAATTTCTCGTATCGGCGTGTATCACTATTCACAGGGAAATAAACAGGTGATTTTTTTGCAGAGAATTTACATGCAAACTTATGAATCATAATAAACATTTACCGATTAAAATCATATTTTCTTTAAGTTTAACGCGTATACTTCAATGTGCAGAGTTAAATGTGTACAGTTTTCACGTGTAAACTTTAATGTGCACAGTTGAACGTGTGCAATTTAATGTGTACATTTGAATGTTTAGACTTTTCAGATAATGAAGTGTACAATTAAATAGAATTAATGTGCAGAGTTATTATGTGTGAACTTTAGTGTGTAAACTTTAAAGTGTAAACTTCGATGTATAGACTTTTTCGACTTACTATTTAATGTGTACACTTAATGTGAAGACCTTCACGTGGTGAAATAAATTTGTAGATTTCATGTGCACACAGAAAAAACAAAATGTAACCTTTACAGCGATTTCAGAGTAATCTTTACCAGCAACAAAAATTAACTTCACGTGGTAAGATTTACCCACCACATGGGAAATGGTTGCCATGTCAACTCTATTAAATCTTGTTTTGTTTCGATGCGAAAAAATTCAACTTTATCTAGTTGAAAATTAAACGCAACAAATATTCACTTCTGTTTTTTCTGTGCAGACTCTCATGTGGTGAATTAAATGTGTAGAGTTGACCACCTTAATTTAATGTCTACACGTAATGTGCAGAGTTCTCCAATGTTTAGATCCGATTGTGTAGTATCGAACTCAGCCAAAATATAATAGTATACTTTCAAATTAAAAAAAAATCAGTGATTTTATTATTTTTAAGTGTTTAAAAAAAATTTTATTCACATTTGAAGCGGGGAAAGCTAAACGGTGCTAAGTCCAATTAACCTTATTTCACAGGAAAAGCAATAAAACTTTCCTGAGACATAATTTACAACCGACTGAGTACATTTTTTATGTATTCGAAAAGGTTAGCTTAATAATCATTTTATGGAAAAATATAGATGGCGCCTCATTTGCATGTACATAAATCAATAAGAAAATCGCCTGAAATACATATTTTTGTTTATTTCATAAATAAATAACACTGTTCAACAGAAAAAGGAACATTTGTAGTATTAATACAACATTTTTTAATCTCTATAATAATA
Organism: Andricus curvator; assembly: GCA_932195095.1. Lineage (NCBI taxonomy): Eukaryota > Metazoa > Arthropoda > Insecta > Hymenoptera > Cynipidae > Andricus > Andricus curvator. The sequence continues at coordinate 840,024 of CAKNYM010053149.1, read as the reverse complement.
TTAATGTTAAATACTTGTCGAAATCCTAGAATGAACGTCAAATTGTTAAAACAATTCAATATTTTTGTACAAGTTATTTATTAACTTTAAATTCTTTGAAATATTTGAATAAATTCAAATGCTAAATTTCAGTGTTCAAAAAATTCCAATACCGTAATTTTTAGGGTTTCAAAGACCTGGGTAAAAACCCTTATAGTTTCGTACTTTTTTTCCAGGAGCGGAAGTGAAATGAAATGAGTGGTGGGGAAGTAGGGAAAGCAGGGGAAGTGTGGGGAAATGAGAGGAGGTTAAGTAGGGGAAATTAGGGGAGGGGAAATCGGGTTAGCGGAGGGAATTAAGGGAGGGGAAGTAGGTTAGGCAGGGGGAATAGAGGGGAATGGAAGTAGGTTGAGTGAGGGGACGGTAAGTAGGGGAAATGAGAAATGAAGTGAGTACGGAAAATAAGGGAGTGTAAGTGAGGGGAAATGAGGGGAGGGAGAGTAGGGGAAGGAAGGGGAGGAAAGAGTAGATGAATTGAGGGAAAATGAGGGGAGAGTGAATAGAGGAAGTAAGGGGAAATTAGGGAGAGGAAGTAGGGGAAGTAGTGGTGCCGTTCGATACGATACGTTCTCGTGATCGTGTCGAGATCGCGTCGGTTTTTTTTTCGGGTCGGGATCGGGTTTTCGATACCCGTGATCGGTTTTCTCTCGGCTCGACTTTGGCTCGGAATGCGATATATCGACTCGGGATCGAGTCGGGTTTTCGATCCTCCTTCGCCAGATGTGGGTCTGTGACGTAGCGGTCCACAGAGGGTTGAAATGAAAAACGAGGTTCAAATTTTAAAAGAACATTTGGAACGCAATAATGCACCGATTTAAGATCTATTTTTTTTGTACAATTCAGGACAAAATTTCATAAAAAGCGTTGTGAGTGTATATTTAATTTTTTTGTTTATTTAATTTTGATGTTAATGCAAACAGCAAAAAGTGTTGTTTTTATGCATTTCATGTTTTATATCCTAGACACAATTTTTCTTATACTTCAAGTCACTTGGGTTCAATGCACAGCGGTATAAGAAAGAAGGAAAAAATGGTTACCTTATAAATCTTATTGTTAAAAGCAAATTTTATTAACAAATAATCGACATGAAGAACTTTTTGTTTTCAAAGTATATTATTGCTCTAAAATTGCTTGCTTTTATTCTTTGGATGATATGTGGCCATCAAAATTCAAGAATGAATGTTATTAACCAATTCTATAAAGAAATTCTATAAACAAATGTACATCGCAGACATTAATAGGCAGAAACCACTGCTTTTTTTGTACTCTTGTTGTAATGACATTACTAATTATGTTTTCTGGAAGAAATTCACCATCCGTTGATATTTGTTTATTTGAAAAAAAATATATATAAACAAATGCACATCTTAGGCGTTTTTAAGCGAAACGAAATTAATTTTTCTTCTAATCTTGTTGCAATTATAGTGCCAATGATGTTTTCTAAAAAAATGTTGCCATGCATTGATATTTGTTCATTTTATGAACAAATTATATAAACAAATGCACATTGTAGACGTTTTCAAGCGCCAAAATGTTTTTCTAAGAATTTTTTTTCCAAACATTATTTTTTTCATACAATTTTTTTGCAAACAAATTTTTTTTCGAAACATTTTTATATAAAATTTTTTTTCAACACATTTTTTTTCAATATTTTTTTTTTCAACAAACTGTTTTCACAAATTTTCCCAAAACAAATTATTTTTTTCAACCATTTATTTTCCAAACCTTATTTTTCTATCAAAATGTTTTTTAACCAAAATTTTTATTCAATAAATTTTTTTCACAAAGTTGGAAAATATTTTGTATGTGTTGAAAATTCATCTTCTTGGTGGAGAATCGAGAGAAAATAATAATCATCAAATAATTATTCTCCAGAAAATAATTCTTATAAGTAATATGAATATTAATACATTCATTTAAAAAGCTTGAAAATTCATCGTTTTGGTTGAAACCGAACCAATTATATATTTTTGGGGAAATAAATTGATTTGTAAAAAATTGAACTATTTCGTCGAAAAATCGTTGGTTTTAGGTAGAAATTTATTTCATAACTGTAAATCTAAGTAGTCAGCTTGGAGATTCATCATTTTAGCTAAAAAACAATCTCTTCATTTGACAATCCTTTTAAAAATTGCTTCTTTCGTTGCAAATTTAACTGCATTATTGAAAACACGTTTTTATTGTTTGGACATTAATTTTTTCCATAGAAAATTTATCCATTCGAATTATGGATGACGCTTTATCTTATTCAGTTGAAAATTGAACTACATCATTGTTTGAAAATTTATTTTTTTGTTTGAAAATTGAAGCTATTCTCGCGATGATTAGTATTTTTGGTTAAATATTAATTTTTCTAATAGAAAACAGAACTTTTTGATTTTCGAGTAAAAATTCGTTAAGAATTTCACTACAGTGTTGAAAATTCATGTGTTTGTTCAAAATTTGTCTTTTTGGTGTAAAATTAAGTGTCTTAATTGAACATTAAACTTCTTGGTTGACAGTTGAGGCGCATTGTTGTAAATTCATTTTATTGTTTACAAATGAACATTCATCAATTTATTTGAAAAGTAATTTCTTTACTTGAACATTCAAGTTTTTTTTTTAAAGTTCGTTTTTTAAGTGAAATTTTTTTTTTTAATTGAAAATGTGACTCTCTCATTTTTGGTAGACAATTTATCTTTTCAATTTGAAAATTTACCTCTTTGTCTAAAAATTCATGTTATAAAATAATTTTCTGAAGTAACAATTCAAGCATTCCGGCTTTTAATGAAACTTCAACTATTTACGTTTTCATTAAGAATTTATCGTACATATTTGGTTCGAAAATTGAACTGTTCGAATGAAAGTTCAACTGAATTGTTAAAAATTCATATCATTTGTGGAAAATTTTACTATATTGTTAAAAAACCTTGTATAAATAGAACATTTCAAAAATTTCTGCTCAAGAAATATGTATCTACGTCATCATTTGTGATCCTCCAAATTGAAAAATGAATTAATAAATTTGTTAATCATATCATTTGAAGAAATCTTAAGTGAAAAACATTACAAATTGAACAATTAAACAAATTTTTAACCAGAGACTTGTTTCATTGCACGTCAAATAATTTATATTTTAAACCTTTTTTAAATAATAATTCTTTTATTATTATTTATACATTGAAGTACAAAACTCTTTTTCACGAATTAACAATTTAAGAAGAAAAAAATTACAATTGTAGAGTTGAAATTTTAAATGTAGGATGCAGCACTCTGAAATCTTCAGTTCATGATTCAATCGAATGCATTCTATTTAAAACAATTCAGCTGAAAATTGTTCACTTTTCGAAATCTGCTTTATATTTGCTCCTTTTCAATAAACAGTCCAATATTGCCAAATATTTAAAAAAGGTTATTTTTCATTTAAAAATAATTAAAAATTAAATGAAGGTTGAAATAGGTTCTATAGTTGCATTTAGATGTTTCAAATTATTTACTACTAAGCCAAAGTACAACTCTTCCACTATGGGGAAAATAATTTTCAGCATTTTCACTCCAGCCATAACCGGTTTAACCAGGCAGTGGAGGAGTCAGGGGGGACCGAGTGACGTCAAGCCATTGTCAAATTTCCTTCTCCGCTCAGTTCAACTGAGAAGTGCACATCTGTCGAAGGAGTATCGAAAACCCGACCCGATCCCGAGTCGATATATCGACTTCCCGAGCCAAAGTCGAGTCGAGCCAAAACCGACTCGATCTACACCCGATACTGGAGACTAGGATCGAGTCGGAATCGCGTCGAGATCGGGAACTATCGCTCGACGGCATCACTAAGGGGAAGCGAAGGGTGAAGTGTGTGGAGGGGAAGTAGGGAAGGAGAGGGGCAGTTTGAACGCCTTAATTAACGCTAAAAATCAATTTTGTCAAAAAGTGGACTTAGCACCGTTTATCTTTTCCTGCTCCATTTATATTTTCCATGTGTGATGTCACATTCTGCATTAACCCTTTCTTCCCTGGCAATGTGACGCAGTTTTAGAACGGCCCCCAAGAGAAGAAAGGAAGTCAAAAGTTGTAATTTATTTAATTCTCCTGGATGATAAAGTGTGGACTATGGAGTTTTCTCGCTAGGTATTTCACCTTGAGCAAAAAATCCATTAGAGATTAGGTAGAGGTAGACGTTAATCAGAGATATGCGTTGACTGTTACTCCTGTAGTCTCTCTTTCTTTGGAGGGTCTTCGCAGGTGGAATTAGGATACCTCGTCGAGAGGACGGAAGTGGCGTATGAAAATGGGATGTGATGCAGGAATTGAAGGGTGAGCAAGGAGGGCTGACTCGGAAAAAGAAGAAGCTGTAAAGAGTATAAAATAGAAAAAAAAACGAAACGAGCCTCGAACTTTGCTTTCTCTCTCTCGGTGTCGAGGGCTTATAACTGAAACGACTATGTCAAATTGCATACTCTCTCTCTGTACTAGACCGTAAGGCAGTTTTCGAACCGAGAATAGCTCTAAGGAAACATTTCTTATTTAATTTTTCCTTTAGCCACAAAAAATCACAAACAAATACAGCAGTCTGATTTAATTTTTTTAAATTTGAAATAATATGAAACAGGTCAGGAAATTTTGGAAAGTCAGGGAATGTTAGGGAAAACCTGCAAGAGTCAGGGATTTTTCGATAAACTGAAGTTGCAGTTTAGGGGTCATTCACCAATTGCGTAAGGTTTTTTTCTGAAATTTTAAAACCCCCTCCCTCATGTGAGGTACCGTATGATTTCCTCTGCCGCCCCCCCCCCCCCCACATAGACAACGTTTTACTAACATTTTATGAACTTAAGGTATGAACATACACATCAATTCTGATCATTAAATGTGGAACCTTCATGAAATTATATTTAAAATAGAAAATGTATTGATAACATAAGTCGTACAAACGTATAATTGTATAATTTTTGTTGTTGAGAATTCATCTTGTGGTTAAAAATATGATTATTTGGTAGAACATTCTATTAATTTGTTGAACATTCGAAAATATTGTTAAACAATCATTCTTTTTAGTTTTAAGTTCAACTGTTTTATTTAAAATTAATTTTTCAGTTTCAAATACAACTATTTGATTGAAAATAGACTGTTTTATTGAAAACTCATATTTTTGGTTTAAAAATTCAACTGCTTTGTAGAAAATCCATCTATTTAGCATAAAAAGTTGAAACTTCGAATGTATTTTTGTTTATTGATTAAAAAATCCCTCTTGGTTGGAAATTCAACTCTTCTGTCAAAAATTGTTCTTTTTCGTTGGAAAATCCACCGTTTATCGTAGAAATTTAATCTTTTTTTTCTAAAAATACCACTGTTTGGTTGAAAATTAATCTGGCTTGATTAAGGATTTTAATGTATTGTTGAAATTTCATCCTTTTTGGTAGAATTCAACAGTTTTTGGTTGAAAATTAAAATCTTTCTTGGTTGAAATATCAACTATTACATTTTTCGTTGAGAATTAATCTTTTTTGGTTGAAAATGCAATTACTTAGGTGAAAGTGAAACCACTATATTAAAAAGTAATTTTTTTTTTTCGTTGATGATTCATCGTTTCAGTTCAAAAATCTTTGGTGTTTGTGTGAAAATTTAACTACTTTGTTCAACATTTTTTTTTAAAAGAATTTTTTTACTGAAAATTTAAATATTTCATGCTTGGTTAAAAATTTCTCTTTTTTATTTGAAAATTCAACTATTTGGTTGGAAATTGACTTTTTTGTTGAAAATTCAACTGTTTTATAAAAAATCCATCTATTATTACCTATAGCATTAGAACTGAAAACTTTGAATGTAATTTTTGTTTATGGATTACAACATTTTTATTGGTCGAAAATTCACCTCTTCTGTTGAAAATTTGTCTTTTTCCTTAAGAAATTCGTCGTGTCTTTTTGTTGATGATTCATCATTTTAGTTTAGAAACTTTTAGTTTTTGTTTAAAAAATTAAATATTTTGTTAAACATTTTTTTTTTGTTTATAATGCATTTTTTTAAATAAAAATTTAACTATTCCATGTTTGGTTAAAAATTTCTCTTTCAGTTGAAAATTCAACTATTTGGTCGAAAATTCATGTATTTGGTTAAAAATGCATCTTTTGTAATTTAATATTAATATTCTTCGTTAAACATTACAAAGTGTTTACACGTACTGAAAAAATCCAGCTATTCGTACCGAAATTTCGGTACATGCAGCCACGGCCTAAAAATTAATCCATTATTTGGTTCAAAATTCATTTTAGTGGTATACAATTGTACTATTTTTTTAACAATTTATTTTTATAGTTAAAAACTAGTTTTTTTAAATTGAAAATATAACTATTTTACTTTTGATTGAAAAAATGATCTTTTTTACTTGAAAATTCAAATATTTGGTTCTAAATTCATGTATTTCGTCAAAAATTCGTATTTTGTGGTAGAATATTAATCTTCTTCTTCGAAACTTATCTTGTTTAGTTGAAAATTAATTTCTTTGGTTGAAAATTCAACTTTTCTAGTTTTGGTTGAAAATTTATCTTTTCAAGTTGGAAAATCATAGATTTTGTTGAAAATTTGTCTTTTTTGGTTGAAAATTAGTACTTATCGTAGACAATTTTAGCTTTTTGGTTGAAAATTAATTTTTTTGGTTGAAGATACACCATTTTAGTTACAAATTAATTTCTTTTCTTGAAAAATTATTTATTTTGTTAAATATTTGTGTTTTTTGTGAAAACTAATTTTTTAAACTTAACATTGATCTTTTTACTTTGACATTTCATGTATTTTGTTGGAAGTCGTCTTCCTTGGTGAAAAATTAATCTGCTTGGTTGAAAATTCGTCTGCTTTGTTGAAAATGCGTTACCTATGTGTTGTAATATATGTGGATTTATTATTTTTTTTAGTAAAATTCTTTCTTACGTGAGATCACCTGTTTAGCCTTCCTCACTTTCATAAAAAACAGTACTATTTTACCTCCCCCCATCTAGATTTTCTTACGCAATTTGTGGATATTTTGTGGAATTTATGAAAACAATTTTTTTAAAGAAAACTAAGGAAATTTCGAAACTGGAATTTTGAAAAGGATGACATGAAATAGTAACATAGATTTTTGAATAATATAGTTCCAAATGTTATTCTCCCCTGGACTGAGAGAGAATTCACAGGCTAAAAAGTCAAAAATATTTTGCTTCCTCATAGAGGAAACTTTGTAATGGTAACATTTTCCAAAATTTTTAAATGCATTTAATTAAACCTTCCTATATTTAAAAATGTCTAATACAATGTTCTAAGCAATTGTCTGGATGTGTGTGTGGATGTTACACTTTTTTGTGAACACGATAACTAGAAAACGGTTGCAGATAAATTGATGAAATTTGGAGGGCTTATTTTCCTCACTGATATATTGAAACTGACCGAAGGATTTCTGAAAATATTTATTGCATTTTTTTTAGCACTCAATAATATTTTAAAAATCGGCTTTTTATAGTAAAACTTTTTTCATTAGCATAATTTAAAGTTGATGCAAGAACAGAAAAGATGTGTTGATTCGAGTCGAATCGATTGACTTATAATATTAATACTTTTTATTGAAGAGTAAGGAAGCTATGGTAATGCATAATATTTGAAAATACGGTTTTTTATGGTGAAACTTTTTTCTTCAACATAATTCAAAGTTGATGCAAGAATATAAAAGATTCATTGGCTGGAGACGAATCGATTGACCTACAATATTAATACATTTTATTAAAGAGTAGGGAAGTTATGCTAATTTATATATTTTTAAAATCGATTTTTATAGTAAAAATTTTCTCATTCTCATAATTTAAAGTTGATGCGAGAATTGAAAAGTTGTGTTGATCCAAGACGAATCGATTGACCCATATTATTGATATACATTTTATTGAAGAGTAAGGAAGCTATGGTAATGCATAATATTTGAAAACACGATTTTTTATAGTAAAACTTTTTTCACTAACATAATTCAAAATTGATGCAAGAACGAAAAAGATTCCTTGATTCGAGGCAAATGGATTGATTCATAATATTAATACACTTTATTGAAGATTAGGGAAGTTATGCTCATTTATAATATTATAGAATCATCTGTTTCAAACAGAAAAACTTTTTTCATCGACATAATTCAAAGTTGACGCATGAATTGAAAAGACTTTTTGATCATAAATTTTCAAATAGAGTAATTCTGACAATTTTTGTATAGAAATCAAAAAGGTGGGAAAGGGATAGGGTGCGACAGAATTTTTTCCTTCCCTTTTCCAGCTCGAAAAATGATCATTTCGAATACAAAATTTGATTTTTCTGATTTGTCTTTGCATTTAAAAATTTTTTGTATTATATTGTAATTTTGTATTTTTTGTAAATTTCTATTTTTAAATTGAGCAAAATGAAGACTTTGGTTCATCTATTATTGAGAAAAATAACTAATGCTTCCTCTATGAGGAAGCAAATACATTTGCTAACGGGAAGCAAAGTGCTCGTGAAATGAGCACCATATAATTATAAATACATACCAAGTGGAAACACTCGAGATCGAATTTACAGCTAGTTTTAATAGTTCTAATACAGGACTCGTTTGAAGTATACCATTAAGCCATTTCCCTTTCAGGGTAGGCGTGACACTACCCGATTCGAGTAGTGTTTCTAGGTTAGTTTCTTGTAGTAAATAACTACAAGTGCGGGCTCACCACACCCACGATGTGCCAACAGCACTCAGTTTTCTCGAATGGTCACCCATCCAAGCACTAACCGCGCCCAACGCTGCTTAACTTCAGTGATCTGACGAGAACTGGTATTTTCAGCGTGGTATGGCTGTTGGCAAGTAATTAAAAAAAAATGTTGGCACCTGTAATGAATAATTTGACCACGACATCTTCAATTATGACAAACAAATTTGTTGAAATACTCATGAGTAGTCGATAATTCTGAATAATGGCGTCTATTCAAATAAAAATAATATATATTAATAATTATTATCGTAATATAATTCATATAAAGTTATTCAATAATGAATTAATTTAAAAAATTTAAAAATAATATTCATCATTAGCTTATTCATTAATTAAATTAAATATCAAGAAACAGAAAAATTATTATTCATAATATTGAAATTAAAGATGTTTCAAACTGGAAACCAAGAAGGTATGTTTATTTAAATTATTATCTATTTTAAATGTTGACATTAATATTTTTCAATTACATTGCTTGATACAATTATCTGGCAAACCTTGGTAATTTATTGAAAATGTGGAAACAAATATAATTGAGGATATTGAATGCTGATTTTTGATTTTTGTAATCTATTTCAGTTTAAGAGGACAAATATGAATATTCAGAGGCATGCTTGAAGGTGTTAAAAATATATAAATAAAAGTATAATAAATAAAAAAATATAAAAAATTAATGATAATCATAAATAAATCTAAATAAATGCATGCTTATTCGATAGCTGTTACAAGATGAGCTACATCATTATTCACTATTAAGTTGGTCCAGAAATGGCGATTCTTTGGCATTAGGGGCACTAAGTTTTTCAAAATGTTTTTTTTTTTGCGATTCCCCGAAATTCTGTATTTTTATTAATCTGGTTACGGTGTTTATCGAAATAAAACCTATTTGTCTGGTTCCCTAATATTATGGAAAAACACCGTTAACTCGTTACGGTGCTTTTCAAAATTATTGAACTGGCAAAACGCCATCGAATAATTTAGAAAATGCCGTTATCTCCAAACTGATGATATTTTGGTGAATTTTTCTGTAATATATTCGGCTGTCAATTTTTTAATTCACAAGGTTACGGTCAATAAAGTCCCTCATCTCCCCCTTGGTGCATGATACACTATTATAGTATTAACTATTTTCAAAACTGGTTCGCATGATTAGGTGTATTCTTCTTTTACAATTTCATTGATATAAAAAAATAATTTTTCGATTTCTTGAGTTAACGGTTTTCATTAAAAACATGGCAGTATACCTGTGTCACTGGTCAAGAAGTACTGAGATCGAAAATAATGTTTGAATGTTACTCAAACACATGCCTTGGTTGAAGGCTTCCCCACGAAATCTTCCTTTGTGAGCTTTTTAGCATGCAGAGATATAAATGTATAAAGTAATAAGTCATAATAATGGTCGCTGCCATCGCGGTCGGCTAGACACTCGCAAACGCACTGCCTCCACCCTTGCCACCTTCAGCATCACCATCTCCGTCCACTCGCTGACTCGGCCGAGGATCGGGGAAGGAGCTCGGGAAATATTCTAATAAGCAAAATTTTCCCTTTTGTATTTAAGAAAAGGGAAAGAAGTGGCATCTCAAGCTAGGAGAGGAACAGAGACACCAGAGAATAAGCATAAGAGGCAAGGGAGAAACGAGGGAGGGTGAAAGATTCAAGGTAGTCGCCAGCCTCGGCGTTGGCTGATGGTGGTGGTGATGCTGGTTGAAAAGAGGAGGAGGTTGGTCGTATTGTCTCAGTGGGGTGGTTGCGCCGGGCCCCACGGGTTGGGGGGAAGGGTCCACACTCGTTTTCTCTTTCTTTCTCTCTCTATCCTTTCGATAGGTGGAGGACTCGCCTTAGAAGAGATGCGGAAGAAAGAGAAAAAGAGAGAAGTGAAAAGGGAGAGAAAAGAAGGGAGAGAGAGAGAAAAGATCGAGGGTAGTGTAAGGGGTAAGACGTTGCATGAAGGGTTGGAAATGTAGATAGAATTTCTTCATTTCGCGTCCCTCGGCCGCCGGCTTCCTCCACCCCCGCGACAACCCCCGCGGTACCACCGTGCTTTCCACCTCCGACCTACCCCCGGCCCCACGTCAGCCCCTAGCCTTCTTACCCATCGTGCACCACGACTCCCCCACTCATTTCAGCCTCATCCCCGCCATTCTTTCTCTTAAGACTCCGCGGCGAAGGAATCGTTAAAATCTGGCCGTCCCAACCCCCAGTGCTCTCACACACCCCCGCCCCAACCCTCGGCCCCTGTCGCCCTACTGATGTACGTACCTACCTACAGTCACCAACCCTTGAACGTCGCTCACTCACTGCTTACTTTCTCAAAAGGTTGATGGAGATAGGGGGTGGGGGCGGGTTGGATGAGGAAGAGGAGCAAAAGAGCGAAAGAAGAGAGGGGTAGTCACCCATTAATCAAAGGGATGCGTGTACAGGCATCGTATAGTCACCTTTTCAAACTCGATCGTCCAATCACCCCAAGACCTTATATTCCCATAACCACCCACCTACCCCCATAATCCCCTGATGCTGGAGGACTACGCGTCTCGTACGACGTGAATAATAATTAGCTGCGTGATCGTGTATGCTGGGACAGAGGTTGTGTAAGGAAGTTGGAGTATCATTGGAGAGGAGTGATCATTTTTTCGGGTGATTAATGGATGCAAGTTTAAAAAGTTGTTTAAGAGGTAGCTCACATGGAAATTCTAGGCAGTTTCGCGAGTTTGAATTGAGTTTGGATTCGAGATTGATTGGGGTTGTCGGCTGGTAAATAAGGTTGGGATTTGTTTTTTGAGGGACGATTAGGTATATGGAATAAAGAAAGGTCTGGAACTGTGGAAAAGCGGTTAAAAGAGATGGATGAAATTATTAGTTGTTAAAATTAACATCTATTTTAAACAATGAAGTTGGCGATTGAAATAGAAAATTAAACGACCCCGAAGTTTCTTATATCTATAGATTTCAAACTTTTGTAATTAATTATAATGAAACGAAGGGTCACATCGAAAAACCGAAAACACCTTTGGATTTGTCTCGGAAATATCTAAATGCTTATTTTTTTAAACTATGTAAGAATTTTTATATGTCATTCAATATGATTGTACATGTGCGTCAGCCCATCTATAAATTTAAAAATTTGGTAATTGTAGACAAATTAAGCGTCCTATCGAGAACCCGAAAACACCTTTGTATTCGCCTCCGAAACCATTACAGATAAAGTTCAGATAAAGTACTGGGTATGAGAAAAATCAGTACTTAAAAACTAAGTTTTCTTACAAATTTTTTAAACCCACATCGGGACAAAAGTAATAGAAAAGAACTATTTTATTTTCTTTGAAATTTTTACAAAAGCTAAGGGGATTTACGTCGCAAAAAAGGACTACTGAAATATAAGTAAAGTACCAAAAGTACCGGAAAAGTTTCACTTGAGTTTTTTTTAATTTTACAAGTCCTGAAAAATTGTTGCTACTAGAAAAGATCTGTCTTATTTTTATCAAGATTTTAAAAAGTGCTCATTGGATTTATATTCCAAAAAGGTCCTGCTGAGATAGAACTTAGACTTTTTTACATTCTCATCATTTATGATTGAGAAATTATTAGCATTGTCCGAAATTTCACACCACAGTTTTTCAATTGATCTCCACTTTTGACACCCCCTGAAGCCGAAAATCAAGTTTTGGCGATGGCGTCTGTCTGTATGTCTGTTTGTCTGTCCGTCCGGCCGTCCGTCCGTAAACACGATGACTCTCGAAAAAATGAACGGATCGAATCGAGCTTCGGCACACTTTCTTTAGCTCCTTAAAGAAAGAACGAGTTTGTCAACCAGCCATTTTGGATAGAAATTCAAAAAGTTAGAGCATTTAATACATTTTTGAAACAATTTTTTTCAAGATTGTATAATTTTAATGAGTAAATAAGTAATTTTGTTACTCGACCTGACATTTTCAAATTTAAGAACTTTAAATTATGTTAAACTCAAATTCAAAATCCCATTTAACGTCCAATAATCAAGTTAATGTATAGAATTCCTGAAAATAAAACAAGAGTTCAACGATCAAATTTGGACAAACACCACAAAATTCTCCTATTGCAATTCCTAAAAAACAAAAAATTTGTTTCTTTGCACAAAAATAAAAAATAGGAAAGAAAAATGAGAAGGCAACCAACCACATCTCTTTCCTTCTCTTTTTTATTTTTATTATTATCAAATCACAATATGCAAGCATGCAAAATAAATATTTAAGTGAATATTTTGCATGCTTGTATATTGTGATTTGATAATAATAAAAATAAAAAAGACGAAAGAAATAAAAAAGACAAGGAAGGGGATGTGGTTGGTTGCCTTCTCATTTTTCTTTCCTCTTTTTTATTTTTATGCAAAGAAACAAGTTTTTTTGTTTTTTAGGAATTTCAATAGGAGCATTTTGTGGTGTTTGTCCAAATTTGATCGTTGAATTCTTGTTTTATTTTCAGGAATTCTATACACTGACATTTTCAGTCGATCGGTCGAATCACCATAAACTGCTAATAGTCGTTGGCAGCCGCTAAAAGCTGTTTTTGAGATCGTGGCAAAGGTTAAGTTGTTTTTTTTTGTGCAGAAAGTAGCTTTATCCTCACCGTTTCTTTTTGATACCAACACTTATTCTTAGAAGCCATTGTCATGAAGTAGGTGTAATTTGATGGGTAATGATGCATTCTTGTAGTGCAGATAGCTCACTGTTCAAAATATTTTGTGTTGTTTCAGAAATGTTGATTGTAAATAATGGGTATGCGTGTGGGGTAGACCAGTGGAATTAGACATAAAAATCGAGTCAATTAACGAAAATTCCGAAGGTCTTCAAAAAAATGGTAGATTTGTTTTTTTATATGTTGAAAATAAAATAAAATTTTGCAAAACGTGATCGGGTCGGCAATTTGTTTAAAAAAATTAATTTGAAAAATTTTCCCCCCATTGCTCCACGAAAATTCAAAACATTTTGCAAACTTGAGTGAGTAATTATAAATTCAGTCACTATCCTGTATCAAATTTGCAAAACGATCGTGATACGGCAACATTATTAATTATAGCCAAATTATTATTTTGTTAATCACTCCCCAGCGAAAATACCGAAGATTTTGCAAAATGTTGTTTCTGCTTTTTTCCATTGAGAAGAAACTATTGTATGATTTGAAAAATTAAATACATAATGCAAATTATCGTTTTTTAAATTATTGTTAAATTTTTTGCAATTCGAATCCTAAAATTCCAGCGAAAATTGCGAAGGTTGCGTTTTTGGGTAGCAAATGTTTGAAATGTCGGAATCTAAAAAATATTAAATTTGCAAAACGTTGCACGAGCGGCAACAATATTAAAATTGCAATTAAACAAATGAGGTACTTTGTTAAACTAGCAAAAAAATACAAACGTTTCGCAAATCGTACTGAGTGATAATTAACTTAGTACTAAGATCATATTAGATTTGCAAACTGTTTACTACTTGGCAACATTATTAATTATTAACAAATTATTATTCTGTTTATCACTCCCCAGCGAAAATACCGAAGGTTTTGCAAACAGTTGTTTCTGCTCCTTTCCATTGAGAAGAGACTATTATATCATTCACAAAACTGTATGAAAAACGTAAATTCTCGTTTTTCAAATCAATTTTGCATTTTTGTAATTCGACTAATAAAATTCCTGCGAGAATTGCAAATGTTGCGTTTTTGGGTAGCAAATGTTGGAAATGTCGAAATCTACAAAATATTAAATTTGCAAAACGTTGCACGAGCGGGAAGAATATTAAAATTGCAAGTAAACAAATTAGGTACTTTGTTAAACTAGCAAAAAAATACAAACTTTTCGCAAATCTCACTGAGTGATAATTAACTTAATAATAACATCATATTAGATTTGCAAACTGGTCACTACTTGGCAACATTGATAATGATAAACAAACTTTTTTTTTTAATTATTCCCGAGATTAAATTCTCAAGGTGTTATAAAAGGGACCTCCCAATTTCTCTTGTTTTTACAGGAATTGAAAGAAAAGAATCAATGAAAATAATAGTGTTTTTTTCAATGTCCGAAAAAAACAGTTACAAAACAGTTGAAATTCAAAAAAATCCAAGAACTCACGAATGGCTTTTGAATAATTCAAAAAGGTGAACTATCTCAATCAATAACGGCGAAACTAAAAATTTTTAAAATTTTAAAAAGGCAACATCGTTCTTTATTCACACTTGTCTTATAATATATAATTGTCTCTTAAATTGTCCTAATTTTTAGAATAAATTAAAAATTTAAATCATGCTCCGATTACCTTATAAAAATCATAAAAAAAAAAAAATTATTCACTTATCAGAACATTTTCACGCAATTTCTGAATTGCATATTGTCACTCGTTCTTTTCAAATTTTTTCTCTTTTTTCTACACCGGCAGTTATTTTATTATTTTCAGAAACTTTTTTAAAGAAACGAGAAACCTTCAAAAATCCTCGAAAATTATATATAATGCAATGGATCGTTATAGCATTCGTCCCACATTGCGTTATCCAATAAAAATAAAAAAAAAAAAAAAAAAAACAGTGAATCCATTACAAACTATATGGAACCCTTCAGTAGTAAGAAAAAATCCTTTTGCAATACCTTGAGAATTTAATCTCGGGAATAATTTAAAAAAAAAGTTTTTTTATCATTGTCAATGTTGCCACGTAGTGAACAGTTTGCAAATCTAATATGATGTTAGTATTAAGTTAATTATCACTCAGTACGATTTGCGAAACGTTTGTATTTTTTTGCTAGTTTAACAGATCACCTAATTTGTTTAATTGCAATTTTAATATTGTTGCCGGTCGTGCAACGTTTTGAAAATAGAATATTTTTTAGATTTCGACATTTCCAACATTTGCTACCCAAAAACGCAACACTTGCAATTCTCGCAGGAATTTTTTGAGTCGAATTGCAAATAATGCAATATTAATTTGAAAAACGATCATTTGCATTATGCATACAGTTTTGCAAATCATATAATAGTATTTTTTCAATGGAAAGAAGCAGAAATAATTTGTTCATAATGAATAATGTTGCCAAGTTGTAAACAGTTTGCAAATGTTATATAACGTTGGTAATAAGTTGTTTATCACTCAGTACGATTTGCAAAATGTTTGTAATTTTTGGCTAATTTACAAAAGTAACTAATTCGTTTAATTGCAATTTTAATATTATTGCCGGTCGAGCAACGTTTTGCAAATTTGATCATTTTCAGATCTCGACATTTCTAACATTTGCTACCCGAAAGCGCAACCTTCGAAATTTCCGCTGGAATTTTAGGAGTCGAATTGCAAAAAATTTAATAATAATGTAAGAAACGATCATTTGCGTTATGTATTTAGTTTTGCAAATCATACAATAGTTTCTCCTCAATGGAAAAAAGTAGAAACAACATTTCGCAAACCTTTCGGTATTTTCGCTGGGGAGTGATTAAAAAAATAATAATTTGTTTATAATTAATAATGTTGCCGCATAACTAACGTTTTGCAAATTTAATACAGGATAGAGGCTGAGTTTATAATCACTCACTCAAGTTTGCAAAATGTTTTGAATTTTCGTGGACCAAATGAGTGCAAATTTTGTAAATTAATTTGTTTAAACAAATTGCCGGCCCGTTCACGTTTTGCAAAATTTGATTTTATGTTCAGCCAACGGCCATACCACGCTGAAAAACCCAGTTCTCGTCAGATCACTGAAGTTAAGCAGCGTTGGACGCGGTTAGTACTTGGATGGGTGACCATTCAAGAATACTGACATGAGTGCTGTTGGCACATCGTGGGTGTGGTGAGCCCACACTTGTAGTTATTTATAACTACAAGAAAAACCTAGAAACACTACCCGAATCGGGTAGTGTCACGCCTACCCTGAAAGGGAAATGGTTTAATGGTATATATTAAAAAACAAATATCCAATTTTTTTGAAAACCTTCGGAATTTTCGTTAATTGATTAGCTATTTCCACTGGTCTAGGGGTACAAAGTGGCACATTCTACTCCAGAGTTTGTATGAAATTAGGCTATTTCACAATGAATAGCTGTCGAAAAAAAATTGATCATTGTCTGTCTGTTGTGAAGCTTATTCTGAAAGCATCACAGGCGAACAATGGATCCAGTGTCACGTATGCAAAAACTGGGCTCATAAAATGTGTGTTGTCAACTGGCAATTGAAAATTTTCGTCTGTATTCATTGCAAAATTCACGATGAATAAGTCTCTAAACATATCAGTTGTCTAAATACTCATATTATTCCACTTCTATGCACTGTGAGTTCCTTCTACGCAATTTAGGATAAAAAATTTTGTTTTATTTATGTTAGTACTTTTTAACCCACCGCTATGAACTTTTCGTCCCACGTGTGGGCAAGAAGTACAATTAGACAACGTTTAGAAAAAGATATATAACATGATAGATGCATCTATCATGTTATATATCATATATATATCATGGAATGCATATAAATTTATTATGATTATAATTTGGAACTTTAATGTCTCTCATATATATTTTTAAGCAAAAACCAAGGCAATACCTATTTTCGTTTGGACACAGTGTTATGAAAAGTAAATTTTGGCACTTTTAACCCCGCCCTACTCTACGGCTATTCGTAGTACTCAGAAAGCCGAACAATTTATCCTTATGACTTTTTTCGATAAAAAAAACTTATCAGAGTTACAGCATTTACAAAATTTAAAAAATCAATCGAAAATGAAAATATTAAGCCAAACAACGACCGATATGGAAAAAAGTCAGAAGAAGAAAAACGTTACTTCTTGATAGCCCCACAAGATTATTATAACAACTTTTCGAATTTTCTTGAAAAATCGAAAATTCAAATTTTGATCGCACAAAAAATAATGAAAAATAAAAAATTCCATTTTGTGGTCAAACCATGCAAGATACGAAAAAATATTTTCAGACGAAAATTATGCTCACAAAAATATCTGCAAACTCGTTCATAATCACTTCTTGATAGAATGCGTAGTTTTTGTTTTATTTGCAAAAAACGATAATTAAAATTAAAAAATTAAATTTTCGGACAAACGACACAAGCTACGAAAAAATTGAACAGACAAAAATTGTTCAACCAAAAAAGAGCTACAAATTTTTCATCAATCATTTTTGTATGGGATGCGTAGTTTTGGTTTTAATCATGAAAAATAACATTGAAAATAACAAAATTAAATTTTTGAAAAAACGATACAAGCTACGAAAAAAATTAGTAAACAAAAATTGTGCGCGTAAAACACATCTATGATTTTTGCATAAATCAATATTTGATAGAACATGTAGTTTTGGTTTTAATCCTGAAAAATAACATTGAAAATGAAAATAAAAAATGAAAAATTTGTGGAAAAACGACAAAAGGTACGAAAAAAAATTGATAGACAAAAGTTGTTCACGCAAAAAAGAGATACAAATTCGTTATAATGTATTTCATTCTCATAATTTAAGATTGAGAAAATATGAGAATTTAGGGCTATCCAAGTACTACGTGAGCATTTTGAGAGGGAGGGGGGGGGGGTGTCTAAAGAGATGCTTATTGTTGTATATTCCTAATGTAAAAATATGCTTACAATGGGGTAGAGGGGGGGGGGGGCTTAATTGATAGGGAACATTATGCTGACGTAATATACGAAATTATAATAAAAATTAAAAAAAAATTATTAAAATTAAAACTATTGTACGAAATTTTACACCACAATTTTTCAACAGATCTCCAGGTCTTGAGACCCCCTGAAGCCGAAAATAAAGTTTTGGCGACATGGTTTTATCCATCAAAAATGCTATTCAAAAATCAAATATTACATTTTAAGGCCAAACGACGATAGATACGTGAGAAAAGGTTAGTAGTAGGATTTAAAATATTCAAAATATCTTCAATTCTTGTTTCAACCCTTTTTCGATAAGACTCGTTTTTTAGGGTTTATGCATCGAAAATGAATGAGTCGAAAATTCTAATTTTAAGCCAAAGGACGACAGATAAGTAAAAATGTTTAGAAGAAGAATTGTAGCTTTTGAAAGGACCTATAATTTTTCATTTTACCATTTTTTTGATAAGACTTGATATTTTGGTTTTATTTTTTCAAAATACTATGACAAAAAAATCGAAAATTCAAATTTTGAGCCAAAAGACGCAAAATATGGGAAAAATTCTAAAAAAGTAATTATAGCTTTTAAAAAGTCCTATGATATTTTCTCGAACTATTTTTTCATAGGACTTGACATTTCGATTTTATTTGTCGAAAATACCATAAAAAAATAGAAAATTCAAATTTTGAGCCAAACGACGTGAAATGCGGAAAAAAGTTCCAACGATGAATTGCAGCTTTTAAAAAGTCCTACAAAATTTGTTTCAACCATTTATAGATAGTACTTTTTCTTTTGGTTTTATTTATTGAAAATACTATGGGAAAATCCAAAATTAAAATTTGGGAACAATCGACGCAAAGCACGAGAAAAGTCTTGAAGAGAAATTATATGCTTTAAAAAGACTCGCAAAATTTCTTCCAACCATTTTTTGACAAGACTTGTCATTTTGGTTTTATTTATCGAAAATACTATGCAGAAAATCGAAAATTCAAATTTGGAACCGAACGGCATGAGATACGGAAAACAATTCATAAAAGAGTTGCAATTTTGAAAAATACCCACACCATTTATTTGAACAATTATTCTATAGGACTTGTCATTTTGGTTTCATTTATCGAAAATATTATGAAAAAATCGAATATTCAAATTTGGAGCCAAGCGACGCGAAATGCGGGGAAAAGGTTTTGGAGGAATTTCAGCGTTTGATAATTCCTACAACATTTTTCTTCGAACCATTTTTTGATAGAACACCTAGTTTTTAATTTATTTTTTGAAATTGATATGTAAAAATTGAAAATTTCCATATTACGTCAAAAGACGCAAGATACGTAAAAAGTCTAAAAGAAGACTTTTTGTTGTTTTTGTTTTATCCATTAAAAATAATATGAAAAAGAATCCTATTTTCAGCATAACAAGGCGAGATAGATAAGATTGCCTGAATAAAGGATTGTAGCTTTTTATTTGTAAGGTAATTCACACTTTTTTGTTACTTTAGTTCTATTTTAGTAGGATAATTTTGGAAAATAAATCCCAGGAGCACTTTAATAAATTTTCGATTTAATTAAAACGGAAATTTTCTAGCACTTTTGTGCCAAAAAATATTTAGGACTTTTAAGAATGTCAACAAATAAATGAACTTTTTAAATATTTTTGTTCCAAAAATTATTTAGGAGTTATAAATTTTTTTTAATTAAGTGGGAATTAAGTTAAACTTTTCTAGGAGTTTGTCCAAAAATTATTTATAACTTGTAAAATTTTCAAATAAAAATTAAGTGAGACGTTTCCGGTAGTTTTTTTGGTACCTAAGTCTTATTTGTAGCAGGACTTTTTTTAGGACAAAAGTATCGGAAAAGTCCCACTTAATTTGTGCAAGGTCTGAATGATTCTTATAATAAAAGAGCTCGAAAAGTTCCATTTTATTTTTTTGAAATTTTTACAATAGCTCGTGATATTTAAATACTAAAGAAACTGCTCTAATAGGACTTTAGTTCTATTTCAGGAGTACTTTTTTGGGACATAAATCCCTTGAGCACTTGTGTCAATTTGGAATGAAAATTAATAGAACTTTTTCGGTACTTTTTTCATAAAAAAAGTCCTGGTGAAACAGGACATATTTTGAACTTTCTTTTACTTTATCCCTATTTCAGCAGTAACATTTTGGGACATACATATCATGAGCACTTGTGAAAAATTAAAAAAAAAACAATGGAAATTTTCTAGTTCTTTAGTTCCAAATACTATTCACATAGAACTTGTGAAAATACAAAAATAAAATAATTGTGACTTTTCGGCTTCTTTTGTCCTAAAAAATTCCTGCTCAAAATTGACGTATTTTGAACTTTTTTGGTACTTCAGCTCTATTTCAGTAGGATCTTGCTGGAACATTAATTCTATGATCACTTTTAAAAATTGCGATTAAATTAAAGCGGAATTTTTCTAGCACTTTTGTTCTAAAAATTATTGAGGTCTTCTGAGAATGTGAAAATAATTAAACTTTTCTAACACTTTTATCCCAAAAGTTATTTAGTACTTATAAACATTAAAACAAAATTAAATCGGACTCTTCTGGTACTTTTTTCCTAAAAATATCCTGCTCAAAAGAAACGTATTTTAAACTTTTTTGGTAATTTAGTTGTATTTGAGTAGGTCCTTTTTAGAAAATAATTCCGTGAGCACTTGTACAAATTTGGAAAAGAAATGAAATGAAACTTTTCTAGTAATTTTGTCCCAAAAATTATTTAGGACTTGTAAAAAACATATTTTAATCTTTTTGGTACTTTATTCCTATTTGAGCCGTACTTTTTTGGGACATAAATCTCATGAAGGCTTGTACAAATTTTAAATGAAAATAAAATTTTATTTTTGTCTTAAAAAAATCCTGGTGAAAGAGGATATATTTTTAACTCTTTTTTATACTGTATTTCTATTTCAGCAGTACTTTTTTGTAACATTCTTATCACGAGCACTTGACAAAATAAAAATAAAAATTAAAAATGCAACGTTTCTAATAATTTTGTCTCGAAAATTATTTAGGACTTGTAAAATTTTCAAACAAAAATTAAGTGAGACTTTTGTGGTACTTTTTGGTACTTAAGTCCTATTTTGGGCACGAATTTTTTAGGGAAAATATACCGGAAAAGTCCCACTTAATTTGTACAAGGCGTAAATAATTTGTAGGACAAAAGAACTAAAAAAGTTCAATTTTATTTTTTCGAAATTTTCAAATGTGCTCGTGATGCTTATGTTGTATAAAAGTACTGATGAAACAGGTTCTATTTTAGCAGTAATTTTTTAGACATAAATCCCATCAGAACTTTAAAACATTTTGTATAAAACTAAAATGGATTTTTTTCTGTATTTTTATCCTGAAGAAGTCCTGGTGAAACGAGATATGCTTTGAAATTTCTTTTGTATTTATTCCTATTTTCGCAGTACTTTTTTGGGACATAAATAATACGCGCACTTGTAAAAATTTCAATAACAAAAAATTGAACTTTTCTCGTTCCTCTGCCCCAAAAAGTATTAGGGGCTTGTACTTGTTGAATTTTCAACAAAACAGTTGAATTTTCAACCAAAAAGGATGACTTTGTAACAAAATTTTCGAATTTTCAATCAAAAAGTTGCATTTTTATCCAACAAAGATGCAATTCCTACTAAAAAAGATGAATTTTTAAATTAAAAAGACAAATTTTCCCAAAAATATAGTTGAACTGTCATCCAAAGAAGATTGGGATTGACTTTTGAACACCAAAATATGAATTTTATTTAAAAAGTAAATTTTCTACAGAAATAGTTAACTTAATAACCCAAAATGAAGAATTATTAACAAAACAGTTGAATTTTCAACCAAAAATGATGACTTTTTAACTAAATTGTTGAATTTCCTTGACCATTAATCACTCACCAGGTTTCTTTAGTGTGTAAAGTTAAATTCGTATTAAATTTCTATACAATTACTGCGAATTATTTGTTTCATTTGCGAATTTCCAAAAATTACGTACATGAATGAAGGACCCCCCCCCCTCCGTACAAAATCGAAACCAAATGTATCGACTCCTCCCCCTCCCCTTGAGCCAGAAATTCTATTATGAATAAAAAAAACATTTTCAATTGGCATTAGGGACGGTAATATTTGTTTATGTTCTGCAATTGATTCTTAAAAATTTTTCTTGAAAATAAGAATTAGATTTTCATTTTTCGTCCCGGACAGACTCACCGGACTCATCACTAAGGCAATTTCAATCACGGATAGGGACTGAAACTTCATATAATTGACATGAAAAACTGCCAAAACTTGAGTTAAAAAATATTTAAAAAACTAAGTTGATAAGGAATTATTATTATTATTATCAAATGTTCGTGAAAAAAAACATATAATATGCAGTCGCATGACATAGAAACTTCTGCGGATCATTAAATTCTCGCGTAAAAATAATCAGATATTTCCTACAATGAGCGTATATTCAGTGAACACGTACGCCAGGTTGAATCGTGTTCGCAAAAAAATTGGCGTCATTCATAATTAGTGCGGATATGTGTACTAATTAGATTGGCTTAACAAAAGCCAGGAAAAGTTTTGGGCTAGGATTGTAATTAAAAGTTTAATTTAATCACACACTTACTTTTATCACAAATAAAAGTTCACTGAATGACTATTTTGATTACAAATCGCGATTTAAATTCCAAATCCTCTAAAAAAAAAAGAAAACAATTTTTATGTTTCTTAGCTTATGACTGTGAGAGTTAAATTGTAATTTTAATTATAAAAAGAATTCGAAAAGTTCAGAATTAACATTTTGAAACAAAATACTAAATTATAAAATAATAATTGAATGCAATTTTTTTGGGAAAAAGATTATTGCATATTATAGGACTTTTTTATTCTGAAGATTTGTATTTTTATTTAGACTTTAACATTTTTCTTTTATAATTTCGTTTTTTACGAATGCATAATAAATTGTAGGATTTCATTAACATGTTTGTTAAGGGACATAAGAAATGGGGTCGAATCTCGTGTATCAATGTTGGAAGTAAATAAAACAAAACGCGGTTTTGAAAATGTTTGCTTTTCTCACACAGAAGTTGTGTCATGATTTTAGATACTAACTTAATTTTTAAATACTTCTTATTCAAGGAAATTTTTGTGAATATAAAACCCTAAAAAAGTGTTCTACTTTTTGAAAACGCTTGTACATTTTATTTTAAAAAAACTAACTTTCCAGTTAAAAATTTGAATTAGGTTTTGTCGACAATCGTCATACTATTCAACAGGTTGGGGAAAATACTAGACTCGTAAAAGAGCTAAACTTATTGCATAATTCGTGAAGCATCATGATTTTAGGAATTATAAATAAAAATAATAAAATTGAAGCCCTATTCATCAATAAACTTACAAGGTTAAACAAATAATTTGCCTTTGTATTTGAAGTAAATATGATGCATCACGTTGACTTGGGAAAATTTGGTCCAATCTTTTAGTCAAAAGTAACTATTGGGGTTTTTTTGGGAGTGTAAAGTTCTTGCTATGTAGCATTTTAGAGAATAGGGCGGGAAAAAAATTTCGAAATCAATCGAAACATTTAAACCAAGCAAAGAATAGTTTTAGTTTGGCATCCGGCAGAAATGGAACAAAACTTTGAAGTCGGTTAATGTCTTCTATCGCGAAACAACAATTCAATTCTAAATTATTCCAATATTTTGTAATAACAATATTGTTTCTATTTTAAAAATAATGTTATTTCATAAATATATATAATATTAATGGTGGTGAATGACATACTTCAGACCAAAAAAGACTTTTTTGGTCTGAAGTATGTCATTTACCACCATTAATATTAGATATATTTATAAATTTATATCACTCAGACAAACAACATCGCTTAAACATATTTTCTAATCTAATTAAAAATAATAGTAATTTGAATTTTGAGAACGTTTTTTTGCCAAATTTATTAAAAAAATGTTGCCTGATTTATAATTTTTTGAAAATGTACGAAATGCATGTTTTTTGAATTGAGTCATATCCACACATTTTGGAAAAAGTAATGCATGTTTCTTTGGTTGAAGCTGAAGAAGTTTCAGGTTCGGTATATTTAAATTTGTCTAAAAAAGTGTGCATTTAACTCAATTAAAAAAAGTATTTTTTGTTACAATATTTGAAAACAATTCAACATTAGGCAAACCATTTTGTTGAGTTTCTAATTTCCTATTATTGTTTAATAGTAAAACCTATAAACATAAAAACTTTGCTATAATTTTTAAACTAATAGACAAATTTTTGGGAAGTTTCCAAATTTTGAATTTTTGAGTCAAAAAAGAGGACAGAAGATATTAATTGGTTTTAAATTTGTTACTTTCTCCGGATGCCAACACACCCATTTTTTCCCTGAGCTTGAACGATTCGATTAATTTTAGCATTTTCACTTAGACACTAGGGCGGAGTGCAAATGCTGAAATTAATCGAATCGTTTGAGCTGAGAAAAAAAATTGTGGGTTGGCATCCAAAAAAAGGTGAATTTTATTTTCATCGGGTAATTTCTTATATTCTCCTCTTTGTTTTGAAGAATGAAAACTCAAAAAACTGTCTATTGGTTTCAAAATTATGGCAAATTTTTTATTCATACAGTTTCTACTAATAAACAATAATAGAAAACTAGACATTGAAAAATAATTTCTTGCTTAATTTATAATTTTGTTGAGAAAAGTTAAACACTTGGAACTTGAAAATTTTCCATCTTGAATTGAAGAAACATTTCGTCATTTTGCTTTTTCAGGCAAAGATTTTTTCGAGATTTAAGCATTTTTTATTTTTTGTTCCCACTTTTTAAAAGTTTCAAACACCATGAGAATAGTTTTCATGAATGAAAAATAATACAATCTTTCTTTGGTTCAAACCGAAGAAATTTCAGGTTCGATATTATTTAACTTTTTCCAAAAATGGTGTTAATAATTTTTTAACCAATATGAGAATTTATTGAAATTTTCAAAATTTTGATTCTTTAAATCAAAAAACAGAACAGAAGATATGATTCCAATGAATTTTGTTTACTTTTTACGGATGTCAATCCACAAATTTATTTCCATCAGCTGAAATCATTTAATTAATTTGAGCTAAAATGAATGAAATCGTTTGTGCTGAGCAAAAATTTGGGTGTTGGTATCTGAAAAAGATAAACATTTTTTTTGTAATCGGTTATTTTCTCCTGTTCTCTTGTTTGATTTGAAAATTCAAAACATTTTTTCTTATGCTTCAAAAATTATCGCAAATGTCTTATATGTACAGCTTTTACTAGTACATAATAATAAAAAATTAGAAATTCAAAACCAAAAAAATGTACCTTATTCCCGCATTTTTTTTAAATGTACAAAATACGTATTTTCTTGGATTAGATTAAATCTGATGAACACGCTTTGGAAAAAAATGAATATGTCTAACTAGAAATTTCTTCAGCTTAAATCAAGGAAACATGTTTGTCATTCTGCTTTTTCAGAAATAATTTTTTTTCGGTATTTATGAAATTTGGCATTATTCATCTTTTTTGTGATTTTGTAACGTTCTAAGCACCATGGACAATTTTTTCCATGAAAGAAAAATAACTTTTTCCAAAAAGTGTGCATGTAAGTCAATTAAAAAAATATGTTTTTTCTCCATTTTCAAAAGATGCTGAATTAGGTAAACATTCAGTTTTTGAATTTTTTATATTTCATTCTTGTTCGCCAGCCAATACTGTACATATGAAAGATTCGCTATAATTTTGTAACATAAAAAAATAAAAACATTTTTTTGGCAACCTTAGGTACAAATTAACAAAAATGCATATTTCGTCATTTTTTGAAATATTATATTTCAATAAAAAACAAAATTTCTTACTTTTTTCCATCTTATATCATTTACTTTCATAAACTTTACAAAAAAAAAAAAAAAAAAAAAAACTGAAAATTTTTTGAAAATATTTTACGGATTCTGTGTAAGCGGATTTTTACTGATCTTTTGTAAAAATGTCTCATGTTTCAGGATCTGTAAAAAATTGAAAAAATGTGTTTTTATTAAAAAATATTCACGTGTTTCCTTAGTTTATTAAACAGAGCAGGAAAAAAAATGTAAAACTTATTTTTTGCAACTTTAGGTATAAATTAACAAAATTGAATTTTTTGTTATTTTTTAAAGTATTTATGATTTTAGCGAAAATAATTTGTCTTACTTTTTCGATCTAAGGTTAATCACTTCCATAGACTTTACCCCAAAAAAAATTATACAATTGTTTTTTCAAATACAAAGAAATTAAAAAATTTTTTAATTTGAATGTTTTTAATGAACTTGCCCGATAGTGAGAAATTTTTTGAATTTTTTTTTAGTTTGCTCATAACTTTCCACTGCTATTACCGTAGAATCTAATTATTTTGAGTTTTCGCGGCCCACCCTATTAGACACCCTGTCAATTTTTCCAGACCTTATTTGTCTTGTATGAAGAACTCACTAGCACCTTATCTGGGTCGGACTAGATCTTCCAAATTAGCTTATCTAGACAAAGCCAGATATTTCTAAAATAAAAAATTAGACTGTCATTAAATGTTTCCACGAGGGATGAGTTACCTTAAAAACAAATTTTTATTGAAACATGCTTCTAAATAAAAACAATTTTCGATTAAAAGACAATACATATCAGTTACATATCATACTTCTAAAATATCAAACCAAATCTATTTCCTCCCATAATAGAAAAAATATGATACATATGAGAAAAGGAAAACAATCTCCCGTTGTAAAAGACACCTTCTTAGCTGGATCTTGTCTCTCCCCGGCGGCAAATTTTCAGAAGCCTTACAAGTTACAAGTGTTATGGTTTGAGCGAATGAGATTTTTGTATATAAGATTTTTGATACGCTTAGCTAAAATTTCATGATCGACCCTCACGCCTATTAATTCTCATCTCATGCCGGGTGAATGCTGTCACGTGGTACAGACCCGGAGGAGAGTTCACCCTCTGCGCTGCGTGAAAAATATGTAAAGTATTGATTGCATTTTATAATTACTTGGGAGCCGGGCGTCTTAGCTACCCTCGCACCACCCATCTCCCTTTCTCTCTTTCTCTTTTCTCTCTTTCTCAGCCACCCCACGTTTCTCGCACCCTCCATCATCCTCTCGCGCGTCTCTTAGCTTCCTTTCTCTTTCCCCCCTCTCTCTCACTCATTCTTACTTCTCACTCTTACATCACTCTCTCTCACTCTTACATCACTCTCCCTCACTCTTACCACTCTTACCTCTCTTTCTCTCTTTCTTCTCTCGGTCTCCTTATTCCTAAATGAAGAAGAAGTATACGTTCCTTTACTTGTGGCTTGTGTCTGTGCTGAGAATACATGTAAATCAGTGAATGCGAGGGTGGTGGGGATGGTCGTTTCTCGTGTGAATACTCGCGTGGTGATGCTGTGTGGATCTCAGCCGTACGAGAGAAAGAAAGAGGAGGGAGCAAGAGAGAGTGGGATACAAGGAAAGGACAGGGAGATATTAAGACGGAGGGTTCCTTTACTTTCAGTATGCAGATCGATTGCTGAATATTTCAAGGAGCTAGAAAAATTTAATTGCAATCCTTCGTGTACCCAAATGGGGTGGTTTATTTGCACGAACTCAGCATTGTCGTACTGCGAATTTATATCAAGTGAAATTTCTTCATCTCTTCAGAGGACATTTTTCAATTCAGTAGTATTTGACACGTTAGGGACCGTGCATAAATTACCTAAGTCTTCTGCATGAGGGGGTGTGGGGGGAATAAAACTGTTATAGG
>CAKNYM010053149.1:794538-811778 GCA_932195095.1 Andricus curvator | reverse complement strand
CCCCCCCCCCCCCCCCCCCCCCCCCCCCCCCCCCACGTGGTCAAAACAATTTCTCATATAAGATATTTTGTTCGAAATTTAACAATGCTGTTAAAAAATCATCCTTTTCGTTTGGAAATTAAATTGTTTTGTTGAAAAATCATCTGTCTGGCTCAAACATTGAACAACTTCATTGAATATCATCCATCTTTTTTGGTTAAAAAATTCATTATTTGGTTAAAATTAAATTATTTTATTGAAAATTTACCAATTCGTTAAAATGTCATACTTTTTGGTTAACAATTCAACCCTGTTGTTGAAAATTCATCTTTTTCGCTTAAAAATTCAACAATTTGATTAAATTTTATTTTTCTTGACTAACAAATTTTGTTTGATTGAACATTCAACTATTTTGTTGAAGATTAGTCGTTTTGGTTTGAAAATTCTTTTCTTTTTGCAGAAATTATATATTTTTTGGTTGAAAATGCAACTGTCTACGAATTAACTTTAAAATTAATCTGTTTCGGTTGAAAATGAACTTTTTTGTTGAAAATTGAACTGTTCTGTAGAAAATTCGCATTACTCGAGAATTCAACAATCTGGTAGAAAGTTCAACTATTTGGTCGGAATATAAATCTACGTTATCATTTGAAATATTCTCTTAAATTTATTTTTTCAGAATGAAATATCATTTTTAATTATACTAGGAATTCGTAGACATTTTTTATATAATTTTGAAAAATTTCACTCTGCTTAAAAAGTTTCTGAAATTTGTGTTCAAAATTTTGGGAAATCTATATTTTGTTTCAAATTATATGAACTCAAACAAGTCAGTTTTAAATTCTTCAGTTTTGCATATTTGATTTATAATTGCTCGTTTTATATGAACAGTCAAATATTGCTAACAATCAAATAATTTTTCTATTTCTTAATTTAAAAAATTGTAAATTTAATAAAAGCATTTAATCATGAATTGTTGAAATTGAAAATATTTTAAATTTGAAAACAGTTTATAAAGTTTCAATCGGAAGCTTAGATTTGTTTACCTATTGTTGCTTACTTATTAATATTTGAAGTACAGTTTAACTTTGAAAATCATTAATTAATTCACATTCACAGTTAATCAACTAAGTTTAAGTCTTGAAAATTGCATTTTCAAATTCTTTAAATTGAAAATTTAGCCTTAAAAATAAAGAAATAATATAGAACATTTTTAAAGCAAAATATTTTAGGGTATATATCATCATATGATATTTCAAGTATTTGGATAAATTTTGCTTCTAAAAATTTGTTAAATTTAAAATTGAAAATCCATCCAAAATTATTTTGGATATAATAATGTGGGTTTTCAATACCTGATAAAAATATTTAATTGTTTACACAAATTTGATAAATAAATACAGATTTCCATCCATTTCAAACCGGCAGATTTCGCTTTTTCAACGGAATCAATTTGAAATTACTTGGAAAAATCCTTCGATTATGATATTTCAGCAACCAATAATAATTATTTATTTTATAAACAAGTTCACAACTTGACTACTTGTCAACAAATAGATGTTTTTTTCTCTTACGAAATCGACTGCCAGTTACTCATAAAGGACCTTATTTATTAGGGGACTTTGTCAGCCGAAAATATTTGTTATTTATTTTCATGAATTTTATAAACAAAAACAGATTTTCGTCAATTTTTGAACAGCTGATTTCGATTTTTCAACTGAATCCATTTTAAATTACTTGGCAAGTTCCATCTCTTGTGATACTTCATTAAAGACAAATAATTATTTATTTTATAAACAATCTTATAAACAAATTCACAATTTAACTACTTATTAATAATTAGATGTAATTTTTCACGAAATCAAGTGCCAGAGACTCAGAAAGAACCTCAATTATTTAAAAACTTTATCAGGCGACAATATTTGTTGTTTATTGAAATAAATTTTATTTCAAAAATACAAATACCGAGTAAATACTGAAAGACCGCTACATCCAGAAGCACACGCTCAGTTTTCAAAAATAAAAAATAAAAAAATCGTGGAATTTTTTTTTAGAAAATTTGTTTATAAAAAACGCAATTGTAGCTTATCTATATATTATAAGAAAGGTATATGGCCAAGTTATTGACAGTTAACTCTACTGAAAAAATGAAATCTATTGGTTGAAAATTGACAAAAATCTGAATTTTAAAAATTAAATTCATTTAAATAAATGAGAAAAATTTTCGCCTGACAAAGTCTCCTAGTATAAATAAAGTCTTTTCTAAGTCACCGGTAGTCGATTTCGTAACCAAAAAAATGTTCCATTTGTTGATATGTAGTGAAGTTGTGAATTAGTTTAGAAAGCTGTTTATCAAATTGCTAATAAAATTAACAATAATTTTTATTTGGTAAATTTTCATAAGGAAAACATTTTTCTAAGTAATTTAAAATTGATTCAGTTGAAAAAACGAAATCTGGCGGTTGAAAATTGACGAAAATTTCTATTTGTTTATGAAATTTATTTGATGGGTTATTCAGCACTTTCGCTCATTAATTTTTGAATATAAAGATAACCAAATTTTTTTAATGCTGTACCCTGCTGGTTATTATTTTTACAGAGTGTCTTTACTGTTTACGTGATGTTTTACATAAATATAAGCAGTTGCAAAAAATGAAATCGTCTATCAAAAAACAGAAATTTTATTTAATCTTTGTTGTTTAATAAAAAATTAGTAAAAAAAACTTCGAAAATCGGCTTGCACAAGTCTCTTTGAAATTTATTTAACTTTTATTATAACGAAATTCTTTAAGTTATTATAAATACTGAATAATAATTTGAATTACAGATTAATTACAAAAGAAATTAGGGGGACACGACTGAACGCGGGCACAACTGAAAGTGGGCACGACTGAAACCTACTCATATTTTAAATAATAACGCTGGCTTCTTAATTAATTTAAGTAGTTTATTGCAAACAATCAGTTATATTCAATTTTAGGAAGCTACAAATGAATCTACCTACACATGAAATCCTCAGTTATGCGAAAATTACACAAATGTAGCTTTCAATTAATAAAAAAAAAATTATTAATTGAAACTAAATATTTTTGGATACCTTAATTTAAAATAATTTTTAAATTTTTGTCTGTCATTGAGGATTTCAACGTGAAAATTTGAAGGATTTAAAAATGACAAGGTTCTGAAGTTTTTAATATTTGCATTCTAAAATGTCCGTGTACATTTTTCAAACAATTTTTAAAATTATTATATATGAATGTTTTTAATTGTATACCATTAAGCCATTTCCCTTTCAGGGTAGGCGTGACACTACCCGATTCGGGTAGTGTTTCTAGGTGGATAGTTTCTTGTAGTAAATAACTACAAGTGTGGGCTCACCACACCCACGATGTGCCAACAGCACTCAGTTTTCTCGAATGGTCACCCATCCAAGTACTAACCGCGCCCAACGCTGCTTAACTTCAGTGATCTGACGAGAACTGGTTTTTTTCAGCGTGGTATGGCTGTTGGCCAATGTTTTTAATTAAAAATTTATAATTAGAAAATTATCTCATTTTCAAATTATTAACTTTTCATTTTAAACACTCTAATTAAGAAAACATCAGCTGTTAGGGCTTTGAATTTGACATATTAAAATTTTTAAAGATTCAATAAATAAATTGTCCAATAATTTTTTTTATTTTTTTTTAAAAGTGTATAATTTGAAATGAATTTTGATCGTCAACTTATGCTCCTTTAGTAATATGGCGTATCTTCAAATTTCCTGCTATACTTCCCCGGTCGACCCTATACTAATTGATTAGAGAATTAGTAAGAGGAACAAAATTGATGAAGATTGTATTTTGGGCGAGCCCCCTGCTTAATTAATATTAATGTGGTCTTAAGCAGATATATATTTTTCCGTTGCCGGAAAAATTAGTTTAAAATATATATGACAATTAGCATATACGATTTTTCAAATATTTTCACATTATTGGATTTTAGTTTGAATTAAAACGTAAAAATGTCAAAAAGGTTAATGCGATAAAACTAAATGATTTCCTAAAATTTAGAAAAAAAATGTAAAAGTTTTCAAAGCAAAATTTTTCAATTTTTCAAGATTACAAGTTATTACAAGTTACAAGTTATTTAAATTGAAATGTAGACTTTGAAAATTTCGAACAAAAAATGAAGAAGCTTTTATAAAAATTTTAAAAGGCTTCAGGAGAATAAACAAAATTTCTGAAGATTTCTCGGAAAATTTTAAATGATTTTTTATTTTACAACATTTATTTTAAGAGAATATTTGAAAAGATTTGAAAACATTCCAAAAGATTTCCAAAATGATCAGAAAAGAATCTGGAAAATTTGAAGGCAATTTTTTTCATTTTGCGGGTATTTTTTCAAAATTTTAAGGAAAATTCTAATCATTTTAAAAGATTTTCAAAAATTAATTTTAAGAGAATATTTAAAAAAATGACGAGAGATTTCCAAAATTGTCAAAAATAAATCCGGACGATTTTAAAATAATTCTAGGAATAATCCGAGTGAGTTGAAAAAATATTTAGGAATTTTTGGAATTTCAAAGAGATTACAAATATTTTAAATTTTTGAAAGAGTTTCGAACATTTATACCACATTCTGAAACTTTTTTTCAGTTTCAAAAAATCTTAAATATCTTTTAAACTGCTCATATTTTTCTTAAATGTACTTTGATCCTCTAAAATAAAAAGAAAATCTTAGAAATTTTCTTAAAGCACATGAAGAAAGAAAATTAAAAAATAAATAGTAATTCGAAATTTTTATTTTGTTTAAAAAATTATTTTTTCCTTCGAATTATAATTTGCCTTTTTTTTTAATCTGGTAGAAATTTCATCTTTCTTCATTAAAGTTGCAAATGTTTTGTTTAAAAGTAAAATATTTGTTGACTGAGGATTCAACTATTTTGTTAAAATTTCGTTTTTTATGAATTAAAATCTTTTTTATTCAAAATTTATAAAGTTTTTTGTTTAATTACTAAATATTATATTTTTTGTTGAGAATGTTTTTAGTTTAATTATCAAATATTATATTTTTCTTTGATAATTTAACTTTTTGGGTTGAAAATTCAATTATTTGAGTTAAAGTTAAACTAATTTGTTAAAAATTGACTTTTTTTGTTCATTATTCATCATTTTAGTTGAAAAATGGTCTTTTTTGGTTGAAGTTTCTTGGTAGAGAATGCATGCATTTGGTTGAAAATTCAATTTTTTATTCTTAAATTAACTTTGTTGTGAAAAATTCACATTTTCGGGTGAAAAAATGAACTTTTTTGTAGAAAACTCGTCTCTGTTG
The DNA here is from genome assembly GCA_932195095.1 of Andricus curvator. Taxonomy (NCBI): domain Eukaryota; kingdom Metazoa; phylum Arthropoda; class Insecta; order Hymenoptera; family Cynipidae; genus Andricus; species Andricus curvator. Next base: position 806,486 of record CAKNYM010053149.1, on the reverse strand, counting down.
GAAAATATTTAACGCTTTCTGGTTAAAAATACAACTGTTTGAAAATAATTCTTTTTTGCTGGAGGATTCAACTATTAAAATAATTTTTAGTTTAATTAGCAAATAGTATACTTTTCGTTGAGAAATCAACTTTTTGAGTCGAAAATTGAATTACTTGATTAAAAGTTAAACTAATTTTTTTAGAAAATTCACTTGTTTCGCTGATGATTCATCATTTTAGTTAAAAATGCATCTCTTTGGTAAAAATGTTACCATTTTGTTGAAAATTTGTCTTTTTTGTGAGGAAATGAATGTTCTGGGTTGAAAATTCCTCTTTTTGGTTGATGATCAAACTATTTTGTTGAATTTTTCTCTATGGATTCAACTGCTTCTGATTTAAAATTGAAACATTTTTGGATCGAAATATCAACTATTACGTTTCTGGTTGAAGATTTATTATTTTATTTAAAGAATGGTATTTTTTTATTGAATTTGTATTTGGTTGGAAGTTCAATTTTTTGTTTGTAAATTAACCTTGTTGTGGAAAATTCATATTTTCGGGTTAAAAATGAATTTTTTGTGCAAAATTCATCACTTTTGCTTAAAAAAACAATGGTTTAAAAATTTTTTTTTGTTAGGGATTCAACTATTTTGTTGAAAAATTGTGTCTTCGGATGAATTCAACTGTTTTTTATTTAAAAAAAAAAATATTTTTGGATTGAAATATCAACTAATAAATTTTTTGTTGAGAATTTATGTTTTTCTGTAGGAAATTATATTTATATAACCTTAAAAACAAATAAAAAACGAACCTTTAAGATAAATAGTTATTCAAAATTTTTATTTTCTGTTCAAAATTATTTTGCCCCATAAGTCGAGAAACTACCCAAAATTAAAAGCAAGAGCAAAATGTGATAAAAAAAAAAATTATTTTATAAAGACCTTCCTCATTTTTATTTTCATTTTGAACAGGGTGTTATTCTGTATTATTTCAAAATTTTGCAAAGGTTCAACCCAGAATCATAAAAATAAATATATTCTTGTAGTAGAAATACAAGGATATATCATTTTTAAATTTAAAGAAATGTCCGAGCTTTGATCATGAAAATTATAGAAAATATAAAAAATCGTTTCAGAAACCTCAATTTTCTTTATAAAAAATTGTCCAAAACAGTTGAATAAATTTTTTTAAATGTTTATCATTTTTTCATTCGGATTGAAAAGACTCACAAAAATTGATCTATTTCGTATTTTATCGATGGAACATCCACATATAGTTCGATGTCTGCTTCGAGATGAAATTATCGAAGATTATGTTTTTTTAAATCGAAGATTCGTTTTATGGCATTACCGGCGAATACTTTATAGTCGATTCAGTTGAATCTTATTTCCATGGGAATCTGTTTAAAAGATGTTTTCCCTTTTATGACTTTATCGTAGTTGAAGAATTTTAATAATCTCTCCTTGAATACATATGATAGGAATGAATATTATATTATTATAATAATATAAAACTAATAACTGGAGCTATAAAAATAAATATTTTGTTACAATTCCGAATATGGACAATTACCAGAAAATCCTCACATTACTATTTTTTCGAAATTTCTACAAGTTCAGTATCATATCCCAAAAAGCTTTAAAACAGTTCTGATGGAAAAATTGCATTACAATGGTTTATTGTCGTTTTGTTGAAGTTATTTTTGAGACAAAAATCTTATGAGCGCTTTTACAAACGTTGAACAAGATTTAAAGGAGCTTTTCGAGTCTTTTGTCTCCCTATTTGGATTTGTAAAATATCCATCAAAATTATTCAAATCCCCATCTGTGAGATTCTATTAAAAATTTTGCAAATATGTCAGATTATACTAAAATTGTTTGAAATACCTTAGAAATTTCCAAAAATGACTTTAAATAATTTTAAAAAATACAAAAAATTACATGGAATAGAACAGGAGAAATTATTTTGTCGAGAGACCAAATATTTTTATTAATGTAAACATTTTTTAAATAATCATTTTCAGAAAAAAGGAACTAAAAATATATATTTGATAGAGCTTTCTCTCTATTTTTCCAACCATCAGGACCACCCAAGCTTTCAAATGAACCATGAAAAATTGTTGTTATTTCAATTTCCATTGAAATTAAATATTTCCATTAAAAAAAAACTATATATGTTTTAATTTATCTTTTTAATTTTAGGTAACAAACGGGATTTTTCCGTAATAAGAGGATTTAAAGGAGATTTTATTTATTATTAAAAACTTTTGATATCTTATCGGTATCTCGTGAATATTGAAGGAAAAAGGTTTGTAACAGAAGCGCCTTTTGTTTAGCAAGTTTTCTAGTCACTTTTGTGTTTAAACATTTTTTTATCTAGCTTTTAAAATTTTTTTGAACACTTCAGCACTTTTTACTGCGTTGAAATGGATCAGCAAATAATTGAAGAATATCAAAGATTAAAAAATAGATAAACAACAGGATTGAAAAATGGTCCTGTTCGAATTTTATGAAATAATTTTTTATCAGTAAACAGATTTTGATTTATTTTAATTTCATATTCTATTACATACATATTTGTATGTATTTTATTACATATTAAGATGGTTTCTTCTGAAAGTTCATTTATATTGGTTAAGAAGTCTACTATTGTATTTGTGGTCAAAAATTAAATTTTTTTTTTAATTTCAGGATTTCGAGTTGAAAATTTAACAATTTTGTAGAAAATTCGTCTTTTTATGTTTTCAAAATCCATCTCTTTTGGTGAAAATGTAATTTTTTTCAGTTAAAAATGCAACTCTCCGATAAAAAATTAATCTATTTTCTTTCAGGATTCAACTATTTTATTCGAAATTCGACAATTTGGTTGAAATTTGTATTTTTTTTTTCTTGACTGAAAAATCTTTTTTTGGTTGAAAATTAAACTATTTTGTTGAAAAGTCTCCTTTTTGAATGAATTGAACTGCTTTTAATTTGGAACTAAAATTTGTTTTTGTTAAAATATCGGCTATAAAATTTTTCCTCAAAAATTCATTTGTTTGTTAAAAATTTAACTACTTGGCTAAAAGTTGAAGTACATTGTTGGAAATTTTGTTTTAAAATTCATCATTAAAGTTGATAATTTATCTCTTTGGTTCGAAATATACCTATTTTGGGAAAAATTTAACTATTTGGTTAAAAATGAACTATTTTTTATTAAAATTCATATTTTTGGATTGAAAGTTCAACTGTTTTGTAGAAATTAAATTATATAGACTTTAAAATTCAACAATTCATTAAAAAATCTATCTATTTTGTTTAGAATACAATATACAGAAATCTGTTGCTGATGGTATAGTCTTATTTGCACCCATCGATATGAAGTGTTTCAATTTTAATTTAATATTAGTAGCTAAACTAATTTTATTCAAAAAAGAATATCTTTCAAAGCATCTTGTTTGGTTTGAATTTGCGTTTATGATTCTTAAAAAATGAATCATATCTGATCCCTAGATCATGATTCCCTAGGCCTAGGCTTTCAAATAAGTCATAGAACATTCTCCTAACCCTTACAGGAGACCCAAAATTTCCAATTCAATTTTTGAAGGCTTGAAAATTATTATCAATGTTTGATGACCTTTGCCATTGTTTTTGATTTTTTAAAGTGAGTGTAAAAAAACTACTTAAGAAAATTCAGAAAAACTGATCCTGTAATCTTGAGGCTCTAGCAATTTTACGATGCAATTCTAATCAGCTCCTACAATGATTCCACTTTTAGATTTCTTCTTCATTTACTTTCCATACAACGATTAAAAACATTGAAACGGGTTCAATAGTGAATAAACTAATTAAATTTCCCTTCCGACTCGAAAAATTGGTAGGAATAAGAAACCACAATCGGATTTCAAAGCGCTTCTCACTCGACTATCCTTCTATCCAGAGGTTCTTAAGCGGGGAGGGTTCGCGGCCTCGTGAATATTTACAAGAGTGTACAAGTGTTGTTCTTCGGCGCTTGCCGGGCTTAAAATTCGTAGTTACCCCGGGATTCAGAAGGAACGAATCTTACTGCGAGACACACGAGGCTGCCAGGAGCTGAATATCGGAAAGGCAAAGAGTGAGAGAGGCCAAGAGTTGCGACTAAGTAAGGAAAATACTAAAGAGAAAGGGAGACATCCTCCACGAGTAGAGCAAAAAGGAGCGAAACGGGGGAAGAACCGGGGCCGGGGTAGAAAAGGGTAGGTAAGGAGGGCCACTGTTTTTACCAACCAGCCTGCGAGTGCCGCGCACTCATTTACTCTCGGTGCACTCACACCATCAAACTACTCCTTCCACGTGCATACATTATATCACACACTACTTCACCTACTTCTTCAACATCGATGCCATTTCTCGTACACACAATTTCTCTTTTGCACACTGTATCTGAGCCATGCACATTTCTTCTGATAGATGCATATAAGCACACCATTTCTGATTGCACACCATTGCAGAGCGTTTCTTGGCTTATGCACATTACTGCTGATGCATACACACAACAGGTATGAAGAAAGTAGAATCTGTGGACCACTACTACACATATGAGCCGAGAGGGTAAGAGACACACACACAAGGAATCACTTACACATGATAAGAAAATCTCGAAGGAGAGTCAACAGAAACAAACGGGAAGAGAGAGGAGGAAAGTTTGTGTGATTGTTGGCTGTGTGTGTGTGAGTGTGTGTGGCACGAGTAATCAGGCTCACCGACACGGGGAAGGACTCACACATCCTGATATGCACGTAAGGGTTTTCTCGGTTTCTTACGGCGAAGGAGTGGGAGTTTTGGGGGTGGGTCGGCAGGAAAAGCGGGGTGACTCTCCCTTGCTCTCACTCAGTCTCGTCCCTTTTCTCTCTCACTCTGCCTAGAAGTTGCGCTCAGCATTTTAATCGATTTCATTTGCGCGCATGTGAGTGAGCGAGTCGAGCTCTCGGGGGTTGCACGCCGGTGTATAAACCTTTCTTTGTTTTGCTTTGCTTGCGTCATTAGGGGTCGGGGATGGATGGATGGGGCGCTCCAAAGAGAGGGCGTGGTTCTTCTACGATTTACGTACTGAGATCTGCATATGTAGACTATCGCGTGTGTGTACCTTCACCCCTTAAGCACATAAGTAAAGGACGGGGATTACGTGTGTGTCGGTACGCGCCTTCGCAACCGGCAACTCAGAAGGGGGTGCACGAGAAATATCATATCATATCTGTCTGATTGATGCCACACTGGAAACGAATTTGACTTCACGTATGAGAAATATTATTCGAGATTTGCTTCGATAGTAGGAAACTTTTTTCAGAGGGAAGAAGGGGGTGGGTTGGCGGGTATCTGGTCCAATTTTCGAGAAAGTTTTATGGCAGTTTGGATTTTCTATGATGAAACGTTCAAGTGTAGATATAGATCTGTAAAAAGAGATTTTCTTATATGCAGAGATTCACTTATAATATTCAATATTCATTCATGATTGAATTTCCATGACATTAGAAGGTGAAGGAAGGGGAAGTAAGTCAGGGGAACGAGTGAGCAGAACTTAGTAATGAAGAAGAACTACGAGGAAGTAGTAGAGGGGGACTAGGCTAGGGGATTAGAAGTAAGTGAGTGAAGGGAAGTAAGAGGAGTGATGGGTAAGGGGGAGTGAGGGGGTGAGGTATTATTGGAAAATAAAAGAGGAGAAGTGAGGGAGGAAGAGGGAGTAGGGGGATTATATGATACGTTTAAAGAGGAGAGGAGAATAGAGATGAACAGATGACAACTGTGGAGATGAGAACTGAGGAGAAGAGAACAGAGGAGAACAGCGGAGAGGAAAACAGAGGAGAGAAGGGCAGAGGAAAACAGAGGAGAGGATAACAGGAGAGAATAGAGGAAAGGAGAACAGATAAGAACAGAGGTGAACAGAGAAGTACAGAGGAGAACTGAGGAGAGGAAAAGAGAACAGAGGAGAACAGGGAAGAGAAGAACATAAGAGAACAGAGGAGGGGAGAACAGAGAAGAGAAGAACAGCGGAGAACAGAGGAGGGTAGTACAGAGGAGAACAGAACAGAGGAGAGGGGATGAGAGAAGAGATGGGGAGGGGACAGTAGAGGCGAATTCTAATTGTGTGTTATGCTGATTAACTAATTTCATGAAAATGTCACTGACATTCAGTGATATTTCACTGTTATTCAGTAAAATCCTGACATAGTTAGGCCTTATTTGCATATTATTTGTGTTTTCTGAGGGCCTGAGCATATATTTGAGATTATGTGTAAGCAGTATTCAAAAAGCGGCCCCAATATTTCTGTTAAAAATTAAATTTATCATAATTTAAAAAAAACCTGGTTTCTTGAATCCGATGAAAACTGGAGGCTATACAGACTTTTTAAAACATCGAATTCCTGAATGGGCTTATCAAAATATTAGTAGAGGAGATTCAAGCGGGACTGCTTTAAAGATTGCGAGTACGGTTTGTAGCAGGTTATTTTTTTTTACAAAAATCAATATATTTTCAAAGAAAAATATAAAAATTCTTTTTTGTAATTTTTCTTGAAAAATATTAATTTGAGGGAAAAAATTTTCAGATTATAAATAAGTATTTCATTAAAAGAAATATAATTTAAAAAAAATAAAAAATGTTAATAACATAATTTCTATTAATCTGCTCAGAAAATTATTTTGCAACGCTAAAATGGGATGAATATTATTGGCGGAAATTATCTACACGCCTGTTTTTAGAGCTGTTGCTACAGTCCCTTAATTGTTATTATATTCACATGCATTTTTTCTCCTCATCGCGCAGCGAAAGGTAATAAAGTTATTCGTCTAATAAGCGCAAGTTAAATTTAAAATGTGAATTTCATAAAAACATATTGCGAATATGTCGAATTTTGATGTTTTCACAAAATTCTCTTTAGAATTTTTTTTAATCGGTCAGATATTTTTAGTATTTTTCCTTGGATTCTGCCCTGGGGTCAAACATGGTGCAAAAAAGTCCCAAATTTGAAAAATTTGTAAACACTGAGAAACGTTTGATGAAAATCATTATTTATCATATTCCAATAAATGTTGGTAATATTCGTTGTTTTCACTTTAATTGAAAAAAAATATTTTTCTATTGAATTCACGTTTTTCCTTTAAATTGAGCTAATTAGAAGTAGAATTTTATTAACATTTTGGCTATTATGAGAAAAAAAATTAATTTCTATAATATAAAAAGTAGTTAAATTAGGCGCCATGCACATACAAAAAAGGCTTTCGCAGTCTATTAAGACATTAATTAAGTCGTTCAAATCTCCTACTCACATAATTTCCCTCCCCTTCTCCCCCTACATTCGCCTACTTCCCCTCTTCTTCCCTAACTCCCACCCCGACACTTCAAACTTCGCTTCCCCCTCTCTCACGCCACTTCTTCCTCATCTACTTCCCCTTCTCCTCACTTTCCCAGTCAATAATCCCCTTCTTCTACTTCCCCTTCCAAAATTTCCGCTACTTTCCTACCCCATTATTTCCTCTTCCATCACTTCTTATACCTCCCCTCCCCTCATTTCCTCTCATTTCCCATATTTACCCTTCCTTTATTTTCCTCATTTCCTCTGCCCCCTCCCACCATTGCCCCTACTTCCCTTCCTATAATTTCCCCTCCCCACATTCTCTCTACTTCCCTTCCCATTATTTCCCCTCATTTCCTTCTACTTCCCCTACTTCCCTTACTATAATTTCACCTCACTTTCCGTGCTCCCCCCCCCCTATTATTTTCTCTCACTTTCTTCACTTATTCTCCTCCTCATTTCCCCTATACTCTCCCTCCCTTTATTTCCCTTCACTTTACCTTATTTCCCCTACTTGCCCTCTGCTCATTTTCCCTAATTTCTTCTCCTGGGAAAAAATGCGACGGACGGACACCCGACCAAAACTATAAGGGTTTCTGCCCGGGGCTATGAAACCCTGCAAAATTAAGGCCCTGATTCTTTGAAAGAAACACATTCATGCGTGCTTTGAAAATTTTGAATGCCTGAATATAGCGATAATTAAATAGGAACAATTTTCACAAGTCTTCAAATTTATAATAATTTTTAAGTTTATGGTACAATTATAAAGAATATAAAGGCAAAAAATAGTTGGCTGTTTCAAAAATAAAAATTAGTCCAAGCAGGCGCCTCGCACCTGCAAAAAATGGTTTCGTAGCTTATTAAGACGTAAGTAGGTAGTTGAAAATTCCCCCTCTCATACTTTCCTTCCTCTACTCCCCCTATATTTACCTACTTCCCCTCTGCTCTCTACTTCCCCTCCCCACACTTCAAACTTCGCTCCTTCTCTACCCCTCCATTTCTAAACTTCTTCCTCATCTACTTTTCCCTCTCCAACTCCCCATATTTCCCGTCACTTAGTCTACTCCCATAATTTTCCCTCGCTTTCCCTAGTTCCCCTCTCCTCACTGCTCCTATTCACTCACCCCTTATTTCCCACTACTTCTCCTACGTCCTCTACCCCCAGTTTCCCTGACATCCATCATTCCCTTCCCTTCATTTTCCTCTATTTCCCCTTACCCCCTCACATAATTTCCCCTTTTTCATCTTCTTGCCCCACTCCTCATTTCCCCCCCCCCATTTACCCTCACTTAGTCTACCTTCATCATTTCCTCTCACGTTCCCTAGTTCCTCTCTCCTCACTGCTCCTATTTACTCACCCCTCATTTCCCACTTCTGCTCCTACTTTTTCTACCCTCAGTTCCCCTCAGTTCCCCTCACGCCCCCTCTCTTCATTTTCCTTCATTTCCCCTTAACTCCTCTTCCATCATTTCCCCTACTTACCTTCCCCTTGTCAGTTTTGAGTTGTGAGCTTTGAGTTGCGAGTTAAAAGTTCTGCTGACTTGCCCTTTTCGGAAAAAGTACGACGGATGGACGGGCTCGGGACTACGAAAGCCTAAAAAATATATTTTAGATTTTTTCATTTGATTTTTCAGTATTTATCTATTCGAATTTCGAACTATGCATTTTTCCCGTCTGGCAACAGTACTGGCGAAGCTTCATTAAAATAAAATATTAAATTAAATTTGTTCAAAAATACGCAAATTATTTTGAATAACGTGAAATTTCTCTTCATTTTTGCAACAGTGTAATTTACAAAAATAATTCCTTCCTTTCCAAATTCTAAATCTCTTGAATTGAAGTGTAAAATTATGAACTTAGTAGTTGCGTTTAATTTACTTGAGGAGTTCCGTAGTAAGTGCGGTAAATAGATGAATGAAAAAGGGTTGAGCACGTGGTCGGTGAATAAAGGTCGCGGACTGGACGATAGTGGTAGTAAAGAAGGGTGGCGTTGCAGAGATTTTATGGGTAGTGGAATGGGGTGGTCCAGTGCGTGGTCAGCTGGCATCGGCGCGCGTCTCCTGGGGGTTTGGGGTTTGAGTCTTGGCTCGTGTAGAGGGGGGGTCACCACGTGGCTGCGCACGTGGTCTTCGCCCTCCATCGAGTCTCTCACCTCCTAACACCCTCCCTCCCTCCCACTCTCCTCATCGGTATTTCCACCCTTCTCTTCTCTCTCCTCTGATTCTTAGATTGTTATCCTTATCGTGCTTGAGACACTTTATTTTCGGTAACATACATTTGGGGGTGGAGTGAACCTTTCAAAACAGATTTCGAGACCTAATTTCTTTTTAATCGATCTTTTCGTTATTACTATTATTATGATTTCATTATCACTATTAATGTAATGTGTTATAGTTATGGGTTATATTAGTCTTCTGAATTATAAGGAAATAGTGACAATGAGTTTTGTAGAAGGTTGTGTGGCACTTTTTATTACGTATTCCACACACGTAACTACATTATTGTGTGCTCGCGTGTTTCTAACCCGTACGGAATGACTAATGTGAAAAAATATTGATGCATATCGAGGGGTGAAAACTAAGATGGCATATGAAGATTTGTCGTGGGAATAGTTCGAATGTCAGGATTTTGAATTGGGAATAGTAAGAGGATTTTTATTATGTAATGTTTATAACCTTCCTAACTATTTATAATTTCAAATATAAAAAAAATTGCGAAATTAAGTACCATCTTCAAAACTTTCAAAATCCTAGGCCCTAGGGATAATTGAAGCAGGGAAAGCTAAACAGTCTCCTTTTTTAAATGAGATTGAGTTTAAAATTTAATATTTCGAAAGATTCAAACTAAATGAATGTAGTATACAAAATATTGTACATATTGTTATTATGATATAAATTAAAAATTATTGAATGAACTAACTAAGAAATAATTTCATTAATCAACTAACTGTATATACTGTGGAAAATAAAAATGAAACTACTCTATTTAATCCAGCTACCGCTAATACTTCTGTATGCACTGAATCAAAAAGTCTGTAAAATTTGTTTTGGAAAATTTGAACCAAGACAAGACTTTTTGGTTTTTGATTTTTTTTAAATACAATCAACCTTTTTTAAGCTATAGCGTTATAAACAATATAATTTTGACTAAGATTTACATATTTTCAAGTAAATATCTCAGCACCTATTGAATCGAAAAATTTCGAAAAAATGCAAATTACTTTTGAAGACACTTCACAGAGAAAAAAGAAATTTTCCGATCGAAATAAAACTTTTTTTTAGCAATAAATTTAAAGAACGGTCTTTTTGAACAATTATGTGTGCAATATTCCATACATAGTTATTTTTGAATAAGCTGTTTTGCTGAAACAAAAGTTTTATTTTGATTGGAAATTTTTTTCTCTACGGAATGCATCTCTTAAAAAGCATATTTTTTTTTTAAATTTTCAGGTTTAAAAGATGCTGAGATATAAACCTGAAAATATGTCAATTTTACTACAATTTCCATTGTTTATGATGCTATGACTTGTAAACGGTTAATTGTACAAAAAGCTAGTAACAACCAACATTTTTTTTCTTGGTTTAGATTTTCCTAAACATATTTTACAGAATTTTTGTTCTAAAAATTACTGTACTTGTTGGAAAAAACTTGTTTAAATAACTAAGGACCAACTTTTCGAAAAAGCGCCCTGAATATTCATAATCGACCCGAAAATTGGTTAACTCTGACTGAAGTCTTCTACAAAAATTTATTTTTGCTGCATGAGCTTCTCAATTGTAATATTTTTTGATCGACTTAGGTTAATTCTCATAAATAAAATGTTTTATTCTCTGATGTATTGAATACTGAAGTGACTTATTGTTGGAATCCCACGTGGCACGTAGCCACATCAGTGTCGATTTGCGTGATTCGAATCCATAAAAAAGCCTAATCTGGTAGAATAAAAATGTGTATCAAGGGTCCTTAGAATTGATAACTTACGACTTGAAGTGGCTTCTCCTAAAATATTCGAAAGTAGGAGTTACAAATTAATCCATTCCCGAAAGCTCGTAAAGTTTACAGCGAATAATAAATTTGGGTCGTCGAAGACGTCGTGGCATGGGAGAGAAGGAGAGGACTATCGATAACATCCAGACGAATCGCACGTGGCGTTATTAGTAAAGTAGTCGAATATTTCATGTACGTTATAGGGAAGTACGTTAGAAAGGGTGGAAGGGTGAAAAAATGAGAGGGAAGGGGTGACATGTCATGCTGTGCCTGGCTGCGTTTGCAGTGTTCTGTGTTCCATGTTTCATCTCCCCCTCCCCCTAACCACCCCATATTAGCAACCCCTAGGTACCACCCCCACTATCGCGGCATTCACTGCCACATCGATCCGCCTTAATGAGTGGAAAGAATAAGACAGCCAGCCACCAGACAGAGTTTTACCTCCCCTGCGACGCTTTCGCTCCCCTAGATTCGTGTACAACAGTGATGGGTAAGTTACTTTTAGTGGCTAGCAAAATAATTCGACTCGACTCAGGACAGACATCTGGATGCGAGTTATGAGTCGAATTTTTTGACACCGACTCATGCTATGATCGAATCGAAAAAATCGGAATCGATTGAACACGTGAGTCATGAGTCGAATTTTCCAGACCGACTCAGCTGAGAATTGAT
>CAKNYM010053149.1:731560-794528 GCA_932195095.1 Andricus curvator | reverse complement strand
TTTTTCGACACTGATTCAAACTATGATCGACTGATCAAATAAAAAAATCGGAATCGATTGAACGCGTGAGTCATGAGTCGAATTTTCCGAACCGACTCAGCTGAGAATTGAGTCGAAAAAAATCCCAATTGACTAATCGCGTGAGTCAGGAGTCGAATTTCTAGACACCGAATTAAGTTTAGATTAAGTCGAATTTTATTGAATTGGCACGTAAAGCCAATCTCTAAAAAATCGATTTTTGGGTTCAACACATTGACATAACCTCAAATTGATAAACGGTTTACGAAAGCAGAAAAAATATATCGGCAATCAATTTCAGTGCATTTTAAAAGAGGCAGCGATATATATATTTAGAACAAATGTGTTTTTAGCCAAAATTATTTTCTAATAATAGTTATTTAACATGTAGTTTTTTTTTAACCTCTTTATAACATATCTTAATACTTATCCAATATTAATAAAAAATAGCTCATTTTGTTCTTTGAAACATTCTTTACAATTTTATTCGTTGCATTCTATTGAAAATAATTTTTTCATTCAACAAATTCAAAAAAAATTGTTTCTATCAAAATTCATAGATTATAATTGTAAAGAATGTTTTACAGAACAAAATAAGCCATTGTTTATAGAGACCGAATGAAACTTTTATTTATTAAATAGGATTGTTGAATGATTTACAACAACAAAATTTGTCAATAATATATTATTTGCTCCTGAGATTGGTGAATAAAAAATGGGATTGAAATATCTATTTCTAAGAAAATTGAAAAGCAAATAAATAATATATCTTTATATTGTTTTTTACCAACATTTTCTGTTCATGAATTTAGGAATACTTGAATATTTAGATGCATGATGAAAAAATTAACGGCAGCTTGTAGTGAAATTTACACTCTTCAAACATTTTCTAAAGAAACTTGAAAAATCCCTAATTTTCTTTTAGATTCATATAGACATGCGAGGGAGATATTCAGTGAGGTTTGTCCTCGCTAAAGTATTCCTTCATCTATAAGAAACTTTTTATAATATATGATGAGTTTTTAAAAATATCAATTCCTTTTTTAAACATTCCTAATCTTATGTCCTTAAGAAGCTAAAATCATATGTATATTTACAAAAGATGCACAGTTAGAAGATTTAGAAATATCAGATCTATTAGATTTCAAATTTAAAAAAGGCAAAGCTACTAAAGAAGTGAAATTAATCAAAACAGATCAGCAAAAATCATGAATTTATCAATATTTATATTTAAAAATAATAATATGAACGAATTAAAAAATTCCCGAGAAACAAAATTCCCGCCAGTTTATAATATTACCGAATTTGAAAACTCCCAACTGAAAATTGCCGAATTATAAAATATCCGAGACTGGAAAATTGCCGGAATATAAAATTTCCGATTTAAAACAATTCAAAAAAAAAAGGTTTTTTTTATTAAATATCAGTTATTTGTTGAGAATGCGATAATGATATAGTTTGATCAAGAAATATTTTCCTTAAAATTATTTTCTAAATATTTCAAATAAATAATATTAATTAAGAATAACATTTCTAAATTCGGGTTTTTATAATTTGGAAATTTTCTAGTAGTGTAAATTTTACAACGTCGGATATTTTATAATTCTCGGCAATTTTCTGTCGGGAAATCTTAATTTCGCTAATATTATAAACTGCGTCGGGAGATTTATTATTCGAGAATTTTCAAATTCGGTAATTATAAACTTTTCAGAAATTTTATTTTTCGGGAATGTCATAATTCGGGATGTTTTTCGGGTTTTTTTCAGTTGTCCCTATTTATTATTTTTGATTTTCTTACTAATTATTAATTATTAGTTACTAGTTATTATTTATTATTTAATTATTATTAATGAATAATTATTGATTGGTAATTATTAATTATTAATGAATAATTATTATGTATTAATTATTAATTGTTAATTGTTAATTATTAATTATTAATTATTAATTATTAATTATTAATTATTAATTATTAATTATTAATTATTAATTATTAATTATTAATTATTAATTATTAATTATTAATTATTAATTATTAATTATTAATTATTAATTATTAATTATTAATTATTAATTATTAATTATTAATTATTAATTATTAATTATTAATTATTAATTATTAATTATTAATTATTAATTATAATTTATTAATTATTAATTATTAATTATTAATTATAATTTATTAATTATTAATTATTAATTATTAATTATTAATTATTAATTATTAATCAAAGTAACATCTAATAATTTCGCTCATGTAACATTAATCAATTTTGTTGGAAGACTAGTATCATTTTCAGGTCGCATTGACGTCAGTATAGTTTAAAAGTATTTTATAGTGCAAATTTTTCAATATTACAGTTATCTAGGTTTTAAATATTATTTCCAATATTTTTTGTTTAAATCTCATCCCCCTTTGATTTTCAGTATAATTAGTTGACATAATTTTTAAAGTTATGCTTGCATATTTATTTTCACCGTTTTCTTCTTTTCTTTTGTTGTTGCAGAAAATAGTACTCCAGTGGAAATACCCATACAGAAGCATATAAAGAAGGGGTCGAGAGAATCGTAGACGGTGGAAGCGAACGTCGTGGAAGGTTGTGGAGACCCTCTAAGAGGGTGGCGAGGGGGTAGGGGAGGGAAGGTTCGAACTCGAGGCTGGTTTGAGGGGTGGTAATGTTTCCGTTGTTTCGCGAGCGAGGGTGGCACGCACGCACCCCCAACCACTTTCCCACCCCCAGAAAGAAACCCTACTCCCGCCACCCCTCTCACGAGCCTCCCCGGAATGTTAATTCCCGCCGCTTTAATTCTTACGAATATTTCCCTCGGAGCGATCGAGAGGAAGTAAAAGAAAGAAGAAAGGAGGAATGGAAGAATGAGAGGAAAAAGGAAAAGAAGAGAAACAAGATGAAGGAGAAGAAGAGGAACGAGATCCAATGCTGGAAGGCAATTGGGAGGGGACTGTCCAGAGGGAAATGTGAAACGAGTACGTGGGTAGGAAAAAGCGACCCCTTTCTCGTTTCCTCTTTCCTTCGACGATTTTAACCTCTGAAGACATCGCGATATTTATTTACATAGATATATAACTATAGACAGATAATTTTAAATATATCTATACACAAAATCTGTTTGAATAAGAAAAGTATTCTCAGCTTTCATAATTTAATACAATTGAATGTTTAAAATGCAATTCCAACAGTGAAGTTAAAACGATTGTTGAAACAATTTGTTTTAAACTTTAGGGATGAGTATAATATATGCGAACACACCACGTCCAAAAACTTGAGCCATCTAACTAAATGGAGAGTGCCTATTTGATCGCCGTCTACCTGTTTGCTCTACCCCCTCTACCCAATTTCCCCTCATGTAGTTTTGGGATCGCCAGACGCTGCTGCCGAACCTTGCTAGCAGGGGGCCCCTTGTTCTAATGAGGAATACAATAAGAAACATAAAAAAGTTTTGATTTCAAAATTAGTAATTTAGAAATATAATACTCGAAAGCTGCGTTTTTTTGCCGATTGCGTCAATAGGATGATTTCCATAGTAACTTGAAAATTAGAATGAGTGCTATATTGTATTTGCCTCGTTAGTGTTCATAGTGTTTTTCAGGCCATTAAATATTTCAAACGAAGGAATATATTTTCGATTGTTTCAAACATGCAGAAAAATGATTAAAACTAATAAAAGATTCCGCAATTGTTACTAAAAATTAGATAATTTGTAACTCAATTTCCCTACAATTATCATAATTTTACGAAACAGAAATTTCTATACAGTGCCCCGGTTCAAAAAGCAATAAATCGCGATGGCTGCCCATATAAAA
Organism: Andricus curvator; assembly: GCA_932195095.1. Taxonomy (NCBI): domain Eukaryota; kingdom Metazoa; phylum Arthropoda; class Insecta; order Hymenoptera; family Cynipidae; genus Andricus; species Andricus curvator. Next base: position 790,687 of record CAKNYM010053149.1, on the reverse strand, counting down.
ACATAAACTAAAATTTGCATCAACTAGCATTAATTGCTATTTAGGTAGGAGGAGTCGATTTTTTGCTCTATGACAGTTGGGAATTTCTGATAACAGGGACATTTACATCTATTGCAGTTGAATTTTGGTGATCATATACATGACCTGAAAAATACTTTTAATTTTCAACTTACGAAGGAAAATAACGTATCGGACTTATTCTAATTTTCAACTTTTATTAAGGCAAGTAACCTATCGTTGGAATTGCCAAATAACTTAGACTTCGAATATAATATCTCTAAATTACTAATTACAAAATTACAAATATTTATATTATGCAAGGGTCGGCTACAGCGTCTGGCGATCCCTCACCTGCATGAGAGCAATTGGCTAGAGGGGGTAGAGCAACCAGGTAAACGGAGACCAAATGGGCATCCTCCATCTAAATGTAGATATAGATGTTATAAATGTTTTCAAGTCTGTGAATCATTCAAAAACAAAACTTAAAAAGATTTTATTGTAAACAGCTCTTTGTTAACGTAATCGAATGCTGACTCTAGTATCTAGTATACTAAATATTAAAAAAATTTATTTTACTTTTTTGATAATTGTAACAGTATAAATTGTAATTTACCTAATGATATTAGTATTACCTAGTAATTTAGTATTGATGTTAACTGTAATAGTCATAAATTCAAGAAATAATAATAAATCAATGAACAAATAAGGTGTCATCCACAAAGTAAGTGGGGTGTATTTCTGAACATTTCAACCTTGATACTTTCTTTTCTAAGCAAAAATTTTCAGTTTTCGAATTAAATATTCGAAAAGTATGAAAAATTAACTTAAATTTTTATTTAAGCTATTATTCTTTAGTCTATCAATGATCAAAATCCTATTTATGTATCGCAGGCTTCACAATCTTTCCCCTTATTCTCCTTTTTTCCACTTAAATCTGAACTGAATTAATAGAATCCAATAAGAAAATCCAACTATTTTCGGTTAAAAGTTCATTCTTTTCAGTCGAAATTATTTTGTTAAAAATTCAATAATTTTCAAAAAAAATTCAACACACTTTTTGGTTGGAAATTAAACTGTTTTGTTGGAGAATCTCGTTTTTGGCTTAAAAATTCAACAATTATATGGACATTTTTTTTTCTTTTTGACAATTCATTTATTTTTGTAGAAATTTAATCTTTTTTTGATTAAAACTGCAACTGTATGATTGAAAATTAATGTTTCGGTTGAAAATTAACTTCTTCTTATTGAAAACTTACATTTTTGGGCTGGAAATTCAACTTTTTTGTGGCAAATTCGTATTTTCGGATCGTAAATTCAATAATTTGATAGAAACTAAAAAATAAAACATTTTTGTTGTTGAAAATGCATCTTTTTTTGTTGAAAATTCATCTTTTTAATTTGAAAATTCAACTTATTGGTTGAAAGTTGAACTAGTTTCGCAAAAATTAATTTTTTTAGCTAAACATTAATAATTTTAGTTGAAAATTGAACTTATTTATCGAAAATGCATTTTTCTGGTAAAAACTTTATTTTTCTGACTGAAAATTTAACTATTTGATTGAAAATTTAACTGTATGATTGAAAAAATAACTTTTTTGTTCAAAATTTGAATGTTTGGTAGAAAATTCGTCTTTTTGGCTTGAAAATTCAACAATTTGATAAAAAATTGAACTGGTTTGTAGAAAGTTAATTTCTGATGTTAAATTTTTTCGATTACTAGTCAAATAATTTTTTTGGAGATACGAGAAAAAAATCTGCCTAGGTCCGAATTTGAACCGGGACCGCCACTATTCACGAGTGGAGCGTTTAACCAATTATGACACTGGGGCCACCAGCAGGGCCACAGCAGGTCGATTCTCCCATTTCCACTTGTGAATAGTGGCGTTCTCGGTTCAAATCCCGGCCGAGGCAGATTTTTTCTCGTTTCTAAAAAAAAAAATTATTTGATCAGTAATTGACCACATTTAACATCAGAAATTAATTAATTAATTACCCTGGTCGACAAAATAACAACAATACTGTATATTTTGCAGAAAATTCTTTTTTTTATTTTTATCTTTTCGGCTTGAAATCTAACGTTTGAGATTTTTTCTTTCATTATTTATTAAAAAATATTTCTTAATTGAATGTTCAACTCAAGTTGAAAATTCGTGTTTTTGATTTGAAAATGCAACACTTTTGGTAGAATTTTCCTCTTTTTTGGTTATGAATCCAACTGTTAGGTTGAAAATCAACCTAGTTTGTTTGAAGATTCTAGTACATATTTTGTTGAAAATTTGTATTTTTTGTTCAATTCAACTGTTTTTTATTAGAATTAAAAATGTCCTCTTGCTTAAAATATCAACTGTTACATTTTCGATTGAGAATTCATTTATGATGGTTAAAAATTCAATTACTTGGTTGAAAATTGAACTTCTTTGTTAATTCATAAGAAGTAGTCAGATTTTACGAACCCCTTCTGCCCTCTCTTATGCTTATGATTAATATTTCTCAGGGTCTCAACTATCATATCCGATGACACAAAATGTTTAAAATTAGATAAATAAATATAAATAATTTGCCTATAAGCGGCTTTTGGCCAACACCGGGTAGGAAATAGTGGGTCGAGCAATTTCCGCCTAACAAGTGTTTAATAATAATGATAACAGTTAGATTGTAATTGCTATCAATAAAATTAAGACCCATTGCAGCTTCAAATTCTAGGTTTTCCGCGCTCCGAGGGACGATTATATTACTTTCTCACATCCCACCTTCCACATCCTACATTCCACATCCTTCATGTCAATCCCACATGTCACATCCACCATGCCACATCCCACATGTTACATCCCACATGTCACATCCCACATCCTACATGTCACATGATACATCCCACATTCCATATCTTACTTCCCACACCCCATTTTCTCATCCCACCTACCACTTTTCACCTGTATAATTTCTTGAAAATTCACGCCACACGTCACAGTTGAATTTTGAAACGTCACTTATTACGAAAAATCAAGACAGTTGAACAGTGAAAAGTGAAAAGTCGGAAATCGGAAGTGGGATAACCATTCTCCCCTATTTTCAAAATGATTTCTGATCAATTAAAAGATACTTTTAGAAACAGACCGAGAATTTCGTTTAAATACTAATTTCAATGATTATTGATATTCAAATTGGAAAAAATATTTACTAAAGTATTTTATCAAGAAAAGTATTGTTTTTTCAATAACGACATAAAATTGTGGTGACATCGCCAAAGCTATTGACTGGTTTCTAGATAAACAGCTTCCGTAAAACATTTTCATTATGGAAAGACACTATTAAACAATACAATTAAATAATAAAATATTTACTTAAAGAAGTTTTCTTGAAAGCAAAGAGTCTATTAACTCTTTCTACTTCCGGAAGAAAAATAATTATGTAACACTGTTTGACGAACTTTATATTAATGAATTGACGAAAAAGAAGAAAAATGAAAAAACTGAGACAACGACTATCACCCTTGAATCTGAATTTTCTCTCGAAAATAATTAATAAGCTAAGAATAACGAGCTTTGTTCTTCCCTCGAGGTAAAAAAAATAGACTAGAGTTTAAGTGGACTCGGTCGAACGATCCGACCGATGAAAAGTTCGTTTCGTAATCTGTAACTCATAACGGGTCAATCTGCAACTCATAACGAGCCAATCGTGGGTGACTGCGGAAATAGTGAGTCGTGAGAGAACGGAATGTCTTTCTTTCCGATAGGACGAAAATTTTTTTTTCGATTACGTCACTTCTTTTTTCTTTTCGGATCTATTAATTCAGTATAATGCTCTTCTTGGCGGTGTTTGTTATTTAGGATGATTTTAAATTCATAAATAATCCAATTTATTTCTTATGCAATATGTGAACTTTAATTCGTCTTGAAATCCAAAATATGCAATTTATTCAAAGGAATAATTTATCCTAATTTATGTTTTTCGATTTATAATTTTTCATTACTCTCATATGCATCTTTTTTGGACATTTACATATTAATAACCCACTCATTCACAAATTACGTAAGGTGCTTTTCTGCCCCCCCCCGTGTGATGTGCGGGTGGGGGGGGCCGGGAACCCGCCCCCCCCTCCTTCTCCAAAACACAATCTTAATAAGATTTTATAAACTTATGTTTTGAACATACATATAAATTCTGTTAATTAAATAAAAATTAACTTTATTTTCTAAGCAAAATTTCCAGTTTCATAACCTGATGAATTATAACAATTAATAATTATTTATCGCAGGTTTCACAGTCTTTTCCTTATTCCCCACTCTTCTGCTTTTTTAAGGTTTTCCCTTCAATGTGAACTGAATGAATAGAAACCAAAAAGAAAATCTAACTATTTCAGTTTTAAAAGTTTAGTATTATATTTTTGCTTGAGAATATTCATAATTCTTGTTTAAAAATTTATTATTTGGTTAAAAATGTAATAATTCAGTTGAAACGTCAACAATTTTGTTGAAAAGTCATTATTTTTGGTTGAAATTTGAAATAGTTGGTTGCAAATTTGTGTCTTGTTGAAAATTCGTCTTTTTCGTAGAAAAGTAATCTTTTCCGTTTTAAATTTAACCTTTTGGATGAAAATTTGATCCTTTGCGGTCAAAAATTCAACTATTTGGTTCAAAATTAATTTTTTGGTTTGAAGATTCATCATTTTAGTTGGAAATTCATTTTTGTGGTTGGAAGTTCTTCATTTTTTTAATTCAATTTTTGAACTGAAAATGTCACTGTTTCATTTTTGGTTGAAAATTTCTCTTTTTACATTCTCATCACAATGAGAAGGTATTGTTTTTATGTGAAAACTGACTATCGCGGATTTCTTTAAATTTTTACGTTTCGAGACCACCTGAATCCGAAAAACTCGGTTTCACGATGGTGTCTGTCGTTGTCGTCGTCGTTGTCTGTATACCGGATAACATTTGAAAGACTAATCGGATTGAATGGTGCTTTGGCATATACTTTGAGGAACGAAAAAGAATGATCGAGTTCGTTAACCAGCTATTTTGGATGAAAATTCAAAAAGTTAGAGCATTTTCAAAATTTTTTAGACCATTTTTTTCAAAATTTGAAAATTCTAGGTACGGTTAATTGTAGTACTCAGAAACATAAACAATTTATCTGAATGACTTTTTTTTTGATAAAGAGAAAATTATCAGAGTTATAGCATTTTCAAAATCCAAAAAAGCAAACGAAAATGAACATTTTAAGCCAAACAACGCACGATATGAAAAAAAGTCATAAAAAAATCTGCCCGCTTCGCGGGCACATTCTCATCTAGCGCTTCGCGCGCGGCTCGCTTCGCTCGCAAGTTTGAGCGCGCCTAGGGCGCGCGACTGTTGGATCTCGCGCTTCGCGCTCGATTATGTATTCACCTCGCGCTACGCGCTCGGGCGTATTTACATCGCGCTTTACGCTCGGCTCCTCTAGATTTTTGAACTTCGTGTTCGACTTGAATGAAAAGAAAAAGTTTGTTTGCAAATATTATAAAATTATCAAAACCTCTACATATTAAGTGATTGTTAAATTTGTTTTTATTTTAGACTGAAAAGGAACTTTATTTACTCAAGGTTCTATCGACCTTAAGGAACACATTCTCATCCAGACACTCGCGCTTCGCGCTCGATATTTGATTTGAAAATCATTTGAACCTTGCGTTTTACGCTCGGTTCTGTGCACCGTATGATAGAAACAAAAAAGTTTGAGCGCACTTACGGCGTGCGATTTGGTCGTCGCGCTTCGCGCTCCGAAATACACTGATCGCGCACTTTGTGCTTCGTGTTATATGTTCTTCATATACAAATTACTAAATTTGTATTTGATTTCAAATGAAAAGTAATGATATAATTTAGGCGACAAATTTTATTAGTTAACATTTTATTTTAGCTTGTGCCGTTTATCAAAAAAGTTAATTTTTTTCATTTTGAATATATTCTTACAACAAAAATTGATTACAGGTTTGTAAGTCTTTTTTGAATGCACAATTTTTGTTCATTTATCTGTTTTCGTACCTTGCATTGTTTTCAAAAATTTGATTTTTTTTACTGTCAATGTTATTTTCACGAATAAAACAAAAACTGCGCATCCCATTAAAACATGATTTAGAACAAATTTGTACCTCTTACTTGGATGAACAAATTTTGATTTGCTCATTTTTTTCGTAGCTGGTTTTATTCGTCTAAAAATTTGATTTTTCTATTTTCAATGCTGTTTTTTACAAATAAAACAAAAACTACGCATCATATCAAAAAGTGATTAATAAGAAATTTGTAGATCTTTTTTAGGTGCACAATTTTGGTGATATGACGTTTTCTCGTATCTTGCATAGTTTGACAGCAAAATGGAATTTTTGATTTTTCATTATTTTTTTGTGCGATCAAAATTTGAATTTTTTATTTTTCCAAAAATTCAAAAAGTTGTTATGAAAATATTATAGGGTGTTCAAGAAGCAATGTTTTTCTCCTCTAGACTTTTTTTCATATCGTGCGTTTTTCGGCTTAAAATGTTCATTTTCGTTTGTTTTTTGGAATTTTGAAAATGCTATAACTCCAGTAATTTTTTTTTTATCACGAAAAGTCATAAAAATATTTTGTTCGTCCTTTTGCGTACTACTAATAACCGTACATAGAATTTTCAAATCTTCAAAAAAAGTGGTCTCAAAAATTTTCAAAACGTGCTCACTTTTTGAATTTTCATCCAAAATAGCTGGTTAACGAACTCGTTCTCTCTTTTTAAGCCATCAAAAAGTGTGCCAAAGCTCAATCAAATCTGATCATTTTTTCGAAAGTTATCGTGGCTACAGACAGACAGACAGACTGCAGACAGACAGACACCTTGGTAAAAATCGTTTTTTCTAGCTCAGGGGGTCTCAAAACGTGGAGATTTGATGAAAACCGACTATGTTAAATTTGACATAAAACCAATACCTTCTCATTAGAATGAGAATGTAAAAACGTTGCTTTTCGAAAGCGCTACTAGATTATCATAACAACTTCTTGAATTTTTTTTCGAAAAACCGAAATTTCAAATTTTGATCGCACAAAAAATAATGTAAAATCAAAAACTCCATTTTGCGGTCAAACTATGCAAGATACGAAAAAAACTGAATCAACAAAAATTGTGCATCGAAAAACGATCTACAAATTTCTTCACAATGATTTTTTTATAGGATATTTAGTTTTTGTTTTATTCGTAAAAAACAACATTAAATATATAAAGAAATTAAATTTTTGGACAAATGACACAAGCTACTAAAAATAATAAGGCAAAAGTTGTTCACAAAAAAGGAGCTACAAATTTGTTATTAATCATTTTCTGATAGGATGCTTAGTTTTTGTTTTAATCTTAACAAATAACATTCAAAATTTGGTTAATTAAATTTTTGGAAACACGACACAAGGTACGAAAAACAATTAATACACAAAAGTTCTTCTCCCAAAAAGGATATAGAAATTTGTTATTAATAATTTTTAGATAGGGCGAGTAGATTTTCTTTTAATCGTAAAAAATAAGATTAAAAATAAAAAAATTAAATTTTTGATAAAAGGACACAAGCTACAATAACATTTTATTCAACAAAATTTTTCGTCTTAATTACATCTCAAAAAATTTCTCAGAACCACCTCAGTGTAGGATGCGTATTTTTAGTTACATCGTAAAAAATAATATTGGAAATAAACAAATTAGATTTATGGAAAAACGACACAAGTTGCAATAAAATGTTTAATAACCATTTTTTTTATAGGATGCGCACTTTTTTTTAATTATAAAAACAAGACAATGAAAATACTTTTGTTTCAATACCAATGCATATTATGAATTGTGATAATATAAATTTATTGAAATGATACATTTTTCAGGGTAGCTGAGAATTGAAATTAGTGCAAAATAAGGAACAAATATCAAAGTAGTCATGAAAAATAAAATTTGTACTTCATTTTGTAATATCTGAATAAGCAGCTCCAGACCGAGGTACAGAAATAAATATAATATACATTTGATATAATAGAGTTGAACTTAATGTAGAAAAGTTTGCATTGTCGACAAAATCGAGTGCGAAGCACGAGATACGTGATGAGAATGTGTTCATTAAAGCCGAAGGAGCTTTAACAAAAGAGAATTCACAATCACCAAATCACAGTTGTCGATGTTTTGACTTTTAATTTTAAAAGTCCTGCGCACAAATGTGGGGGAAACTGGAAATACAAAAGAGCGAGCGCGTAGCGCGAGATAAATAAAGCATCGAGCGCGAAGCGCCAGAGAAATATATTATCCAGCGCGAAGCGCGAGAACCAACAGTCGCGCACCCTAGGCGCGCTCAAACTTGCGAGAAAATTCAACATTTTTGATAAACTATTTTACCTTTATTGACTAAAAAATCTTTTTTGGATGCAAATTTAAGTCTTGATTAAAAACTCGTCTTTTGGTTTGAAAACTTTTAGTAAAAATGTAATCTTTATTAGTTGAAAATGCAATTGTTTGGTTAAAAATAGTTCTTTTTTCCGTTGAGGATTCAACTATTTTATTAATAAGTCATTTTTTTTAGTTGAAGATTCATTATATTTGTTGAAAATTCATTTCTTTGGTTAAATAATAATTTTTTAAATGACAATTTCAAAACAAAAATTCGATTTATTTTTGTCGGTGAACATTTATGGTAGAAAATATATTTCCTTGTTTGAATATTAATCATTTCAGTTTAAAATTCAATTCCCGGATTGGCAATTTAACCATTTTGCAGAAAATTTTGTGTTTTTTTTTTAGTTAATTTTTTCAAGTGAAAATTTAACTATTTCATTTTTGGTTAACAATTGATCCTTTTAAGTTTGAAATGCAACTACTTTTTTGAAAATTCATATAGTTTGTGAAAAATTCATCTTTTTTGGTAGAAATTTAATCTTCTTGGCTGAAATGTCATCTTTTTAGTTCGAAATTCATTTATTTGGTTGAAAATTTAACTATTTTGTTAAAAATTCGTTTTCTTGCTGCTTGAGAACTAATTTTCTTAACTGAAAACTTAACTATTCCATTTTTGGTTTAAAATTGATCTTTTTTGGTTTACAATTCAACGATTTGGCTTAACATGCATGTATTATGTGGAAAATAAATCTTTTTGGTAGAAAATTATTCTCGTTGGTTGAAAATTAATCTTTTTGGTTGGAAATTCATTTCTTTGTGTAAAAATTGATATAGTTTGTTAAAAATTAAGTTTCTTGTTGCTTGAGACTTAATTTTTTTGACTGAAAATTTAACAATTCAATTTTTGGTAAAAAGTCTATCTCTCTTAGTTGATAAATCAACTATCTTGTTCAAATTTCCTGTATTTTCTTGAAAATTTGTCTTTTTGGTAGAAAATGAATCCTTTTGGTTAAAAATTCATCTTTTTGGTTCAAAATTCAACTGTTTGTGGAAAAAAAAATTTTGTGGAAGATTCATCCTTTTGTTTAAAAATTAATTTCTTTGGTTGAAAATTCAATTATTTTGTGAAATTTTTTTTTGTTGAACATTAATTTTTTTAACTAAAAATTCAACTATTTCATTTTTGGTTGAAAATGAGTCCTTTCTAGTTGAAAATACAACAATTTGTTTGAAAATTAGTGTACTTTGTTGAAAACTCATATTCCCGTGTTGAAAATTCTTTTTTGGCAGAAAATTATGACGCAATAAATGACGCATTTTCCTCAAGAGAAAATTCACTTTTGGTTTAACAGATCGAATTTCTGCTGGACTTTCGTCTGTTTTGTAATATCTTTGGATCTAAGATTTGTTTTAATAACTATTTTTCTTACATAAGACTCTACAACCCCCACCCCTTCTTTACAAGAAACTGTAAGATTTTATCAAATCTTCCCTCCCCCTAAAACGTCTTACGTAGTTTTTGTACGATCCTTTACACGCACTCGAATTTCCTTGAATATCGCCCAGGGAGAGGAAAACTGCAGAAAACCTTTCTCTAGAACGGCTCGCTTACGGTTTATTTTGAGAAAAAACGTACTGAAACGATTCTCTTCCATTTAAGAGTATTTTTTTCAATACAGAAAGTTTGTTTTCACAAAAATAGAATTGAATTTCAGCCGTCTGAAAGTGCTGAACCCATTGAAGTCTCCACTTTTATTATCAGCGGCATGAAGGACACTGTCGATAAAGTTCTCTGATTCCTCAACCTTGGTCCCTTTCATATCTTCTCCGTATTCATCTCACAATCAACTGAAAACCTTGGGAAACGAAACGATTTCTGCACTCAATACCCGTTTATCGTGTAGACTCAGCCAATGAGAAGCACCGTCATTTTGCTCAGCATGCAATTACTGTGATTTTAATTACAGGACAGATCAGGTGTGAAATTGTCTTTTGTAGCCGTGTACCGATATCTGAGATGATGTGGAGTGGTTTCTATACCTGGTCCAGCGAGCAAGAGAAAGAAAAAGGTGGGGCGAGAGAGACAGAGAGAAATGAAAAGAGTGAGATGGAGACATGAGATCAGAGCGCGAAGTAATGATAAGAGCGGGTGGTGGGGGGTGTGGAGGAGGTGATCGAACGTGAGAGAAATAAGGAGAGGAGAGAAAAGAAGTGTAACTGCTGCGGTTTTTGCCACCACGTCACATCCGGCCATCCGTCCACTACAGTACTTAGCAAGCTTATAGGTGGAAGCGTGTTTACTCAAGTAGATCATCAATAACCACCGAAGTTACGAACTTGAACCAAGCGTGTCGTAGAACGGAAACTTTCGCGTGGACTCTCGGCACTGAGCGCAGTCGACGTGTTTAGAGGCATAAGGCAGCCGATATACATACACTATACTACCATATTTTCTCGCTTTAACTCGTAAACTACTCTTAAGCTTTAGTTAGCTAACTCGTCAAAATTGAGGAAAATCCGATTCCATCAAGGTTTCCAAGAAATCCGTTTCAATTTAATTGTACTTTAAGCTCAATGTCGCTTTATTGAGAATTGAGAGAGGAAAGAGTTGAACTACTGGGAGTTAAATGTAAGGATAATGTTTCTGAGGATTTGGGTCTGGAGGATTAGTGTTTTCAGTTCTTTTCAATTAATATTTTTTTATGAAGAAACTGTTGAAATCACATGGATGTTTAAACATCTTAGACCGCGATATGGAGGGTAAATCATGTGTAAGAGTATATGTGTAAACATCGAAGGTCGCGATATGGAGGTTTGAACCTACAGAGTTGGTTTGAAGAAATCTAAGACCACGATATGGTGGGTAAAGCCTGTGTCAGAGTGGATGTGTCAACATCTTAGACGGCGATATGGAGGGTAAAGTCTACAAAGTTGGTGTGAAAACATCTAAGACCGCGATATGGTGGGTAAAGCCTGTGTTAGAGTAGATGTGTTACCATCTTAAGCGGCGGTATGGAGGGTATCGTATGTTTCAGATTCCATACGTAAACATCTTCGACGACGATATGAAGAGTAAGGCCTGTGTAAAAATATATGTGTATTGTGTAAACATCTTAAGCCACGAAATGGAGGATAAACCCTACAGAGTTGGTGTGAAAACATCTAAGTCCGCGATAAGTAGGTAAAGCCTGTGTCAAAGTTAATGTGTGAACGTATTAGACGGCGATATGGAGGGTGAATCATATATGAGAGTATATGTATAAAACTATAAACATCTTGAGCCGCGATATGGAGGGTAAAGCCTATGGGGTTAGTGTACAGATATCTAAGGTCGCGATATAGTGGGTAAAGTATGTGTCAGAGTAGATGTGTTAGCATCTTAAGAAGCGGTATGGAGGGTAATTCCTATGTCAGAATTGATGTGAAAACATCTTAGACCGCGACATGGAGAGTAAAGACTACAGAGTTGGTGTGGAAACATCTTGGGCGACAGTATGGTGGGTAAATCCTATGTTAGAGTAGATGTGTTAACATCAAAATGACATTCAGTATTAAATCTACATTATGAAGTCTTTGATTTACGTTGAAATTCATTTTAAGTAACCGTTTATCAAAGATCTGAGAGTCTACCTGACCTGGAAATCGGGAAAAAATGATATTTTATTACTATAATTCTGAGTTGGGAGAGGGGATTTTAGTAATTAATTCAATTCTGATTTGATATAGGAAACTTTGTAAAAAGATGATAATTCTGAGTTGCTACGTGAAATTTCAGGAAAGAATTATAATTTTTAGATTGGGACAGGGAATTTTCAATGAGGAAGTGTAAATGTTACTTCCGGACAGGAAATTTTTGTAAAGAATTACAATTTTGAGTTTGGAACATGGAATTTCAGTGAAGAAATATAATTTTGACAATAAGGTCAATGAATTTCCGTAAGGAATTTAATTTTGTCTTTTGAGCAGGAAATTTCGTAAAGAATTATAATTTTTACTTTGGGATAGACAATTTCTGCAAAGTTAAAATTTTAATTATAGGTCCACTTCAAAATAGGAAATTTCGTTAAGAAATTTTTTACTTTATGACAAGGAGTTTCCGTAGAGAATTATAATTTGACTTGGAACAGGAAATTTTTGACATAGAACGGAAATTTTTGAGAGGAGTTCGAGAAAGAGTTTGGTATAGGGAATTTTATAAAAGAATTTTAATTCTGAATTTGGATGGGAAATAAGTAATTTTAACTTTGGATTTGGAAATTTTATGAAGAATTATAATTATGTTTTGGAATAGGTAGTTTTTAACGAGGAACGGATAATTTTGGATAATAATTTTAATTCTGATTTTTTAGAAGGGAATTCACAAAAAATTCCCTGTTCCTAGCCAGAATTTGTCCGATTTTGAAAATTCTTTGTTATAAATCAGAATTTGTTTAAATTCAAACATTATTTTCTTATGCAAATAAAAATTTTCCAGAAATTGAACATTCTTTTTTCCAAATTTTAGAAAAAGACAGTTACTATGTTTTAGAATTATAATAGACAATTTTGTAAATAAACATAATTCTCATTTGGAATTTCTGTAAATAATTATTTGACTTGGAATTTGAAATTTTTTATATGAACCGGAAATTTTAATCCTGATTTAGAAGAATGGAATATAGCAAAAATCCCTGTTCCATGTCAGAATTCTTCACAATTTGAAGCTTTCCTCTTCCAAGTTTTGGAACGAGGGAGTAACTATATTTCTGAATTATAATTAAAATTTCAGTATCTAAATATAATTAGAAGAAGGGAATTAAAAAATTCCTTTTTAAATTCAGAATTATTATTCTTTTCCAAAATTCCTGGTTCCGAATCAGGAATCTTTGAAACCAGGAAAAATGAACAATTGACCGGAAGAAACCCAAAAAATGACCGGGAATCTATATCTATAAAATCATTCGTCGTGTAGACACCCTCAATATTATGGTGAGTCGAAAAAAATGGTTTCAGAAATCGCAAGCCATACCTCAAAGTAGAACATTGGGACCCTCATTAAGTATACTGATTACGGAATAGATCAATTTATATTAATTAATAAATTAGAATTAAAAAAAGATTATTATCGGCAAAGATTTGAAGTTTTTTTCTATTTCCAAATTTTCAAACATTTTGAGTGTATGCCTTCTCACTTTTTTCCAGATTATAGGTTAATTTTTTATTTTTTTCCGCTCATGAAAACATCAGAAATTTTTTTTGGTACTTGAGGGCTTTCTTGGAATCAAAATAAACACATAAAAAATTCAAGATATTGAGGGGTTTGAAAAGACTCTAGACACCCCTAAAATTTTTTTAAAAAATTGTTTAAAAATGGAAAAACTTTAAAACTGCAGATAATAATTTTTTATACCTAATTTTCTTGCGCGCGTTAACTAATTTTAAAAAAAAATTACTTAAGTTTTGACATTAAAATCAAGACATACGTCCTGATTTCATTTACACCCGCTTTAATTTAATTAACTCAGAATAAAATAATAAAAATGGCAAATAAAAGAATTTCAAGTTCCGGTGACTGAATACGCATGAGTGAGGTGTCTTGAATTCGTTAACAGCTCTTATCAGCGGAGCCCTTTTGATCCAATGCGTTCGAGTATCCGTTGAAGAATTTCTTCATATTAAAATCATTTCCAACGCGCGCTGATCCTGCACAATTCCTTTGGACCCAACATTCGCTCACTCCACTTCATTCCACTCGATACAGACTCTTGTAAGATTAAGCAGGGCTTCCTTGAGAGCGGTATTAAATTATTGGGGGCGACCACCCCCCGAGGGTCTATTCATATGCTCTAAAAGAATCCCTTCTCTTCTTAGTTCTTACTTTCTCGTTCGTAATCAAATTCTTACATGGGAAAAGTATGATTTTACGTTCTCTGCACAATTTCAGGTATAAGGATTGAGGTAGAAATGATATGTGTTGCTGTCCAAAAGCCTTATTAATGTTTCCTTTACAGAGAAGACGACGTCAGCTCAATTTTTTTCAAAAGTAAAAAAAAAAATTTTAACCAAAAGTATATGTTTAATAAAAATGAACGAAAATTGGTCTAATCTTCCTTGTAAAATAAAATGGATGTAGGAGAAGCTTTTTCAATTTCTTTAATGACACTGTTCTACAAAAAATACCTTCTCTTTGTCTTCTGAATTTCTTTGGACCTTTTTGATAGATTTTTGAAAAATGATTCCGAATACGGGAATAAAAATGCTGCATCGCGTGAAGTTTTTGTGCACGTTTTAATATCTCTAGTTTATTTTTGAAAGACGCTCAAATATAGTCAAAAATGAGTCTTTTTGACCCCTTTCAACCCCTTTTTCCTCAAAAACTTGACGTGTGGGATGATTTTTTTCAAACTTCAAACTACACACCATTTGTATGTTGACAACCCCCACCTCACACTTAGGAGAAGAAGTCATACAAACAGTTCTTCAACTGGTGGAGTCCACGTCAACTGATCACGGAAATTTTCGTGTCGGAATGGGATTTTGCTGTAATTTAGGATATATGATTGCTTGGTGGTGAAAAAAATCCCACCAAATATTTGTCGATAATTAAAAAAAAAAAAAAAAAAAAAAAAAAAATCCGTCATCAGTTGACGTGGACTCCACCAACTGTATCATTAACAAGCTTCACAGGCCAAAATGCTCTAAAAACAGGGAAAATAAGGAGATTCTTCACGAATATAGGGGAATAAATTATTTAAAATAAATTTAATGTGTTAATTTTCAGCAACAAAAATTGATTTTTAACAAAATAGTTCAACTTTTACCCAACTAGTTCAAATTTTCAACAAAGAAAGATGAATTTAATGAAAAATATAATTTTTTAGTTTTCAACTAAAAAATATTTTTATTTTAGATTAATAAGTGTTGAATTGAATAACAAAAAGGAAAAAATTGTAACAAAATAGTTTAATTTTTAACGGAAGGGAGGAATTTTCAAATAAAATTATGAATCTTATACCAAAAAAATGACTTTTTAACAAAGTAGTTCAAATTTTAAGTAAATAGTTGAATTTGCAATTTAAAAAAAATATTCAATAAAAATCGAATAGTTATATTTTCAACCAAAAAGATTCATTTTCAACAACACAATAAGAAGATTTTTTTCACAAAATAATTAAATTTTCAACCAATTATTCGAATTTTGAACTAAAAAAGAGAAATTTTAAAACAAAAAAATTAATTTTTCAACAAAAAATGTAAGAGTAGATACAACCAAAACAGAAGAATTTTCAACAAAATAATTGAACCTTAACCAAAATAGAATAATTTTAAACCAAACAGTTGCATTTTCAACCAAAAAATATCAAATTTCTACCAAAAAAATGGAATTTTTATAAAAGAAAGATTTTTCAGTCAAGAAGGAAAAGAAATGTTCACCACATTGTTAAATTATCTACAAAACAGTTGAATTTTCAACACCAAAGCATGAATTTTCAACTAATAGTTCAAATTTCTACAAAAATATTTGAAAATTCAACCCAAAAAGATGAATTTTCAACAAAACATTTGAATTTACCAGAAAAAAGATTTTTCAGTTAAAAAGGAAAAAAAATTTCAACCAATTGGTTGAATTTTCTACATAATAGTTGAACTTTCAAGACGAAATTATGAATTTTCAAAAAAATAATTGAAATTTTTACCAAAATAGTTGAATTTTCAGACCAGAAAGGCGAATTTTCAACAAAAAAGGATGAATTTTCAATAAAATGAATACATTTTTATCAAAATAGATAAATTTGTAACCATATAGTTGGTTTTAAACCAAAAAAGATCAAATTTCTATCTATAAGTAATGTATTTTCGACCAAGAAATATTTTTCAGTCAAAAAATCAAGAAAATTGTTGAATTTTGAAAAAAACTGTTAATTTTCAACATAACGTTAATTTTCAACAAAATAGTTATTTTTTCTATCAAATATTTGAATTTTTACCCCGAAACGGCGAATTTTCAACAAAAAATTTAAATTTTTAACCAAAATGGATAACTTTTTATTAAAATTTTTGAACTTTTATCCAAATAAACCAATTTTGAACCAAATAATGAAATTTCTAATAAAAAAAGATCAATTTTCAACAAAAAATATAATAGTAGATAATAATTCAACTACTTTAGTTCACATTTAAGTGGGAAAACGAGAAAAAAGGGGAACGAGGCAAATAGGGGAAATAAGACTGTGAAGCCTGCAATGAACAAATACAATTTTGGATAATCAAAAGACTAAAGAATATTAGTTTAAATAAATATTGATGTTAATTTTTAATACTTCTAAAATACTCATTTAGAAAGCTGAAAAGTTTTCTTAGAAAATAAAGTTAATTTTCAACTGCACTTTTTGATTCCATACGAAACACTTTTAAAGTGTGTTTTACGAACTACGCAACATTTTAGGGTCTGAACTGAAGTTAGTGTTTATAAAAAAAAGAGAAGTAGAGAACGATAGGAAGAATAACCGAATTAACTTTTTTTATATAGGTTAAATATCAAAAGTGTTGAACGCAGAGATTATTAAAATTTTGTGAACTTTTAATCAGTCAAGCGCGGATATGAAGCGTAAAACCTGCGTCAAAGTAGATATGTCTTGGGTCGCAATATGGAGGGTAAATCATGGCTCAGAGTAGATACGTAAACATCTTGGTCCACGATATGAAGGGTAAAGCCTATGTCAGAGTAGATATTCACACATCTTGGGCCGCTATATAGAAGGTGAAGGCTATATGGTAGAGTAGATATGTAAACATCTAAGACCGCGATATGGAGGGTAAAGCTTGTGTCAGGGTAGATATGCTAATATCTTGGGTCACGATATGAAGGGGCAATCCTATATCAGAGTAGATATTCAAACATCTTGTGTCGCGATATGGAGGGTAAAGCCTATGTCAGAGTAAATATGTAAACCTCTGAGGCCGCGATATGGAGGGTAAATAATATGTCAGAGTATCAAATAAAATTATATAAAATATCACAAAAAATCTTGGGTTATGTTAAAGTTTATCGAACATGTTTACACTTAAATATGTCTTTGATCGTAGTTTAGGACTCAAATACTGATTTTTTCCAATAAATACGTCTTTCACTCAGATCGGAAGTGCTAGATTTGCTATAGAAGCAGAATGCATCGATTGGCTATAACTCGGTGTGCCGAGTCAACTGCCGGATCTCGATAATAAAATAAATTCCTGTCCGCATTTAACGGTAACTAGATCATCGATACGCGTCACCCCGTTATAGGGAATATCTCAAGATTGGTAAAAAAGCGTGAAGCACGAGCTATCGCGGGCAAGAACGTGTCTATATCACGAGGACGGTGGTGAACAGCGTCTCAATCTTCGCGGGGCAATCTCTCAACCATAAACAAACTCGCTCACATATAGATCGTCGTAGCTATCGCTGGAAACGGACGTGGAGGGCAGCACTCGCGGGATGATCTAACGTCACCCCGGACGATAAATTCTCCCGAGGGAGTAAAATAGATCTCGACTAATTGTGGGAGATGCACGACTCACTTACTTGCTCTCTTGCTATACTTCACTCCTTTTCTCCTTTTCTCTCTCAGTCTCCTCTTCTGGTCTTCTCCCATCTTTATCCTTCTTCCTCTCACTTAGGATCTTAGGAATCACCTCGCTCTTCATGCTCCAGAAGATTCAACATACTGTTCATTGTTCAACTTGTTGGGAATTGGGATCCGCGGTGTCTTGTGCATGGGGCATGTGACGCGGGTTGGGTTAAACGTTACACCTAAACTCCAAGAGATCAGGTTGTAGTTCAAGTTCTTCTGTAGATTTAAGGATGGCTGCAAAGTTAGGAGGTGTTCCGTGTCACAAGTTTCTATTTCATTCTGACGATATAAGCGAAAAATCATTACGTGCGTCCCAAACTATGAATCGAGACAGCTTCATGTGTAAACATCTTCAATAGACGTTAATCTCTGGAGATGGCTTTACCATCCATATCGTGATCTAATATGTTTAAACATCACATCTGATACTGGCTTGACCCTCCATACCGTTGTCTAAGATGTTTACACATAATCTCTGGAGATGACTTTACCATCCATATCGTGATATAATATGTTTAAACATCACCTCTGATACCGGATTTACCCTCCATATCGTGGTCTTATATGTTTACACTTAAACTCTGACACATGCAGACTTTATACTTTCACAGCCTAAAATAGTAAAAAATGAATTTTCAAGCAAATCGTCCAATTTTCGAACAAAAAAGGTTAAACTTAAAAAAAAAAACCAAACAGTTGAATTCTCAGTTGAAAATATGAATTTTCAATCAAAGAAAACACATTTTCAACAAAATAGTTCAATTTTCGATTAGAGAGATCAATTTTCAACCAAAACAATGAACGTTATTAAAGTAGTTTGAATTTCAACCAAGAAGTTAGATTTTCAATAAAAAAAGATGCATTTTTAACAAAAATGTGATAGTTGAATTTCTACCAAAAAAAGACTTTTTTGACTGAAAAAACATAATTTTTAACAAAATAATTAGAATTTTAAGAGTAGATTTAAACCAAACAGATGAATGTTCAACGAAAAAAAAATGAATTTTTAACAAACTAGTTCAACTTTTAACCAACAAGTTAAATTTTTACTAAAAAAAGATTAATTCTGAATGAAAAATATAATAGTTAATATTATTTCATCAGAGAAAAAAAGATCTTAATTTTAAATCAAAATCAGTTAAATTCGACCAAAAAGGATAATTTTGAACAAAATACAAATGCGTTTTTCTAAATCTTCGGATTTCTTTCCAGAAATACATGAAAAACTATGAAAATTTCCACCTCCTTTTTTTTGGACTTTCTACCTTGTACCATAAGGCCAAGAATATCCACATTTTCATAAAATATTAAATAATTCCACGTAGATACAAGAGACAAGGGGGGGGGGGGCAAAATGGTACAAAATTGTCCACATGTTATATGGACGGCCACTAATTGAATCTTTAACAAAAATAAATAATTTGGTACACAAAATATAATAGTTGATATTTTAACCAAAATATGTTTTAATCCTAAATCTAAATCCGTTCAATTCAACCAAAAAATTCAAATTTCCACAAAATACATGAATTTACAATCAAATAGTTGAATTTTCCGTTAAAAATATTAATTTTCAACTAAATAAAATTAATTTTGAATAAATAAGTTGAATTTTTTAACCAAAAAGTTGAATTTTTAATAAAAAAAGAAACTCGAAAAGATAAATTTTTAAGACAAAGTATTTTCAATAAAATAGTTGCATTTGAATACAAATAGTTGAATTTCCAAGACTAATAGACGAATTTGTCTTAAATAAATTTTATTTCAAACAAAAAGGTCCATTTTCAGCTAATAGAGATGAATTTTTGAACCAAAGAGACGAATTTTCTTTCCAGAAAGACAAATGCTCAACAAAACAATTCAATTTCTAACTAAAAAAGATAATTTTTTAGACAAAATAGTTGCATTTTTAAGCCAAAATGGAAAATTTGTCAGAAGACAGTTATATTTTTAACAAGAAATATTAAATTTTTAACAAAAAAGTTTGTTTTCAACCAAGAAAGGTGACTC
The DNA here is from genome assembly GCA_932195095.1 of Andricus curvator. Classification (NCBI taxonomy): domain Eukaryota; kingdom Metazoa; phylum Arthropoda; class Insecta; order Hymenoptera; family Cynipidae; genus Andricus; species Andricus curvator. Next base: position 770,717 of record CAKNYM010053149.1, on the reverse strand, counting down.
TTCTACCAAACAAGATGAATTTTCTATCAAAAACAGTTGAATTTTCAACCAAAAAAGATTACTTTTTAACAAAATAGTTGGATTTTCAAAAAACAATTCAATTTTCGACCAAATAGTAGAATATTTAACCAACAGAAATGAATTCTGAAAGAATGAAATAGAGTTCTCAGCGAAACAGAATTTTCAACCAAAAATAGTACCATTCTGCTCTTGGTTTCTATTAATTCAGTTTGAATTTAAGCGAAAAAACGAGAAAAAGAAGAAAAAGGGACAGTTTCGGCAAAACAGGGGACAAAAAGAGTAATTCTTTGAAAAAGGGGAAAGAGTATGAAGTCTGCACACGTTTTACCCTCTATATTGTGGTCTGAGATGTTTATAAATCAACTCTGACTCATGCTTTATATTCCATATCGGGGCCGAAAATGTTCACAGATATCCTCTGACACAGGCTTTACTTTCAATTTCGCTGCTCAAGATCTCTGACATAGATCTACTCTGGCATAGCCTTTACCTTCCATATCCTGACCCAATATGTTTACATATCTACTCTGACACATTCTTCACCCTCCATATCGCTGTCCAAGATGTTTATATATCTCCTCCGACAAAGGGTTTACTCTCCTTATCGTGGCTAAAGATGTTTACGTATCTACTCTGACACACGATTTACCCACCATATCGCGGTCTTAGATATTTACATATCTACTTTGATATAGGCTTTACCCCTCATATCGCAGTTTAAGATGTTAACACATCAACTCTGATACATGATTTACCCTGCATATCGCGGTCTCAGATGTTTGCATATCTACTATAGCTAGGCTTCACCCTCCATATCATTGTCCAAGATGGTTACATATCTCCTCCGACAAAGGGTTTACTCTCCTTATTGTGACTGAAGATGTTTACATATCTACTCTCACACATGATTTACCCACCATATCGCGGTCTTAGATGTTTACATATCTACTCTTACATAGGCTTTACCATCCATATCGTGGCCTTAGATGTTAACACATCAACTCTGATACATCATTTACCCTCCATATCGCGGTCTCATAAGCTTACACATAAAAACCAATTAAGTTAAAGAAAAGAAAAAACACATGCAGATGCTTATGCTTCATATTCGTTACTCTCGCAAACTTAAGCCGTGATTCGAAGAAACATCATCCTCTGTATGTTCTTCTACCTAACACAAACATGCACATAAAACTCATCATCGACCCAGACCTGACTATGATTCTAGCATCTAGCTTGCCGCCTGAACGAAGTAAAACAATCCGAGTTGCATCACAGGCGTGGATCACATCTCTGCCACGTGAGGAGGGAGTCTCATGACGAGAGGGGGAGGGGGAGAGACAGAAACAGCATCAGCGATAGACTTGGGGAGGGGGCAGAAGGGAGCAAAAGGAGGCCCGCGAAGCACAGGTCGAGGGGTCCGGGTCGCACGATCCTGGTTGATCTTTGCGCTCGTGCGATCTCTCCTACCTCGGACCCATCCGAAGGCTACAAACACCTTTACGAACTTTTGTTCTAACCCTTCTTAACTAGAAGCAGCTGTACTGACGAAGGAAATAAACAGAGCGAGCTTCCTTTTCTATTATTCAAAATTTATTAGGGTAATTGAAGTGTCTCATTAGGATTATCGTAAATCTTCATGATTATAAATACTTAAGGGGGGCCACATATTACGTGAAACTTTAAGGGGCGGGGGTCTGTCCCAACGTCACAAAGTGTCACATAGGAGGAGGGTCGCAATGATTTTGTAACACATGACACTTTTCTGATCAAAAAATAAAATTTAAATCCCATCAATACATTGAAGGCCAATATTATCGACACAAAAAAAATTAGGAGTGAGATTTTTAACCAAATAGGTGTATTTTTAATTCAAAATGCCTTAGACGAAGAGAAAATAGAATAAGTTAATAATTACGTGTACCTTGGAAATCTATTTACTACTGACGGAAAGATCGATAGAGAGATAGACAGGCGTATAAACGAGGGCAGAAAGGTTATTGACAGTGTAGGAGGCATTGCCAAAAGTGAAAATAAAAATGTAACAAATAAAGCTAAATTTGCTATAATTCTGTACGTGCTCCCACTGTTATGTACGGTAGCGAGACCTGGGCATACCAAGAAAAGGATAGAAGTAAAGTTAACGCCGTTGGCATGGAATTCGGTGTGGGGGCCATTGCCGGAAGTAAAAATCCAAGAAATAAAGCTAAAATCGCAATATGTAAATCTATACTTGCACCCACTGTGAACTGCAAAATTAACGCGGTTGGCTAAGCTGCTAAGGAGCCTTCCATAAACCACGTGGTTTCTTGGGGGGGGGGGGGGGGGTAAACGAGAATGCAACGGTGGACTGCATGTGGGGACGGGGGCCAAAAGTGGCCAAAATTGGGCCTCGTGGTTTATGAAAGCCCCCTAATGGACAAAGTCGATAATGAGAGGATTCCTAATAGTCCGGGAGCCACATAGGAGAGGTCGAGGTGGTATGACCTGACAGGTCTCCGGAATTTTTTTAAAGGACATTGTGCAGAATGGTCTCCTGAATTCGACGGTATGAGCTGCTTTCGCGAACTGACGGTCGTTTCCTAGATATTGTTAATTAATCATTTGTTCATAAATTATGCTGTATCTCCTGATATTATCGACATTTTATTGTTTTCGAAACTATTAGGTCATATTGAAATTAACAATTTTTGTCGTGTGCAATTTTTTGTCTGCCTCATAGTTTCTGCAAAAAACGCAAAAAGAGCATATTATAATAATCGATTTTTCACATTTTTGCATCTGTCTAAGACTTTTTTCTGTATCTCGAATAGTTTATTTAAAAAATAAAAAATAAATTTAAGAGAAAAGAAATCGTCAAGATCAACAGGGATTGTAAATATTAACCGATTTTTGTTCAATATTTTTTTGATTTTCTCGTAAAAATATAACGAAGGTAATGCAGCATAGTAAAATTCGATTAATAAATATTTTACAAAATTTCGATTTTTCTCAACCGACTCCAATCTTGTATTAGAGCCAGCAGAGAAAAATCAAAATTATGTACAGTATTAATTGATCTAATTTTAATAGGCTACATTAGCCTCGTTATATTAGTTCAAAAAAATCAAAATAAGATTGAAAAAAATCTGTTAATATTAACAATCCCTGTTGATCTTTAACGATTGCTTTTTTCTTAAATTAATTTTTTATTTTTTAAATAAACTATTCGTGATACGAAAAAAAGTCTCACACAAATTTTTTCCCTCTATGGCTCCTTTACCAGAATGAGAAAACAAAATGTGAAAATTTTAATAAATGTCAGCTACACTCGGGTTAAAAGGAACGTTGTTGCAAAACTTGTTTATTCTGAAAACAAATCTGCAAAAGATCCATAAAAAATGCATAAAAATCGGTTATTATAATATGCTTTATTTTGCGTTTTTTACAAAAACTATGAGCAAGATAAAAAATTGCACAGGACGAAAATGGTTGATTTCAATAAGACCTAATAGTTTCAAAACCTCCCCTAGGGGCTGTAACACCTTGTAGTTGGTGTGGAGACTTAAGCGTGTGGGACATGGGGATCAAAAGGACCTCGGCCTGCATGCGTATGGATATGAATGAAAGGATCCCTATAAACGGGCTCTCCTGGCATGCGTGATTACGGTATGGTAGATGGGTGAAAGAGCATAGCTTACACGGGCCTTCTGGATCCCTGGGTCGAGGCCCCTCCTGGACCGATTTTCAGTTTTTAAATCAGGACAGGAATGACCTGCGGCCCGCATAGCGTCTAAGAAACAGCCCTCCGTTTGTTATGGTGGTCTGCAAGCGGATATTTGAAAATTGAGTGTCTCACTCAATGTGACCACCCCCCTAAGTTATGGGTGTAGACTTGTAGAGTGATCGTGCTCGTGGCACTTTGGCACCTAGGGGTTACGAAGGTGTCCTAACGGCCTTCCGCGGACAACGGACGACCTCCCCGAGTAATTAGTCTTACCCCTGCAGGCGGGGCTCTGCAGGGGCGGACCTTTTATTTCCCTAGTTTCTCGTGGGATCAAGATGAACACACAAAACACTAAAAATGAAAAAGGAGGAGAAAGGGAGGTGGCGGAGGGGGAAGAGGGGTTTGGCCTTGACGGGTCTAACATAACCCTTTCCTCCCCATCTATCACTCCAGGAAGCCAAATTCAGGTTCAGGCTGTGCCCCCAGCTTCCCGGGAGCTAAGGGATCGACAGTCCCCCTGTACGAGGCTATGGTATAGGGAGAGGCCAATCAATCCCCCAAAAAGAGGAGACGCATCAACGGTTCCCTGAAAAGGAGACTGAGGAGGTAAGCGCAGCAGGCTAGCAGAGTAGCTGCGAAAGCTGGAACGTCGGCAGCTACAGGACCGACATCCAGCACTGAGGCACAGAAGAGAGGTAGGGGCTCAGAGGACACCCCACCGGGGATGGCTAAGACTTTGAACAGGCACAAGGCGGCCCAGCAGCCGACGAACAGAAAGTCGTCGGTAGCTGAACTGATGGCCGCTCAGAGGACTAACCCCCTGACGATGGTGGTGACCGACACCAACTACCCGGACTTGTTGCTCACTGCGGACCAGTACAAGATCTTCAGGGAAGCTACCTGGAAGGCGCTCGAAAGACTGTTCCCAGATCAATGGGCAAGATTCGTGAGCTCCTTCTGCAGGGGAAGGGTCATCGTATTTGTGGCAGCCGACCTAGCGGCTAAAGCTTGGCTACTCAAAGCAGTGGTCAAGACAGAGTCGTGGGAAGGTGCATCTCTCAAGGTAGGTGGGGTTGAGTTGCTCCAGAAGATGGTAAGGGCTACAGCGTGGTTCCCGGGTAAACTGGAAGACCCGTCTGTTGGAGAAATTGTTGTGCAATTGTTGTGCAGATTGCTGAGTCCCAGAGGAGGGCTTTTGCGGCCCTCAACAACAGGACCTTCTATCACTTTGGACAGGTCAACTTTAGGGTTGACGAAAAAGGGACGGGAGAGCGGGAGAGCGGGAAGAGACCTAAATGACTGCTCCTGGACTAACCATTACCCACATCAACTTGCATCACAGCAAAGGCACCTCTCCAGTTCTGCAGAGGGGCATGGCTGCGAGGCACACAGGTATCTCACTAATCCAAGAACAATGGTTAGTTCGAGATACCATAAGAGGATTAGGGGGAGCTGGTCTTTTTTGTTACAGGGACCCCAAGGCGGCCAAACCAAGGGCCTGCATACTGGCGAAGGGAGTTAACGCTGTCCCGCTGCTTGATCTATGTTCGAGAGACCTGATGGTGATAGCCATGGATATCAAAGGAATAGGAAGGCTAGTTCTGAGATCGGCTTATTTTTCTCATGACAGCGATACCAACCCACCAGTGAAGGTACGTACACTGGTGGAATACTGCAAGGTAAGGGGTGTTCCTCTTCTGTTGGGATGCGATGCCAATTCCCACCATACTTTGTGGGGCAGCACAAGCATCAACTCAAGTGGTAATAACCTACTGGAATACCTAATTTCCACTGATTTAGATATTCTTAATGCGGGGAACACCTTGACGTTGCGTAACTCGGTCAGGGAGGAAGACATTAACATCACTCTCTGTACCAGCAGTTTTAGGGATAATATCAAGAAGGGGAGAGTTTCAGATGAATTCACACTCTCAGATCACTCACAGATAGAGTTCATGTTGGAATCCGTTGTACCCGCTGGCCCTAAATGGGTCAGAAATCCAAGAAGAACGGACTGGGATCAGTTTTCCACGGAACTAAGATGTGCACTTTCAGAGGTTCCCAGGTCGATTCGAGACGTGGATACCCTGGAGATGGCAGTAAAAACTTTCATGGAAGCCATCAAAGCTACTTATGAAAGTAATTGTCGACCTTCAAGAGTCCGAAAGGCTGCGGAGACACACTGGTCGAATGGGAAAGTCGAAGAGCTTCGCAGGGAAACCAGAGAGGGGTTCAGACGTGCCAGTGCTAGCAAAACAAAGGAACTATGGACGTCATTCACCACGATGAGGGACGAATACAGGGGTGCAATACATCAGGCAAAGCAAGAGAGCTGGACCAACCTTTGCACAGACATCGAGAAGGGAGCTGAGGCGGCTAGACTGGATAGGCTGCTTTCTCGAAATCCGGACGCTATTCTCGGCACTCTGAAACTGCCCGGCGGGGGGTACTCACAGTCGGACGGGGATACCTTGGCTCACCTGATCAAGGCACATTTCCCCGGCTTTTCAAGGTATGGAGAAAAGAGGACGAAACCTCAGAGGCAAATAAAGTCGCCTGCGGCCAATTGGGCCCGAAATGGCGGCTAGCCAACGAGATTGTCACCCCTGCCAGGGTCAGGTGGGCCCTGAAGTCTTTCAGTCCTTACAAGTCTCCTGGTCCAGATGGCATATATCCAGTCCTCTTACTGAGGGCTAGAGAGATATTTATAGGGCCGCTAGTGAGACTTGCTAGGGCTAGTCGTTGGGATATGTCCCGACGGCATGGAGGGGTACGAGAGTATTCTTTATTCCGAAAGCAGGTAGGATCGGTTATACCTCACCCAAGGATTTCCGGCCCATCAGCCTAACATCTTTCCTACTAAAAACAGTGGAAAGACTTTTTGATAGATATATCCGCGATAAGGTCTTGTCAAGTAGGCCACTTCACAAGAAGCAACACGCCTGCAGGGCTGGTCACTCGACGGAGACGGCCCTCAGCGGAGCAGTGAACCTAATTGAAGGTCAACTGAAGGAAAAAGGCCTCGCGATTGGAAGCTTTATGGACATCGAAGGAGCCTTCCATAACACCTTTGGAGAGGTGATCAGGTCGACCATGATTACACATGCAGTGCCTATTGCAGTCGTGGAATGGACGTGCCACATGTTGGCCAACAGGATTCTAACTGCGACTAAGGGTGATGCCACTCTATGTGGAACCATTGACTCGGGCTGTCCGCAGGGAGTATTTTTATCGTCCTTGCTGTGGTGCCTAGTAGCGGATGAACTGCTTCATCTACTCTCGAGTCAGGGCCACCGCATCATAGGCTATGCGGACGATATACTGGTTATCGTGCGCGTCCAGTATCTGGATGTGCTCTTCGGAGTGATGCAGCAAGCACTGATGATAGTGGATTCATGGTGCAAGAAAACTGGATTATCGGTTATTCCGTGTAAGACAGACGCGGTTGTTTTCACCAGAAGGTACAAGTGGGAAACCAAGAGTACATTGAAACTTGGAGGACAACAACTGGAAATCAAAGAACGAGCTACATAAATATGTAGGAGTCATTCTGGATAAGAAGCTGTTATGGAACAAGCACCTGGAAAACAAGTGCAAGAAGCTGGTAGCGATTCTATGGCTCTGTAGGAGAGCCATAGGGAAAAGCTGGGGCTTGAAACCGGACACTTATGTGGATCTACACAGCGCTTTTGCGACCCAGGCTAATCTATGCGGCGGTGGTCTGGTGGAGCAGGGTCGAGCTGTCCTCTGTGAAGTCTCGACTGGAAAGGATCAAGGGACTGATTCTGAGAGGCGTCAATGGAGCCTCAAAGTCTACACCCACGATGGCACTGGGGGCACTAATAGGTTTAGAGCCCCTCCATTTTACTATCAAGGCCGTGGCTGCGAAGGCAGGCTGGAGGCTAAATTCGGTAAATGACAGAAGGATCTCAACAGCAGTGAAGATCCCAGTCGACATCGCGAGGAGGCCGACCCTGAACATGCCCAGGGACAAAATGGCCACTCGCCACCTCTTCGACAAGAAGTATCGACTTAGCCTATCCACGAAGGAGGAATGGGTTAACGGTGACGCACACCTGCCCAGTGATGGAGACAACTGGTGGACAGATGACTCCAGGAATGCGGAGGATGCAGGGGCCGGCGTATATCGTAGAAGGAATGGAATGGGCTTCACAATCGAGATGGGGTCCTATGCCACAGTTCTACAATCTGAGATTATGGCAATACTCCAATGCACGGACAAAAGAGTATAACAATAAAAGGAACATCCGTATCTGCTCAGACAGCAGGGCTGCTATATTGGCATTGAATGGAACAACGACCACGTCGCTATTAGTATGGGAATGCTTTGAGGCACTAAATATGTTAGCAGCGGATAACCGCGTCACTCTGCTATGGATCCCTGGACACAGCAATATCAAAGGCAATGAGATATCGGATAGGCTAGCCAAGCTAGCAGCAGGAAGAAATTTTACTGGACTCGAGCCAGTTGTAGGTATTTCCAGCAGGTCAGTCACTGAAGAAATTAACAGTTGACTAACTGAGGAACATCAGAATGAGTGGGATTGAGTCTCTGGTTGCAGACAGGCCAAAACACTCTTGGGCTCAAAGCTTAACTCTAACCGAGCAAGGGTAATACTCAAGCTCGGGAAGAACGAAATCAAAGTCCTGACAGAAATGTTTATAGGACATGGGAACCTAGGATATCACAGACATAAGATAGGGTTTGCAAAAAGTCCACTCTGTCGTCTATGCGGGAAGGATAATGAGACAATTACTCATATCCTTTGTCACTGCCCTGCGGTTGCGGGGAAACGTCTAACACTCACAGGCAATCATTGCATTAGTGAGTCAGAGATATCAGCCAACAGCGTGGCTGCGGTCCTCTCCCTATGGAGAGGGCTATGAGAGAGGGGTCATGCTTAGGCTCACTTTGGGACGCGACGGGATTACCCAAGCGTCAGGGGCTGTAACGGTCTCAACCCAGAACCAATAATAATAATATCTAGAAAACGACCGTCAGTCTGCGAAAGCACCTCATACCGTCGGATTCAGGAGACCATTCTGCACAATATCCATTAAAAAAATTCCGGGGACCTATTTCCGCGGACCAAACGGTTCCTGGCGCCCATACTATAAAGAATGTGGTGTAGAGACTGTAGAGGAAACACTGTTTGACAAGAGTATATTCAGGTAAAGTGAATGGTAGCCAACCTAGAGGCAGACCAAGGGAAGAATGGGCGCAATGTGTGAATGAGACTCTACACTCTACAGTGATATGCTATATAAAGGGCCATAGAAACACAAAAGCTTGCATGAAAAGATTTATGGACGTAAAGGAAGCTAAAGTTGTATGCCAGGACAGACAAATATGGAGAATAATTATTTATAAGAAAAATGTAAAAAGAGGATCAGCGAAGTGATGGACGCCTAAAACGAGCCATCTTGGATACTAATGAGTCCACGTGGAGAGCTTAGCATAGTGCATGTGATTAGAGTGAAGAGTATGGATCTTACTATGGGATTATCAGTCTGTTTGAGTATTTTTTTTGTGATTTATAGCATATGATGACTTTGTGAAGCTCTTCACCCGGGGTGATTGCTCAAGAAGATTAAAGAGATTAATCAGTGGCGCGTGACGAAACGGTCTTGCAGAACGAAAGGGTTGCTTAACTAAGCAACACGGGAATTCTAGATTGATCTGAAATTCATACCTTTCCCTACACTTCCCTTTCTCAACCTTCTCATATGAATTCCTTGATCCCGGGTAGAATAACGAGGCTAGAATCAAATAAGTTACGCTCATCCCGAAAGGATCTTGGCCTAATGATATAATAATAATAAAGACAGATTTCTAGAAGACAGTTGAATTTTCTATTCGAAAAGTTGAATTTTTGAGAAAAAAATTAAATATTAATCAAGAATAGTTGGATTTTTTCGTATTGGGTTCTATTAATTCAGTTCACATTCAGGCGAAAAAATTAGAAGAAGAAGAATTTTCTTGAAAACCAATCTGTCAACTTAATCTGCCATCTAAGTTAAGATGGAAATTATATTAATATTCTCAAATGAAAAAAAATGTATCAAGAATTTAATCAGAAGTATTCTTATACTAGTATCAAATATAGATTTAACTCACTATTAATTGTTTGATTGACGCTTATATAAAATATTTCGTATAACCTACTAAAGAAAATAGGGAACAGGCATTACATTTTCTTTTTAATGAGTGGACAAAGAGTCTATTTAAAAAAATGTGTCGTTTAAGTGGTATTTCAAAAATTATAATTTAAACCATCTTTTTTAAAGTTTTGAATATAGTAGTCTTATTTGCAGGCAAAAATAGTAGGTACACACAAAGAATAACCATAAATTATGCCTCTCTTGAAAAATGGCAAAGTAAAACATTTCAATAAAATAAGAGCAGCAGAAGAAAATTATTGACGTGCTTTTGTATACACCTTAGATGTTTTCGGCCTTGAATGATTAACAATGACAGTCTATGAATCAAAATGTTTACCACTAATATGAGACTACCCTTAAGCTTCTAACAATACCCCTCAGAATAATATTTTCCTTCTTTCACAGTCCGTCGCATAATTTCTCATAAGAAAAGTTCGAGGATTAATTCAGAAATATTATTAAAATGTTTAATAGTTTTTTAAACATAATTTAAAAAGAATTGAAGTTCCGTTGTAAGGCCTCTAAGACACCCTAAATGAAAGAAAAGGTAAAAACCAATATCGGCTCATGTAAACTAGAACAAAAAGTTATATTTTGTTTATTTTTGATGTGACTCTGAAGATACTCAGATTTCAAAATAAATCTGCATTAAACGATTAGAATTAGAAAACGCTTTATTTAACAGAATCACTCTTGAAAATTTTATAAATGTATAAAAAAAATGAACAGCACATTTCATTGTGTTAATCTTTTGTAATAACTTCAAAATTTCAAATTTTGTGTAAATATATATTGTGTTCCTTATGTATAAAAGTGAAACCAATAGAAAGTTATTGAAAAAATTATTTGTTTAATTCTGAGATCTTTTATAGATTGTTTCAAAAACCTGCGTATTTTGAGATATCCTAGTACAACGGTTACACATTTTCGCCAAAAGACATTTTTCCATTTTTTATTTATTAAGCGTGATTAAAAGGCCCTTTAAATTATTTTAAAAAAACTATAATATAATTAAGTAATATTCATGAAGTAATTCCAGAATATTTCTTATGCGAAATTATGTGAAAAACAGTGAAAGAAGCAAAATATCGTTCTCAGGTGTAGTTTAAAAAAATGTTTAGGGTAGTTTTCTATTACTGGAAAACATTTTAACTTTTAAAAGAACATGTTTAATCATACAGGGCCGAAAATATATGTGGTGTATCAAAAAGCGCATTTTAATCTTGCAACCCCTATCGAGGGTGTTTTTTTTTACTTTGAAGGGTAGTATTTTAAATAAAATAAGAGTGAAATCATCTTCAGTCATGCCTACCACTATTTCATTGTTATAATTATTGCTTTCACGTAACTCATTAGTCATTTCCACACAAAAACTATTTTTACACCAAATAAAAGAAAACATGGAGGTGAGACAACGACAAAGAAATTGTTTTATTTTTCTGGACAACCCCCGCTGAGAGCTAGATTTATTTTTAAATCCAAAAAAATGAGGCATTTCTTTTTTATAATTTCTGAATCTCTCATCAGAAAAATCTCTTTAAAAAATATATAAAACACAAGATGAGAATATAAAAACCAAGATTTAGGCTCAGTAAACCAGGCGACAAAATATGACTTCATTCCTCCAAGAAAATTTGCTCATACAAGTATATTACAAATTCTCATCTTCATCCCAGTTCAAAATACCCCATCAGACAAAAGCCATCTTCGAAAAGCCAAGGGTTGCTTCAAATTACTTGAGAATCGTAAATAAAATCCAGGAGCGAATTCTACAGTGGAATGTTGGCGGGTGGGTTGATTAATGTGTGAGATGGAACAAGGGGGGTTGTGAGGGGTGGTGAGGGTGGGGTTGGTACAGCGAGTACAGCGCGAAAAAAGGTGCGGTTCGCGCTTCTTCGCGTTGGTCGCGCCTGTGCTGCCATCGGGAAGGGGTAAAGGGGTGAATTGTGAAGGGACGAGGGGATGAAGGGTTGAGGGGTCCAGATGAGCTAAGATGGCGTCGTGTTTACTTCGTTAAGTAGTTAATTACTCCACGAGTCCCCGGGTCCTGGTAGCGCGAAGGACGATGGACGCTCAACGAACCAGGGGGTGGGGTGGGGGTGGAGGCAATCCAATGTAGACGTAATACGTAAATGAAGAAAATCTCACGATTCTTCCTCAAGTACCTCGCTACCCGGTAAATCCGATCGAGCCCTCGGCCTCCAATCTATTTATCTATTTATCTCGGGCCTAATAAGTTGATATTAAAATAACGATGCCACCTGGAAGCTGTTATAAATTCAACATCCTCACTGAGTTACCTCTGATGGACCAACTCCGAGTGACGATGATTCAATTGGGTGAAGGCTTCGATTAGATGGATTTACCTCTAGAAAAAAATAGATTCATCTCAAATAAATTTTCCTTAATAATATCAAGATTTGCGGTAGCGAATTACTGCCAAGTACTAAAAAAATATAGAGAAACATTCTAAATTATACCCGTACGAGAAAAAAATCTGCGATAAGGTGGTCCAAATTTATACCTGTAATAATTCTTGTTATTGACTTTTTCCAAAACAAAGTTTAGTGACCTCTCAAGGAATGTTCAAGGAATAATTTCCACGCAATAACTTTTGATTTTGATCTCCCGAATTCCCTTGTATTGTGCCCGGAAAATGAGCCAAAGAAATGGAAATTTATGAAAATAGCAGTTTTATGAAGACGGTATTTTTTTCAAAAATTCTCAAAATGAATTATTCTTATTCGATAAGTGACAAGTTTGTAAGTATTTTTCAACCACATTTTAATTGTTTAAACAACTATTATTGTTCTACAAAATTTATTTCTCCCTTTGAATCGTAGAAAGTTATTGTTTTCTTAAGTTAATGATACAGTTGATAAATGTAAAGAATAATATATCTTTTTTAAGCTATTTCGTGATTATTTAAACAATTTTTATTTGTTTAAACCATTGTTTCCTGTATATCAGGGAAATTGATCTTTTTCTTAAATTAATTACACAATTAACGAATGTCTAAAGTAATATATTTTGTGAACGATGTTTGTCAATTCTTTAAACAATGTTAATTTGTTTAATCATTGTTTTTTTCATGTGAATCTTGAAAAGTTACTACTTTCTGGAATGAATAGCACAGTTAATGAATGCTAAGAGTGATATTTTTTGGGAAAGACAGGTTGCAATTATTTAAACATTTTATATTTGTGAAACAAAATTTTTTTCCCTCTGAATCTTGTAAAGTTACTATTTTCTAGAATTACTGCCACAGTATGTTAATGAATTTTAAGAGTGAAAAAAGATGATTAAGAAAAAGATTTTTTTCAACTTGGTTTGCAATTATTTAAACGATAGATATTTATTCACTTGTGCCTTTTCATTGGAAAGGTGGAAAAAATTCTGGTTTTTTATAATCTCTTACACTATGTCTCTTATTATTCAGTATTTTCTCAACTTAAAACTTATACCCTAATTGTTTTTTTTAAACAATTTTTTTACTGAAGTTTAGTTATTCACTTAATCGATTATTCAATTTTTAATTTTTGTAATGACTTAATTATTCACTTACGTTTAATTTTGTCTTTTACAAAAGAATTACTCTTAATTTTAATTAACTGCGTCATGAATTCCAGAGAATAATAACATTTCACGATTTACAGGAGAAAAAAATGGTTTAAGCAAATAAGAATAACTTGAATGATTGCCAAATATGCTGCATAAAAATATATTTTTGTTAACAATCGTTAATTGTGTCATTAATTTCAGAAAATACTAAATTTTCACGATTTGTTAGAAAAATTAAACAAATACAAAATTGTTTAAACAATTGCAAAATATGAAGAAAAAAAACTCTACTAAGTAACTGCGTGAATTCTAAAATTTGATTTATTTATTAATTTAAAAGATAATCGTAGTTGCGAAATCAACAAATAAAACCAATTTTGAATATTAGAAAATTTATAAATAGAAGTGCTTTTTAATAAAAGGACTTATTTCGATGAATGAGTATACTAAATTTTTGTTTTGTTTGATGAGAAAAATAAATTTATATGTTGCGATATGGAAAAAAAAACATTTGGCGTGACTGTAATATAAGAATTTATTATTAATTTGCTGTCACACTTATATTTATTATTTTTTTATTACTCTATAAGATATCAATTTATTTTTCTAATGATACTAAAAAGTTAATTATAAAACTAATTCCTTTCATGAAAAAACACTTCCGTTCATAATTTTTCTATCATTCGTAATTGTATTTATTTTCTAAATTCACAACTTTCATTACCTTTAACATAAATAAGTTAAATATTGAATGAAATTTTTCAGAAAAGTTATGAAACAAAGTTCGGAACAAAATTATTTATATGTCTTAAACTTTTTTCATGAGCAACTGACTTATCGCTGAAAAATAATACCAAAATTAAGAACATTACGATTCTTCAAAGTATAGCTTAATCTTGAGCCTATTTTTTTCTAAATTTTTGTGTTTGACAAAGAATTTTTAAAAAATCAAGAAATTAATACTAGCTGAATTTTGCAAGGAAACTTTCATTCAATAACTTTGCAACAAAGGCAGCCATTTTTATGAAAGAGGCGTAAAGTGTGTAGAGAGTTAAGCACCAATAAAATTTGTATAGGGATTCAATAAGCACTTCAACAAACATTATGAAAGACACTGAATATTTGGGTCGTCCAAAAATGCATTAGAGCCTATTTTATAGGATCCCAAAACCCCCAATAAGTGAAAATTTGTGTTTTGCGAGTTTTTGGCGCCATTCCTTTTTTGTTTTTTGATGTAGTAGAAATTCCTGCTAATACATAAAATATTTGATATTTGAAGTTTAAAAAAAAATTTTAACCATTTTATTATTACTTATAGCTTTTTTTTCCTAGAATGGAGGTAAAAAATTGCTGTTCTTTCTAAATTTTTCCAATTGTATACAGCTTTTCAGTTATAACGAGGAAATGCTACATTAAAGTAATGGTCACCACCTTTCTAGCTACTTCCAATAATTATTTACAAATAATTCTAATTATAATCCTAGAGTACGTTATAGAATATTTTGAGCTGGCACTCTAAAGTTACTCAGATCCGCGAGTCTGTACGTGTACACATTACATGCCCTGGTCGCCCTGTTGCCATGCTAGGCCCAGGGTGACGATGAATTTGTCATTGAAACCTCAGTTCGTTTTTGTCTCTCAAACTGTGAACAGCTCGCTCCCAACATTCTTAATTAAAAGTGTATTTACTTACGTGAATTGTTGAAAGTTATTATTTATATACCTTATCCACCTCAAAGGTGAAGAGTGTGTATCTCCTGGTACAGTGGCATTGAGTCTCGCCCGCACCAACTAGTGAAGTGCAGTTTTATTTTTAGGATTATAATTTGTAAAGTGCATTTTCAAAAAATGTCTACAATCAAACGTATCCACCTTTTAGGCCGGCAGATCCAGATATGTGGTTCGCTTAGGTGGAAACACAATTCGCACTCGTCAGAGTAAATGTAGACGATACAAAGTTCAATCTCGTTGGCGGGAACTTAGATGGGAAATTCGCGGCTGAAAAGCACGACGTTTTAACCTGTCCACCAGGGCATAAATAAACATATCGGAGACAAAAAATGAAACTCATCAATAGACTAAGTGCCTCGCAGGATCAAAAGATACAACGCTTGCTCGAGCATGAGGTAACGTTTCTTCAGATACTGTCCCTTCGCCCACTCTGGCTCGCTTGGTTCCCAGCTTTGATGCAGGTTATCCTGGTAACAAAGGACCAGGCCCAGAATGACAAACTGTCACAGTTCGCCGATGCCATCGCGGAAGCAACGCCCAAGACCCATTTCACCAAGTGACCAAGGTATCCGCAAACTTATCACCACCAGAAGCCATGATTTAGAAGCTAGCCCTTGTAACAACCAGAATTGCTGAAGTGTCAGTGATGTTAAAAGTGTCATCGAGCTTACGAGATCGCAGCCGTCTACATCTCGTGGCCGTTTTCGCGATCACAGCCAGAGCAATCAAGACGATGTTTGTTGGTCCCACAAAACTTTCTGTAGTGACCTATCAAACTGTGTGCCTATGAATTAGGAAACGAACTAACGATTTTATCGTGATATACATATGGACTTCGCCTTCCTTTCTCGTGGCGTTTCGTGGTCGCTGACATGACAAACCCGATAAATGGAGTCGATTTCTTACACCACTATACCTTATTGATCGACATTCTGAATTAAAAACTTTTAGAGAGCCTCACAACACTCAGTACAAGAAAAAATTTCTGAGTGTGTGCAAGTTTGATACATAATCGATCCATTTCGGGATCAAGAACTCATCCGATCGAACGGCTCTATCCTTGAACCTAAGCACTCGACGAAACATTACATTAACGCGAAACCTGGACCACCCGTTTCTGTAGGACCTGTAAGACTGTCTCCTGACAAAATAAACCTAACCAAACAGGAATTTCATACCACGCAAGAAATAAGAATTGCTCGTACTTTAAGTAGTAACTGATCCTAAACCTTACATATGTTACCCAAAAAGGGGAGTGAATAGCGACCTTGTAGAAACTATCGGTGACTCAATGCAAGGACCATCCCGAACAGGTACCCAGTACCCCACATAGGATATTTCGCCCAATCTCTCCACGGAAAGAAGATCCTAACCTCTTGAGAGCTTGAAATCAAATCCCAGTTGCCGAGGACATCTATAAGACCGCCATCACGATAAAGTTCGGATTGTTTAAATTCCCGTACACGTCGTTCGGTCTTCAAAACGCAGAACAAACCTGCGAGCGTTTCATGAATAAAGTACTTTGAGATCTCGATTTAGTTTACTGCTATATCGATGATGTTATCGTGGCGTCAAAGACAGTAGACGAACACGAACTCCACCTACGTCAAGTACTCGACAGGTTCAAGACCTACGGAGTTCTGATCAACCCAACAAAATGCGTATGAGGAGAACGCATTATCAAGTTTCTTGGCTACGAAGTTTCTATGAATGGTGTTAGACGCCTTCCGGAAAAATTCGAAGCCTTTTTGAACTATTAACTATGAAAAACAGCCAAAAGACTACGTCGGTTTGTAGGTACGTTGAATTTTTACCGAATTTGTATACCTAATGCCGCAATTCTATAGTTTCCATTGGACGACATGCTACATGGTGACCTAAAAGATCATGCTTCAACGCCTTCAAAGAATTTTGAATGAGCGTTGTAGTAGATTTCTTCTCGAAGAAGTTGAACACCGCGAAACGCAAGTACGGTGCCTACGACCGATACTTTCGACACATGGTATAAGATAGGATCTTCATACACAAATCACAAACCTATCACTTTTGCATTTCCGCAAAAAAGTGACAAGTGTTCTCCAAGACAGATCCGGTAACTGAATTTCTTCAGAAAATATTATCACTAATACACGACACATATCGGCTCTTGCAAAATCATCAAATAAGGACACAGATATCAGAACATACCTTTAGCGGGAATCAACCATGCAGTTAGAAAAAGTCCAACTACCAGTTACCGATGTCGTCGTCCACTGTGACGTTTCAGCTCGCACGGCTATACCTTTTCTCACAAAGCCTTTCCGACGGGTGGCGTTTAACTCTTTACATCAATTATTGCACCCAGAAATCAAGGCCACGATAAGGCTGCTAGACGAACGCTATATTTGGATTTCAATCAATGTCCACTGTAGGTAATGGGGTCGCGTATGCATCCAATGTCAAAAAACCAAAGTTTCTCGACGTGTCTCATCACCAGCTTCAAACGGTTTTCGAAACTCAAGTCGAGGAGTATCACAAAATCATTGCTTGCATGCGAGTCCTAAATTATTGCAACTGAACATTTCGATTGTCCTGATTCAATGGCATCAACATCTTATGTATTTTCAGCAGCTATCGAGAAGATGTATCGCCAAGTTCTTGCCCATGAGGATGATCAGGATCTCCAGCGAATCCTATGGCGCACGACTCCTGCCGAGCCTGTTCAGATTTATCTACTTGATGAGGGACATTGGTTTTCTCTAGCTACTGAATACATAAAACACAGTGTTAAACTATTTACGTTGATGATGTCTTGTCAGGAGTTGACAATTTGGAGGACACCACTAAACTTTACGATGAATAACCAAGGATCTTCATGGCGGACGGCTTTCCACTCAGGAAATGGGCTACGAATTGTCCTGAGCTTCTCAACTAAATTCATGAGGACCTTCAAGCATTGCCATCAAATATTTCCTGGCATTCTGTAACTTCAGTATGGATGCTCGGATTAATCTGGCAACCGGAGAGCGATTGTGTCATCTTCAAGATCAATCTGGCTCCTATTAATAGTGTCATCACTCAACATCTCGTTGCCAATCGATCTGCGCAACTGTTTGATCTGCTTGGACGGTAATCACCTGTAATTGTGCTCACAAAGATTTTTCTAAAAGGTTTTTCGAAGCTAAATATCTCTTGGGATGATCCAATTACCGATGTACTTTGTCAACGCTGGAAAAGAAACTGCGAGAATCTAAAACATATTTTATCAGCTCGAGTTCATCGATGGATTAGATTACGATCTTCGGGTTACTCACATGAAATCCATGGCTTCGGAGATGTTTCTTAATGGTCTCCTGCAGCTGTTGTGTACGTTAAATCAGTTCAGAAAATTGGAGACTGCTCGGTGGTGTTTTTTTGCATAAAAAAAGATAGCAACTGTAAAAACGGTCTTGCTTTCTCGTCTTAAACTGTGTGCTGCAGTCCTTCTGGATAGTCTTATTGCATATGTTCAGAGCATTCTAAACCTTGATGCTCCACTCCACATGTGGTCGGATTAAACTAATGTTCTGGTTTGGATTACAGATTCACTTTCGCGAAGTGAGACTTACATCGGAAATCGAGTATCAGAGACTCATACCACCCTTCCCTCAGCTGTCTGGCGTCATGTTCCGGGCAGAGACGATCCAGCCGATTACGCGTCGCGTGGTGTGTCTGCTCTCGGATTCTCATCTTTATCCCTCTGGTGGAATTGGCCAGAATTGCTGCCGAATTCAGACGACTGGCCATCTCGTCCGTTGGAACTTCCTAACAATAGCTCAGTGGACATGGAGGAAAGAGTGACGGGCAATTTTGTGGTTTGCGAGGAAAAACACTGGTACGTCTTCACCCGATATTCGTCTTTGAATCGTCTTTTTCGAGCCTTGTGTCTTCGATTTTACAACGCCGTGAAGCATTGTTCCAGGGTAACATCACCTCACATCACTGCTTCTGCATCAGAAGCAGTGATGTAGTCTCCGACTACATAGCTAGTTGCTTCATCGCAGCATACCAACGATTTACATCACAAGGAGGCGTATGTAAGACCTTATAGTCAGTGATAATGCATCCACCTTCGTTGGAACTGGCCGTCAACTTGCAAGAATGTTTGCTGAGGCATCTGAAGAGTCCCAATTTCGTTTTTAGCTTTACACAGCACCGAGAGAAATTTTAATCCACCCGCGGGGTCCCATTTTGGTGGACTCTATGAGGTTGCTATGAAGTCTACTAAATTCCAGCTCTGACAAACAATTGGAGAAACCCTTCTTGCCTTTAAGGAAATCACACCATTTTTTAACAAAATTGAAGTATGTCTTAATTCTCGACCTCTTATGCCAAGATTAGATGATCCACAAGACTTCTCAGCACTTTCTGCAGGACACTTTTTCATAGGGTGCCCTTTGAATGCAATCCCTGAGCCATCCCTGATGGAAGTTGCCTAGAATCAGTTGTCACGCTGGCAACTAATTCAACAAATGCGCTAGCATTTTTGGCACCGTTGGGCTTGAAAATATCTTAAGGAACTTCAACCTCGTTGCAAATAGAAAACCTTACAGCCTTCCATTCGTCTAGGGTATTTCCTTCTTATTCGAGACGAAAACCTACCCCAAATCAAGTGGGCATTATTTATAATTTGTTCATAACTAAAAACCCAAAGAAAAGTTATTAAAAATAATACATTGTTTAAACAAATGCTTTGTTAACTTGTATCAATTCTCTCTTCACTGTAAGTGAAATGTTGACAAAAAGTTTAAAATTTCAGAAAAAATCACAACTTTTCAGCATTATTGTAAGAGAATATTGTCATAAATAATAATAAATTGAAAAATTCTGAAAAAATCACGACTTTCTACCACTATTCTAAGAGAAAATTACTATAAATAATTATAAATTATTTAAGCCATTTTTTGACAAATCTGATTAACAGCAGAAAGTAATATTTAATGTATCACAAATAATTCGTACTAAAACAAACCACGAAAAAATAATAATTAGCGCCAATATTATGATGACCCCTCGGGCCTTCAAAATGAACATGGGAGTTCAACCAAGAAAAGCTCAATTTTCGGGCAAATGGGGGAAGAACTACTTTTTATTCACTTTTCATAAATTGAATTTCAGTAACTTCTTAAGAAATATTCAGCAAATCGTTTCCACCCCATGAAGGTTTGAATTAGACGTCCCAACCACTTTGTGCGAAATAACAGTTTTATTTAAAATTCATGCTAGAGAAGGGCTTTTTTGAATGTTTTCAATATATATTTTTCATATCAGATAAGTGACAAGTTGAAAGTAGCTTTCCACGAATTAAAAATGATTTAAACAATTATTATTGGATAAGAAATTTTAATTACACCCCATAAATCATTAAAAGTCTCGAGGAAAAAACAAAATGTAATCTTTACAGCGATTTCTGAGTAATCTTTACTTGAAACCAAAATTACCTTCACGTGTTACGATTTACCCACCACATTGGAAATAGTGACCACGTCAACTCTATTGAATCTTGTTTTGTTTCGATGCGGAAAAATTCAACTTCATCTACTTGAAAATTACCCCCAACAAAAATTCACTTCTTTTTTTTCTGTGCTGTATTTTCTGGAATTAATTACATAATTAATGAATATTAGGACGAATATGTTTTATTGAAGGCATTTTCAATTGTTTAAACAATTTATATTTGTTCAAATTTGTCCACACCAAATCATGAAAAGCTAGGACTTTCTTGAACTAATTACATACTTTGTTTGAAAAATTTGTTATTTTATACTATGGATAATTCCTTTTTTCTCGTGGGATTAATGAAGCAGTTATTCGTCTATTCATGATATAAAGAAAAAATTGTCTAATTATTGTCCTAAAATTTCTAATTATTAATTGTTTAAACATGCAATAATGTCCTAAACAAAAAATATTACTCCTACCCATCATTAAGTGTGTAATTAGTTTAAAAAATGCTAAGTTTTCATGATTCGGTGGGAAAAAATTTAAACAAATGTAAATTGTTTAAACAGTTGCAAAACGTTTTCTACAAAGAATATTACTCCTAAAATTCATTAAGTCTGTCATTAAATTCCAGAAAATACGAACATTTCATGTTGTACAATAAAAACATAAATTGAAACAAATATAAGTTGTTCAAACAATTGAAAAATTCATTAAACAATAAATATTATTCTCGACATTCACTTACTGTGTCATTAATCCCCAAAAATACTAATTTATCATGATTACCAGCGGAAATAAAAAAATTAAAAATAATTATTATTTAACCAATTTAAAATTAGCTCAAAAATACTTGCAAACTTGTCACTTATAGAATACAACAAATGCATGTTGAGATAATGGCAAAAAATTCCGTTTTTATCATGAATTTCACATGAAACTGCTATTTTGCATATTTCGGGGAATTTTTCTGGGCAGAATACAAAGGGGTTGGGGCATCAAATTTTCAAAGTATGGAGTGGAAGTTATTTCTTGAACATTTCCTAAGTGGTGGCTGCAATTAAATTTACAAAAAGTTAATAACAAGTAGTTTTTCACTCATTTTTCCGAAAACTGAGAAAACTGAAAAAGAAAATCCGTAATTTTTTATTTTCTTCCAACGTCAATCCGTGCCCTCGGGCTTTCGAAATTAACATGGGGTTTTAAATAGGAAAAGATCCGTTTTCGAACAAATCGATAAAAGAAGCTTCGATATCGATATATTCGATATCGATCGATAAAAGAAAACTTTTTGTGAATAAATATATAGTCACCTCTTAAGGAATCTTCAAGGAATATTTTCCACCCAATAACTCTTAATTTTGCCCCCCCCCCCCCCACGTACCCTTTTATTGTGCCCGGAAAATGTCCCAAAAATGCAAAATAGAAGTTTTCTAGCAAATTCATATTAAAGACGGTATTTTTCTCCTCTGTAAAGCGTGAAAAGTTATTTCCTGGAATTACCATGATACAATTAACAGATGTTGATAGTAATATTTTCTTAAAAGGATATTTAGCAATTTTTAAACAACTTTCAATTGTGTAAACAATGTTCATTTGTTTGAACCATTTTTTTCCTATAAATCGTAAAAATTCATTCTTCTCTACAATTAATCACACACTTAACGAATGTTAAGAGTACTATTTTTTTGTTTAAGATATTTAGCAATTATTTAAATAATTAATAATCATTTATTTGCGCCTTTTTACAGGGAAGGTGGAGAAAATTCTAGTTTTTTGAATCTCTTACACTGGGTCCTTATTATTCAGTATTTCCTTATCTTAGCACGTATACCATATATTGTTAAAAAATAATCATTTGTTCAAACAATTAAATTCTATTGCTCTAAGTAGAGTAGAGTCTTTTTTTTTATTAAAAAAAGCCGTAGATTAATGGAATCTGTAAATTAAAAATAATATGCATATAGATCTTTCCTAAAGTATATAAATAAAACAGAACAGAGAAGTGAATTTAAAAACAAAGGACTATTTTATTCTTAGGACAAATAAATTTATTTCTTTGAACAATGTAGGGTATATATTCTGAGATAAGGAAATACTGAATAATGAGGGACATAGTGTAAGAGATTCGAAAAAACTAGACTTTTCTCCACCTTTCCTATGGAAAGGCGCAAATGAGTGATTATTAATTATTTAAATAATTGCGAATAATCTTGAACAAAGAAATATTACTCTCAAAATCTGTGAATTGTGTCATTAATTCCAGGAAATAATAATTTCTCATGCTCTACAGGGGAAAAATTATTTTAAATAATGAAAATTGGTTCAATTATACCATTAATTACCAAATATCCTTAAAATATATATTACTTCCAAGATTCGTAAATTGTGTTACTAATTCCAAAAATGATAATTTTTTCTGATTTCAAGTAGAAAAAATTGTTTTATAAAATGAAAACTGTTTAAATAATTATACCAAATATGTTAAAAAAAAAGTAAATTCTTGAAATTCGTCAACTTTATATCATTTATCCCAAAAAATAATAACTTTTCACGATTTAACGGGGAGAAAAATTCTTTAAACAAATAATAATTGTTATAGCAATTAAAATTATTTTAAAAATACTATTGACTATTGAGTATATGAAAAGTTCATAAGTACTTCTTTTTACCATTTTTTCGAAAATCAAGCTTTTCCCATTTGAAACCTCATATTAATTTCAAGAGCCCGGGGGCGCAGGTTAAAGTTGAAAAAAAAAAAGAAACAAAAATTTCGAATTTTCTTTTTTTGATAAACGAACAAATGGGGGGGGGGGGGGGGCCGATCACCAAAAATCGAATTTTTTGACCACGCTAGGAGAACACCCTCTAGAGTGAAAAAAAAATTGCAATACATTTTTGGACAACCCTAGGGTACACTTGAGAAATAATCCCCCATACATGAATAATTATACCCTCATTAAAGAAATGATAAGGATCTCCTGGGAAGTCTCAAAGAAATTGCTTTTAAGAAGTAGAGGAAGATGGACTTGGGGAATAATTGGAATGGAATTACAATCAAGAAGTTATTAAAATTAAAGAGAGAGTTTAAAAAATTAGAAAATATTGGGAAAAAATAACAGGAAGTCAAGCTTGGATCTCGATACAGTCGAGTTCCTGAATACGCAGATTTAGAAGCAGAGCTGCTCGTATAGATATATATGTAGCACTAGGCACTTCTAGGTTCCATCAGCGAAGTAATTAATTTTTAATGTACTTTGCCTGCTTATTTCTTTCGTATCATGGCGTGTCCTTTTTTTCCCTTTTGCCCCCGGGAAACAGGGTGGGGCGACGGTTATGAATTTCTAATGAGATTCCGTGGGAGATCTGCGAGAGATTAGCGTAGTGGGTGGTGAGCAAAGGGGGTTGTTGCAAGATGGGGGCAGTTGGAGGAGGTCTTTAAGTAAAAGTGTGTACACTGCATGTCTAAGACCGCGAGAGTCACTAGGAATGAAAAAACCTAGAACAAAAATTCTGAACCTGAGATATTATGATTTTGATAAAAATACTCTCTAAATCCGAATTAGTAGAAATTTTACAAATTCAATTAGTAGCATTGTATCTGACTGTTAAATTAGTATTTTTATCACTTTCTACTAAATGAAATGGTAAGATTTATGTGACTAAATGAATTAGTAAGTGTATTCTACAAATGTGCTTAGTAGTACCTACTTACTAATTCAATGAGTAGCAATGAATTGCTAAGGAAACATAATTTAATAATTTTTAAATACATTCTGCTGGTTTTTATGTTCTATTTAAGAAATGTTAATATTTTCTCAATACACCATCTATTTTTTTAATGCGGCCAAAATGTGAACTCGTGAAATTAGATAGAATAACAGCGTTCTCAGAAATTAAAATATTCGTTCCAAAATTGTTCCCAAAATGTTCCGAGGTTTGTGAATAAGTGGATTCTGACGGCAAAGAGTGGGTTATAACTGCAATTAATTTCAGGATAAATCGTTCATCTTAGCTTCTTTAAAATGGGTAAGTTTTTGTTTCATATTAGTATTTAGGTGAATAGTTTGAAGGGAACTGGGAAAGTGTCGTTGAAAAAAGTTAGGTTAACCAAAATTTATTTTCAGAAAAAATCAAGACCTTCGAGGAATACAATGTGTAGCATTCGGCTACAATACTAGAAAATCACTTAGATTCAGATACTGTTGCCAAACTGGAAGTTATGAAGAGCAAATATTCACTTATTCATATATTTTTTTCTAAAATTTGCAAGTGAGTCAAAAAGCTAACCTTCAAAAGTACAATGGAGTTGTCCAAATGTCCGAATGTAAATTATTATTGCATATTCCATTTATATAAATTATATGACTGATTGTTATCATTGTACAATAAGTTTTTTCTAAGTCAAAACGGGTTTTGAATTTTTCATAATAAAGAGCAAATTAATAAAGTATGCCTCGGAGAACTCGGTCGGGAAATTCTAACTTTCTAAGTGCTGCCTTAAAAATGTTGCTTCCAACAGGGTTAAAGTTGAATAATAGTCTTATTTAAAACAATTTTATTATTCGTACCGACAGAAAATTCAACAGCTTGATTGCAATTTTTTCTTTTCCTTGACTGAAAAATCTTTTTAAGTTGAAAAGTTAACTCATGTTGAAAAGTAGTTTTTTTTTTGTCGAATCCCACTGTTTCTGATAAAAAATTAATTTTTTTTTAATAGAACTACTTCATTTTTCGTTCAGAATTCATCTTTTATTGGAATACAAATTCAATAACTAAGTTAAAAGCTGAAATCTCTTGTTAAAAATTATTTTTTTTTTGTTCAAGATTCATTATTTTGCTTCAAAATTTATCTCTTTGGTTGAAAAGTGAGCTATTTGGTTGAAAATTCGTTTTTACTTTAACAGAAAATTAATTTTTTTTCAAACTGAAAATGTAATTATTCCAGTCGAATATTCCAACATTTTAGTTGAAAATTCATCTCTTTAGTTCAACATAATACATAATTTAAAATTTATTTATTTGATTTCAGGTTGAAAAATTATCATTTTTAGTTTAAAATTCAACTATTCCAGTCAATGGTTCATCAGTTTAGTTGAAAATTCATCAGTTTGGCTGAAAATTTGTTTGTTTTTTTTCTGGAAAATTAATTTTTTAAACTGAAAATTCAACTATTTAGTTGAAAGTTTGTCTTTTCGATTGAAGATGAAAACTACTTGGTTAAAAGTTACTCTTTTGTTAAAAATTCATCTATTTCAGTAAAAGATTCATCATTTTAGTTCAAACATTTTTTTTCTGCAAAATTAATTTGTTAAGTTTAAAATCAACTATTCCATTTTTGGTCGAAAACTGATCTTTTTTAGTTGAAAATTCAACTATCAACTATCAAATGAAAATTTGTTTGAATTATTATTAAAATTCATAGACTTTAGAGACAAATTCAAAAAAAGATTAATTATGTTTTTTGTATTATTTTATTATTTAATTATTTAATGGTGCCGATATATTTATGAATATCTTGTAATATAATTTTTCAAAGATTTCTAAATTAAAAATATTAATCAAATCCCCAGAAACTGAAAAAAATTTTATATAAACTCGCGAAACTGTGGACTTATTCCGAGTCGATTTAAAAAAAAAGAGAAATATTTGAATGGCTCCGTACCATAAAAAATTATGCCTGAAAAAAAACTTGAGATATCTGGATAAAACTTGAAATTGAGTTTAAAGCTTACAAAGCTTTCCACCAAGCTATCTTGAGCTCATTGTTGGCATGATTTTTAAAGTTTGATATTTATATGTGTATCTTTCGTTTATCGCATTATATTTTAATAGTTTTATCTAGCTAAAAAAAACAGTTACAACTTCGCAGTTGTCGTTGTCTCGTAAAACCTATTAAGATTATTAATATTCTAGTTTTAATGATTACTATGACATGTTTTCAATTCGGATTGAACTAACTTGTTTTTTAATCGGACCTAATCCGACTTTAATAATTTATTAATATATTTCAATCAAATTCTTTGAAATAGTAACCAGCAATACATTCACCAATTCATTTAGTAGTAGCATTACCAATTCCTTTAGTAGATATAGTTACTAATTCATTTAGTCAGTTAGTCTTACTCATTGAACTAGTAAATTTTTACTAATTACCAGTAAACGAATCGGCACTATTTGAATTAGTAGAAAACTTTTACCAATTAGTAGTTTTCTACTAATTCAGATTTAGAGAGATAGTAAGATTGAGATGTTAAATTACAAGCCTACGATTTCGAAGTCCTAATAAGGGAGCATCCGAAATTTGTGACATTTTGGTAAACTGTGTAGAAATTGCTGATCTAAGTTGTTGGCTTTAGGGTTAGGTGAATTGAAACGAATTAAGTTGTTTCAAACGTTTCGGTACACAATGGTGGCCCTCATCAGTGAGTTTTATTAAATCTGTGAAAAGTACATAATATCTTGTAGCTACGCATTTTTATACAATTAGAAGTGTTATTCATTGGTTAATATCTCAGTTGTGAAATTATAAAAATTATTTAATTTGAAAAGTTTTTATTTTATTTAATTCTATTAATAACTATTGGTAAATATTGCAGTATTATTAAAACGTGGTTTTATTTTAACGAAGTACAATTGATGGAAAAACAATGACAATGTTGTAGAAACATTTTTTTTCCACTAATCTTTACAACAAAATTTTTTCCAAAAGTTGTCAGAAAACATTGCAATCGAAAAATACTTTTAAAACATTTTTTTCCAGTGGTGTGTGTACATTTAATTTAAAAAAATTTTAATTTGGTTTTATTTCTATCTGTTTGAATGAAAAAGAGCCTTCAACTCAATTTTTTGTATAAGAGAGTAATAATGTTAAGTAAATAATTCATATGTTATCATGAGGAATTATGTCTGAGAGAGTAAAATTTTCGTCCCTTGTAAATTTCACATTAGTATGAATACGAAATTGTACAAAAACGTTGTAGTTGAATCATTATTTAAATATTCTTTAAACAAATTTTCATTTTCTTAACGACGAAAAATTGATGCAAAAAATTTCAAACACAGTAGAAAGAATAACAATTTTCAAACAACATTGCATTTTAACGATGATTCATTAAAAAAAAATTCCTTTCAATTTCTTGCATACAAATTTTCATTTGAAAAATTTTTTACGTTCCTGGAAATTTTTCAATTTTAATTTTGAAATTTTTTTTTTTAATTTAAATTTTTTTAATTTGAAATGTAATTTGTTTTATGTTACCATTGAAAATTATTCCTTGAAAGTAGAATTATTTCAACAATCACAATGTAGTAGTTGGTAAATATTATAGTATTATTAAAACATGGTTTTATTTTAACGAAGTACAATTGATGAAAAAACAATGACAATGTGGTAGAAGAATATTTTTCCTAAATCTTTAAAACTAATTTTTCAAAAGTTGTCAGAAGACATTTTTTAATTTTATATCTATTTCTTGTTATTTTTCAAACAATCTGGTTGTATGAAAAATAACCTTCCACACCATTTTTTGTGTACGAGAGAAATAATGTAATTAATTTAATTCTTCTGTTGTCATGAGGAATTATGTCTGTGAAAGTAAAAATTTGTTCACTTGTAAATTTCACTGTAGCATCAATACGAAATTACACAAAAAAAACTTTGTAGATGAATAATTATTCAAATATTCCCTAAGCAAATTATCTTTTTCTTATTGACGAAAAAATGATGACAACATTTTTTAACACAGTAGAAAGAATACTAATTGACAAGAAACATTGCATTTAAACAATTTATTTCTCTTGATTTCTTGCATACAAATTTTCCTTCGAAAAATTTTTTTATGTTTCTGAATATTTTTCAATTTTAATTTTTCAAACATTTTTTGTTTTCAAATTTTCAAAATTAGAAAGTGTACTGAATTTTCTGTTACCATTGAAAATTATTTCTGTGACAGTAGAATCATTTCAACAATCACAATGTAGTGAAAAATAAATTTTCCACAGAAACATTGTAGTTGAATAATTATTTGATTGTGCTTTCAAATTTAAGCATTGCATCTAAAGCATTCGTGAAATTATATCACCGAAGACAGCTTGATAAATAGTTTAAAATGTAATCAAATTTTTTGTTTTTGTTTTTACGTCTTTAATTCTAAATTAAAATGTACTAAATTTCTTGTTTTATTTAAAAGTTGTGTATGTGGAAATAAAACGTTTCATTCAGAATCAAATTGCATTAGGAATTATCAAAATTATTGTAGTGGATAATAATTTTTCAAGTATTCCTGAAACTACAAGTATTCTTCAAACACTGTATTGTGACATACTTTGGTAAGAAATGAATATTCACATTATCAAAAAACCACAGGCAAGAAATAATTAAAACTGTTGTAAAATTAATAAAATGACCAAAAAATTGTTTGTATTGGAGAATTATTTTAAACAACTATTTCTTCATCGACGTATATTTAATGAAAAACTTTGTATTCAAATTTTGTGTCCGGAAAATACAACTTACATCAACAATTCCTACACAATTCAATTTTTGAGGGTCAATACAATTTCCCAGCGATTATTTTGGTAAACCCCCTTTTGCTTTTAAATCCGAAATATAAATGTAATTTTTAGGGTTTTATAACCCCGAGCAGAAACCCTTACAGTTTTTGTCGGGTGTTTGTCAGACGTACTTTGTTCCAAGGAGGGGAAGTCAGGGGAAGAGAAGGGAAATAACGGGATGGAAAGTAGAGGAAGTTAGGGGAAATTAGGGAGAAATAAGGGGAAATGAGGGGTGGAGAAGTGAGGAAAAAATGGGGGAAGGGGTATGGTAGTGAAAATGAGGAGAAATTATGAGAGGAGAGGAGAAGTAGGAGAAATGAAGGGAAATGTGAGAAGGGAAATATTCTTAGGATTCATTAGGGGAAAAGAGGAGAAGTAGGGAAGTTAGGGGAGCTAAACTATGGGAAGTGAGAGGAAATTGGGGAAGTGAGTGTAAGTGGAGAAAAGTCGGGGAATAATTAGAAATGAAGATAAGTAGGGTAGGGTAAGTGATAGCTGGGAAAGGGAATGGGAAGTAGAGGAGAAAGAAGTTGGGGAGAAAGAAGTTGGGGAGAAAGAAGTTGGGGAGGAAGAAGTTGGGGGGGATTGTGAAGCGAGGGGAGGGAACGCATGCGTATTGGGGATGGAAAATATGGGAGGGGCAGGTTAGAACGACTTAATTAAAATCTAAATAGGCTACGATCCCCTTTTTTGTAGGCGCACGGTGCCAACTTTGACTAATTTTTTTATATAACCGTCAATCGAACTTAGACGGTGGATTTATTTAACAGATTAAGGGTCGTCCATAAACTGCATTGCCAATTTTGAGGGGGGGGGGGGGGGACGTTTCCTGATGAACAAAATTCAAGAATACTTGCGAATTTTATTTGTTTTCTTGTATTCAAGTAACTTCCCACTTTTCTCATTTTTTCGCATAAATGTAAAATGTCTTAATGGAACCCAATAATAAAATCCAACTATTCTTGATCAAAAATTCCTTTTTTTTTTTTGTTAAAAAGTGTACCATTTTTTTTTTATTCAGAATTTATCTTGTTTGGATGAAAATACTACAATTTGGTTGTAAATGTAACAATTTTGTTAAAAAGTCATCTTTTTTGGTTGAAAAATGAAATACATTGTTCATTTCATTCATTTTTCATTTTTTTATCGAAGATTCATCTTTTAGCTTGACAATTGAATTCTTTGATTGAACATTCGTTTAATTTTTAGTTAAAAATAAATTGTTTCATCCGAAAATTAAACTATTTTATTTTTGTTCAAAAATGTATCATTTTTATTTGAAAAAATCGAATATTTGGTTAAAAACTCTCATTTTTAGTTGAAAATTCAAGTTTTCGGTTGAAAATTCATGTATTTTATTGATAAGTCGTATTTTATGGTAGAAAATTAATCTTCTTGCTAAAAAGAAACTTTTTTGTTGATAATTAAAATATTTGGTTGAATGTTGAACTCTTTTGTTGAAAATTAATTCTTTTTTTGAAGATTTATTATTTCACATGGAAATTCATCTTGATATTTGAAATGTTAACTATTTTGCTGAAAGTTTAATTTTATTTTTTGGTTGAGAATTGATTTTCTTTATTGAAGTTGTAACTATTCCATTTTTTGTTGAAAATTGATATTTTTAATTTTAAGTTGAAAATTCGTCTGTCTTCAAATTAGAATCTCTTTTGTTGAGATATGAAGTATTGCATGTTTCGTTGAGAATTCATAAATAATTTTAGTTGAAAATTCAACTATCTGGTATAAATTACCGTTTTTGTTGAAAATTCATGTTTTCCGGTTGAATATTCAACTGTTTTGTAGGAAAATAATTTTAAAATTAAAAAATGTGGTATAAAAGTAAAAAATTTACTTGAAAATTGACTTTTTTGTTGAAAATTAATATTTTTGGTTAAAAATGTAACTATGTGAGTAGAAAATTCATCATTTTGGTCGAGGATTCAACTATTTTGTTAAAAATTATTCTTTTTTAGTTGGATCCAACTGGTTGAAAATTCGTTTTTCTGGCTCAAAAGTCAAACCATTTTTGGTTAAAAACTTATCTTTTTTAGTTGAAAATTCAACTATTTGGTTAAAAAATTTGGAAAGAGAGGCTTATTATATTTCTAAATTATAATAGAAAATTTGGTAAACAAATATAATTCTGTGCAATAGGGAGTTTTGGAAATTAATTTAATTCTGACTTTGTATGCGGATGAAGAATTGTTCAAAAAAATTATAATTCTCAGTTTAGACGTGGAACAAATAATTTTAATATAAAAAAAATTCCTTTGAAGAATCATAATTTTGACTTTGGAACAAGGAATTTCGCGAAAAATTATAATTTTATCTTAGAACAGGTAATTTTTGACATGGAACCGAAATTTTTTAAAATAATTTCATTTCTGACTTATAAAAAGGTAATTTACAAAAACAATCCCTGTTCCAAATCAGACTATGTCAGAATTTGAAACTTCCCTCTTCCAAATATTAGAAAAAGAGAGTTAACAAATTTCTAAGTTATAATAAAAAATGATGTAAATAAATATAATTCTGCTTGAAACATGGAATTTTTTTAAATAAATGTAATTGTTACTTGGAACAGAGAATCTTTTTAAAGAATTATCATTTAGACTTTGGGACAGGGAATTTCCGCAAAGAATTTTTGACATGGAACGGGAATCGTCGAAAAAAAATGATCTGATATAGAAGAAAGGAATTTGAAAAAAATACCTGTTCAATTCCAGAACCATAATTATTGTTCAAAATTCTATGTTTTAAATCAGAATTTTAATTCTTATGATCAAAAATCTGTTCCATATCATAAATCTTTTGAAAAAAATGTAAATGCTTAGGAATCTTAAAACATCGTTTGAAATAATTTGAACCTTTTCAACCTTTTAAACTCTCTTAAATTGTCCGGAAAAAATTAACTATTCAGTAGGGAAAAATCGGGAAAGGACCGAGAATTTAATATCATCTGTCGGTTAGACACTCTGTATTTGATGACCAAATTTCTCCTGGTATTTCTCTTGGGCAGCAAAATATTTTTTTAAACAATTGTATACAAAAAAAGGTTTATAATTGAAAAATTGATCTACCTAATTCGAAGTTCAAAACAAACTGTTCTAAATTGAAAAAAGTTTTTGAGAAGGCATTCATATTTGATGGTTCGGTGACAACTCTTCAAGTCTTAATGAGAATCTTATGGTCTTCAGCCCCTTCCTTTTATCTGGATTTAGATTTTAGATTTCAGATTTCAGACCCTCAAATTAAAGAACCTTCAAGAATCGCATGAAATCGGCAAATATTTTAGCAACCTTTGGGACTGGGTGATTATGACCCTCCACTTAGGTTGGTTTATTTTGTGGTGGGTTGGCTTACTTGTGGATCAATGAGCTTCTAATTATCCGGATTTTAACAAAAGTCGATTATCACCTCAAACGGCCCTAACACTTTTAACAATAATCCACTTAAAATTTGGAATTTAAAATGGGATTATTGCGGATTATTCTATAAGTGATGATATCATTTTCTCAATTTGGTGTTGGAAGATTGCTACTGCCATGAAAAGAAATAAATGATTAAAAATTAATTATCCCCAAATGTCAATTTTAATTAAAAGATTTTTTATTCAAATGAGAATTTTGATGCTCATTTCACAAGTGCGTTCTAAGCTTAATTCGAACAGAAGTATTTAAAAATGATGTCTAAAATCAGGTAATAACCCTAATTGTAATTGGAATATAGAATGTGATTCAGATTATCGAACAAATTCAATAATCGGCAGAAAGTCACGAGATTTTCTATTTTAAGACTTCCTTAACGAATAAAATTTCGAAAACCTGATTGGCTTTTATTACTTGAAGCTTTTTATATCTTAAATTTTTAATTTTTTTAATTAAAGCTACAATTAATAGCCAGATTTTTTTGGTATGTGTAGACACACCTCAATTCTCATTACTGTTTTCTCATTAAATTTACAATTTTTTTTTTTTGGCGTTTCATGCAGAAAATAGGTTATTTTGAACCGAAAGCGTTATAGATTTAATGTTATAGTTAGTGTTTTTCCTATAAAATATATATTAATTCTTAAGTTAAGATATCAATTTTCATAAATTATTAAAAATATTGTCATTGTTTTTCTTTTCTATTATTTTAGATAATAGATACTACGAAATACAAGAATTTTATATTAATGTTAATTTTATAATTTAATTAAAAAATTCTGTGACGAGAAAAAAGAATAATAGCTCGCGTGTTTGTTTTCTGGTTATTTCAAGATTTTATCATCATTCGGAGAACAATTACGAATATCTAGAAAGTTCGTAACAATGAAATTATAAGAAAAAAAATAATATTCTAGAAGCTTACAGAACGTTCTCAAATCGCTCAAAATAAAATCTAAATCATTCAGGATTATACAATTTTAAACCGTTTGAGAAAATTCTAGAACATTCTAGAGTTAAAAAAATTCTGAAAAAAATATTGAAGTATAATTAATTCCAGCACATTTCACATTTTTCAGAGATTTAGATTCATTTAAAGATTTGCATAGGAGTGACACCGTTCTTAGTTTGCATATAAAAAAAAATTCGAATTTTGTTCTCACTTATGGTATCGCTATTTTGAAAATTTCAAAAATGTTTATTTTACACTTTACTATTTATACCAATGAATTATGTTTTTTTAAGTGAAAATTATACATTTTTTAATTTTTCTACGAATATTTTCAAATTTTAAGGTAAAATGAGTTTTTTCCCAATTTTACTTTAAAATCCGTGCAATTTTTGAGATATTAAGGCTTTTTTGTTTGATTTGATTCAGTTTTTCGCACTGTTTCAAAATTCACAAGCAAAATTTAAAAACAAATAAATTAAAAATGGTAATAGTATTTCGATTTTTTGAAATTTTTCTTGCAAAGACCCCAACTTTTTTTGAATTTTTTACTATTTTAAAAATAATTTAAAAAATAATAATTATAAATAATTTAAAATTTAAAAAAAAAATTTTTACTTTTTTGAATCCTGAATTTTTTTGGAATAATAGGTAGTAATATAGTCTTTTTACTATTTATTCCGTTTGGTAATTTTTTTCAAACTCTTGCTTTTTTGCAATTTTTGAGATCATAAGGTTTTTTTCGTCCCAGGTTGTCAAGTTTTTCACTTTTTAGAAGCTGATTACATATCACATGAATTTACGCTGTATTCCCTCAAAAAAATATTCAGTCCACCTTGAACATATATTGCCTATCACCTATGAAAAATTCAGCGAAAAAAAGGTAGCTGTTTTGAGAGAGTGTCTTTTTTTAATTTTTCAAAAAAATTGAAATAGCTTTGCCATTTTTTATTCTTTCTTCGTTTGCTTTGTCGGTTTAAAAAAGGTGAAAAATACTTGACAAAGTCGAATATGAAAAACCTTAAAATATCTATATAATAAATATGGGAAATTTATCATAATTCTATTGTTCCTAAATATTTTAGGAAAAAGTTCGGGTTTTTAGAAAGAAAAAATCTTTTTTTCAAGAAATCGAAATAACTTTACTATTTTTATTATTTTTCTATAGACTTGAAAAATGCGAAAAAATTGATAAACTGAAATAAAAAACCCTATATATCTAATAAATTGTAAGAATGGCACGGTTTTTCAAAGCAAAATTTGCAAAAAACTCATCCTACCCTTAAAATTTGAAAACATTCGTAAAACTGTAAAAATGTTGCTATATTAATTAAAATAATACGTGTCTCCTTATTTTCTACGTACAGACACATATTTCACTGGCATTCAGGACTTCCTGAACATGTCACCGCTGCCGACACATGCGTTAATATTAAATTCTTTTTTTAACACTTCAAGGGTATTTTTCTGAAACGTTAATAATTCGTATGCCAAGAAAATATTTGATTCAAACCAATTTTTGAATCAACTCGAACATCTTTATAAGCTATAGTCTGTTTAATGTTGGGTAACCCTAATTTTCACAATTACTAATAATTTATATTTATTTGCTAAAATATAATATTCCGTTTTTCATCGATTAGTACATAGCAATACGAAAACTACTTTCCCTAAACACACTCTATTCCTAATTGATTTTAGAGAGCACAGAATCTCAAAAAACTATTTCTTTCATGTTTCTCGAAACAATTTTTTGAGAAACTCTAATCAGTCATTTTTCGTAATCTGCAACAGTGATCCGATTTCCATGAAAATGAGTATTTTAAAGTTTTTAGGGT
This sequence comes from Andricus curvator, assembly GCA_932195095.1. Classification (NCBI taxonomy): domain Eukaryota; kingdom Metazoa; phylum Arthropoda; class Insecta; order Hymenoptera; family Cynipidae; genus Andricus; species Andricus curvator. Next base: position 735,281 of record CAKNYM010053149.1, on the reverse strand, counting down.
CACTGAGCCCGCATTTAATGACAGAATTTCCAAATTTAAGTTGGCTAGTCTCAAAATGGCGGATTTTAAATATTCAAAATTGAAGACACCAATATTCAATGTGTATAATAGAAAATGGTGGAATTTTAAATGCTTTTGTTAGAGATTTTAAAGATATAAAATTGAAGAATATTCAATTGTTTTTTTTTTTTTATTATTATACCATTAAGCCATTTCCCTTTCGGGGTAGGCGTGACTTGCTCGGTTGGGGAATAGTATTGTATAGGTTGAATAGGTATATAGGTGTAAGGTTGTAAGGTATGTAGACATGTAGGTATATAGGTATAAGGTAGATAGGTATATGGATGTTAGGTATAAATATTTAAGATTGATCTGGAATTCTCGTGTTATTTATTTAAATGACACGTTTATTCCGCAACACTGCTCCGACCCAGGTTGCTGATCAATCTCTCTAGCGATCACCCCAAGTGAAGAGCCTCACAAAATTGTTATGTATGGTTCTCCACTTGGGCCCATTAGTATCCAAGGTCTTTGTTTCAGGCGCCATTCATTCTACTGTCACTCTGTTTACAAACTATTTGTCGCCACACTTTTCTGTCCTGGCATACTACTCTAGCTTCCTTCACGTCCATGCATTTTTTCATGCAAGCTCTTGTGTTTCTATGGCTTCTTATGTCTCTACGGATCAATGTCTCATTTACAGATTCTAACCATTCTTTCGGCGGTCTACCTCTGGGCATTCTACCATTTACTTTACCTTTATACACTTGTTTGGTCAGTCGTTCACCTTTCATTCTTTCAAGATGTCCGAACCATCTTAACTGATTTCTTTCACATATGTCAACTAGTGTCTCTCCTGTACCACATTCTTTGAGGATAGTCTCGTTTCGGACTTTGTCCATCAGTGTTTTCCCGCATATTATGCGCAGAGGTTTCATGCCGATCGCGTTAATTTTACTCCTGTCCTTTTCTTGACAGGTCCATGTCTCGCTACCGTATAGTACAGTCGGTACGAATATAGAATTATGTATGGCCATTTTAGCTTTTTTTGATATGTTTTTATTTGTGAGGATGGATCCTACTCTACCGATAACCTGTCTACCCTTATTTATGCGCCTATCTAACTCCCCATCTATTTTTCCATCGCTAGTGAATAGACTACCTAGATACACGTACTGGTCAACTTGTTCTAATCTCTCATCATTTATGATAATGTTGCATATTGTTTTCTCACTTTTTCCCTCAAACACCATGATTTTTGTTTTATTTACGTTAATTTTGAGTCCCATGTCCTTCATGCTTGTATTAAGTTTATTCAACATTCTTTGCAAATCCTCGACTGATTCTGCCATAACAATCTTGTCATCTGCGAAAGCTAACCCACGTACCTTGACTGTTTGGAGATCTACACCTTCTTCGTCGAAGAGTGCAGTTCTTAGACACTTATCCATGAATATGATAAATAGCCACGAGGACATAACGCATCCTTGTTTCACGCCTTGCATAATATCGAACCAGTCACTCAGTTTCCCGTTTACCCTTGCGCTCGCTTTACTACCTGTATATATTGTTTTTATTGCTTGCAGGAGCCCTCCATTTACTCCGTACTCTTTAAGAACTTCCCAAAGTTTACTTCTATTTACCGTGTCAAATGCTTTTTCTAGGTCAATAAATGCACAGAAAACTTTCTTTCCTACTCTCAAGCTTTTTTCTGTGATCTGTCTTAGGCTAAATATCTGATCTGTACATGATCTTCCTGGCATAAATCCACTTTGGACTTCCCATATCTTTTCTTCTGTAATTTCCATTACCCTACGAATAAGTATTTTTGAGTATATTTTACTTACGGTACTTAGTAGACTGATACCTCTGTAATTGCTGCAGTTGCTTTTGTCTCCCTTTCTTTTGTATATTGGTACGATAATCGCTTTTCTCCAATCGTCCGGGACTTCTCCCGTCTCGATACATAAATTTATCAATTCGCACAACCTGTGAGGTATGTACTCGCCACCGTATTTAAGCATTTCAGCGCTGATACTATCTACACCAGCAGCCTTACCGTTTTTCAAGTTCTTTATTATGTTTTTGACCTCAGTGACACATACTTTTTCAATTGGGTTTTCTAATGCATTATGTTCTATGTCGCAGTTTTGTTGTCCTATATCTTTACCTCCTAATAGTTCTTTAAAAGAGTCTTTTAAAGCGTCTACTATCCCGTCTATATCATATAGCATTTCACCTTTGCTGTTTCTCATGCTCGCAAACTCTGTATTTTTACTTTCCTTCAACTGTTTATATAATAGTTTCATCATTCCTTCAAAGCTGTTTTGTATTTTCCTCTCTTCTTCTGTTCTCATTTTCTCTTTACTCTCTTTGACTAGTCGTTTAACTTTTCTTTTTTTGTGTCTGTAATCATTTTTAAGTCTATTTCTCTCCTCATCGCTAAGACCTGTAATTTGCAACGTTCTTTCGTGCGCTTCTCTCTTTTCTTTTTGGGCTGACTCAATTTCATCATTCCACCATGCATCACCAGATTTTCTTCCAACAACCGCCGTACCACATACTTCGGTCGCAGTTTCAACGATGACATCCCGTAGCAAAGTGCACATGCCCTCTAAATCTTTACTGTTTATTAATCCCTTCCAAATTGTTTCATCTATACGTTCGTTTAACCTATTTTGAAAGTCTATTCGCACTTCCGGTTTTTGTAAATTTTCAATCTTTATTCGCGTTTGTTTTGTTTTTGTTGTTTTCTTTCTTCTCCATCCCCGCCCTAAATTTATTTTGGAGACTAAGAGGTAATGATCAGTATTGCATTCGGAACCCCTCATGACTCTTGTATCTTTCACTAGTTCTCTTAGTCTTTCATCCGCAATAACAAAGTCAATTATACTGTGGCTATTTCCTTTACGCCAGGTGTACATATGGATCATTTTGTGTCTAAACCAAGTATTTGTAATAAATAGGCCCTTTTCTAAGCATAAGCTAACTAATTTTTCCCCGTTATAGTTTTTTTTTGTTGCATCCCCAAATTTACCTAGCACCCTTTCTGTATCTGTATCCTGACGTTGAACGCCGACCCATCCGTTCATATCTCCTAGCAGAATTATTCTTTCACCTTGATCGCAAGTACTTATTGTGTCATTTAAAGTGTCCCAGAAAGCGTCTTTGACTTCTCGCGGCTCACTGTCAACTGGGGCGTAGCACGCTATGATAAATAACCTTCTGATTCCTACCTTCATTCTAGCCCACAACAGTCTGGGAGATACAAAATCATGATCTTTGAGATGCTGTCTTGCTTTTTCATTCATAATTAAACCGACCCCTTGACTACGATTTGATTCACTACCTACTCCTGACCATATTTCAAAACCGCCTTTCAACACCCCATTTTCTATGTTTCTACTTTCGCAACCCTTTTTCTTCGTCTCAGGTACACATAAAATATCTAGTTTCCTTGCATGCATAGTTTCTCGTAGTTCTCTTACTTTAAGGTCGTTCACTCCTCTAGCATTCCAGACACCCAGTCTCCATTCATCGCCTGAAACTCGACTTTTACGTTTACCGTGTGTATGCATTTCGTCAATCCAAGTTTCAGTCCATTCCGAGGCTACTTTATTGTTTGTATTATTCATGTTTAGATTGTACACCCAACTATCACCTTTATGCGCGAAATTTGTTTTGCGAGCCGAAATCATGTCCAAGTTAAGTGATTATTCGT
>CAKNYM010053149.1:678040-728243 GCA_932195095.1 Andricus curvator | reverse complement strand
ATTAGGAAAAGAAAACAATCCAAAATATTAAAGACATTTCTAAAAAAATCTTGTTAAATTCAATGCATACTTTTTACACAACATTTTTCAAATGGAAAAAAAGAGTTCTTACTAAAATTGAGGTAAAACTATGTAAACTCAATTTAAAGAAATCTTAAAATTATTCATAAGCAAACCCTGCAGATTGGAAATAATAATATTTTTAGTGTCTCTATTTAAAAATTTTTAATTAAGATTGAAAAGAATTTCATTTTTTCATGAATAATTTTTGCTGACTAAGCAGGAAAAATATTCATAATTAAAAAATAAAATTCAAAACAACCTCACTTTTCGGCTCATTAGAGACAAAAATAACGACAATGAAAGAAGAGGGAGAAAAAGGGAAAAAGTCAACCAAAAACCAACCTCTCACTTTTTTCTTTCTCCGTCCTTTTTATACTACGAGGGGACCAACATGTTTCGAGGTCAATTTATACCTCCTCATCAGGGATTATTTATAGGGAATAACAAAAGGTATGAGAAAATTAATATAATCTGTAAAGAAAATATTCATTAAAAATTGATTAAGCTTAATATAATCAAAATTATTCATTGAGAAATTGATTGTTTAATAGAAAAGAAAATTATTCTATTATCAAGTCAAATAAATTCCTTTAACCAAATAATTACTCGATCCCATACTTTCTTATATCTTGAGAGGTACTTTTTTAAGTTAATAGCCTTGTTACCTTCTCTCTTTATAAATAACATCCCTATGAATTATCTCTTCTTCGGATTTCTTTCATGATAAAGAAATATAATATAATTCAAAATAAAATCATGACCATGTGTAACCTTATGTTTTGAAAAGACTATTTCTCAACAATTTGTTTTATCTTAACATTCAAAGAATGTATCTGTGAATTGCATTCCTTGATAGTCAAATTTAAGAGAGATTTTTTATTATTATTTTTTTTTTATTTATTATTTTTCAGTATTTATATCAAACTTTCGTTTGTTTGTTTTATTTTTGAAATGAAAGCTGACATTTGTATGCATGTCAAAAATCTTCTTAGGAAGAACTCCATGAATTTTGCATTTGATCAAAAAGTACTTGTTGTAAAATTATTGACCTTCATTTATTACTCATTAAGTAAAATTGTTTGATATTCTTCACTTGTCCACCTATCACATCAATCCCATTACCCCAATTTCTGTCAATTACATTAAAATCCATTTTTCTAACAAGAAAACAATCAATTTCACCAAAACTTTTTAAAAAGAATCATTTTATAATTCTCTCTTATTTTTGCATAACTCTGAGATAATAGATTCAATAATTTGATAATATTAGATAAGTATAGCTAGATGGTTTTCTTGATATGATCCTATGTGCGTTTCTTCTATCTCTGGTGTTTTTGGGATACAGCATTTGTATAATTATCACAGCCCCACATATTTTGGGTCGCTGAATACAAATCCGTAGTCGAAATGCCGAAGCGTGCCGAAGTTACCTTTTGTTTTCTTCCAAACCTCAGAAAACACTTTTTTTCGTACATTTCACAGCCAAACAAAAAGAGGAGTTTCGACGGACCATTCAAGTAAATTCTTACGTATTTTGGGTCGCTGAATCCAAATATGAAGTCGGAATTCCGACTTTGGATTCGGATTCAGCGACTCAAAACACGTATGAATTCACTAAACTGGTCCATCGAAACTCCTACTTTTTTGTGGGTCTGTGAAATGCACAAAAAATGAGTTTTTCGAGTTTAGGAAGAGAACAAGGGCTCACTTCGGCATTCCGACATCGGATTCAGCGACCAAAAATACGCAATAATTAACTAATCTGGTCCGTCGGACATCCTACTTTTTTTTGTGTGGCTATGTTATTGAGGAGTCATCTTGAATAGATTTATCACGTTTTGTTCGCTTAGTCCTCATATTACGAAGTGGACACATCCGGTATTTGACAAGAGAAAGAAAAACAAGAGTCGTTTTTTGTACTCGGAATATTTCATTTGAAACGATGAATTTTTTGCACCCTGTTTTAAGGAATTAATATGTTGTTTGTTAAGTACTACCTAAGTAGTTCCCAGAAATACACTGAGATCGGATAGAAATAAATAAGAGTCCCATTCCTGGAATGAAGACAAAGTAGCAAATTGCTAAGAGCAGTATAATTGCCATTCAGAAATTGACGCAAACATATTACAGGTAGGTCAGGCAGAATATCGACAAATAAGCGAAGGAAGAATAGAATGTAGAGGATACTGGGAAAAGAAAAGCCCGCATCTGAAACGAACCTGCACTGGCAGTGCACATACCGAAGAGTTCCACGTTCTGGCTGTTTTTCACGATTCAGCAATTCCATCTCGCCATTTAGCCTTGCCCTGCGATCGGTCCGTCTTCGAGGAACACGTAAACCCTTTACTTGCTTTCGAACGCATTATGTGTTTATCCATCTTCATCCACCATCCATTTCCTCCCCTCACCCCTCTCTCCACTCAGCCTCTCCCCCACCCATTTTTTATCCTTCTCTCCTGCACTTGCACTTGCACTTGCACTTGCGCATTCTGCATTAGGACCGCACTTAAATTTCGATACAGTTTAAGGTGAGGGGTGGGGGAGATTTTGTTACGATTTGTTACAGTAGAGGAGGGGGGTCTTTCGTTTATGTAAGTCATTTTTTTATATTCGCAAACGAAACAAATAGCTCGCAGTAATTGTACTGAAATTTAATATAACTCTAACTTTACACGCCTGAAGAATTTGAAAAAAGCCAGGGAATTTTATTGGTCAGGGAAAGTTAGGGATTTAGAACAAGAAATCTTGCGAAAATCAGGGAATTTATATAACTTTAAATAACTGTCAAGCAGAATGATTTTGAAAATTATCAATCGTAATAAAGTCAGGGAAAGTTAGGGAATTTCGAACTTGCTATTTGTGGAACCCTGTTTTTTAAATTACGCGTGTCAAGTTTAATTGTATTGTTGGTAGGGGAAATTTGAGTTTGGAGGGGTGAAAATTATGATAATTTTAGTTAAAGGTTGAACTATTGTGTTGAAAATTCCTTCTTTTTTAGTTGAAAATTAATTTTGTCAACTGAGAATTTTAATAATTCATTACTGGTTAATGTTTAATGGGTTTTAGTTGACAATTCAACAATTTGATTGAAAATTTATGTATTTTGTTGTATCTTGTAAAAAAAGTAAACTTCTTTCTAGAAAAAAATGTTTTTTTAAATTTTCCTAGTTCTGAACCTCACTTCTGGAATACTCACAACTTTCTAGGAACAACAGGAAATGTTTTAGAAAACGTCGAATTTTCAACAAAACATATGAATTTTGAACAAATAGTTGCATTTTTAATAACACAGATCAATTTTCAACCAAATAGTTCAATTTTCAACAAAAAAAGATGAAACTTCAACAAGTTATAGAAAAGTTGAATAAAATTTACAGTTAGGAAAGTTAATGTTCGACTAAAAAAGTAATTATTAATTAGTTAAATTTACAGTTATAAAAATTATTTTTAAACCAAGAAAACAAGAATTTTCAACAAAATAGTTAAATTTGTAACAAAGGAGTTCAATTTTGGTTAACAATTCTACTATTTGGTGAAAGATTGAACTATTTTGTTGAAAATTCGTTGAAAATAGGGGTTATCAACTGAAAATTTGAATGATTCATTACTGGTTGAAAATTGATAGTTTTTAGTTGAAAGTTCAACAATTTGGTTGGAATTCGTCTTTTTGGTAGAAAATTAAACTTCATGGTGGAAAACTCAATTACTCGGTTGAAAGTTCAACTACTTTGTTAAAAAAACATTTTATGAGTTAAAGATCCATCTCTTTGGTTGGAATGTTATAAACGTAACTATTTTATTGAAAATTCGTTGTTTTTAGTTGAAAATAAATTTCGTCAAATGCAAATTTATTTATTCTATTTTTGGTTGAAAATTGACAATTTTTAGTTTAAAGTTCAACTGGTTGGTTGAAAATTCGACAGTTTTGTAGAAAAGCAGTTTTCATGCTAAAAAATTGAACTATGTGGTTGAAAATTAACTTTTTGGCTGAAAATTCATATTTTTTATTTGAAATTTTGCCCTTTTTCGATTGAAAAATCTACAATTTGGTTGAATTTTGATCTTTTTTTGGTTTAAAAGGCAGCTGCGTGGTAGAAAATTAATCTGTTTTGTTTTGAGGATTTAAGTATTTCGTAGGAAATTCTTCTTTTTTGGTTGGATTCAACTGTTTTTGATTCAAAATCAAAACCTTTTTTTGTTAAAATATGAACTATCACATGTTTCGTTGAGAATTCATTATTTTTGGTTGAAGAATCAACTACTTGGTTTAAAGTTGAACTACTTTGTAAAAAATTAATTTTGGTCTGTTGAGGATTCATCACTTTGATTGAAAATTCTACTTTTTGGAGATAAACTATTTTTTTTTGTTTGTTGAAATTCATATTTTCGGGTAGAAGATTCCGCTATTTTGCGAAAAAATCCTCTTCCTGGCTGAAAAATTCAATAATTTGCTAGGAATTTAAACTATTTGGTCATATTTTTGGTTGAAATTGTTTTCTTTATACGTTGAAAATTCGTCTATTTGGGTAGAAAATTAGTCTCGTTTGTTAAAAATTCATCATTTTGGTGGAGGATTGAACTATTTTGTTAAAAATTCGCCTTTTCCAGTTGAATTCGACAGGTTGAAAATTCGATTTTTGTTTTGTTAAAATTAGCCTTTTAAATTGAAAATTGAAAAATTCCATTTTTGGTTGAAAATTTATTATTTTTAGTGAAAAATTGAACAAATTCATTGAAATTCATCTTCCTTGAATAAAAATTAACTTTCTCGATGCAAATTCTTCTTTTCTGGTTTGAAAGACTATGTCTATACTGTTTTCTAAAACATTAAATTTTTTAGCTTGAAAACTTAACTATTTTGTTAACAATTCGTCTATTTGGGTAGAAAATTTTTCTTCTTTGTTGAAAGATCATCCAATTGGTTGAGGATTCAACTATTTTGTCAAACATTCGTCTTTTTTCGTTAATCTCAACTGGTTGATAAATTTTTTTTTTGTTGAAAATTAATCTTTTCAGGTTGAAACTTCAGCTCATTTATGGTAGAAAAGTCATCCTTTCTGCTTGAAAATTGATCTTTCCAGGCTGAAAATGAACTTTTTTTATCGAAAATTCAACTTTTTGGTTTGCAAGTTCAACTATTTTCATAACAAAAAAACATTTTGTTGGCTCGAAAATTGAACTATTTGTTTGAAAAGTGCAACTACTACATTTTTTTGTGTCGATAATATTGATCTTGTATCGACACGGATTAAAATATGTGGACGCTCCCTTCGTTCTAAGTGTGACTATATAAAATGTGAATCATAAAAAAAAGGAACACGTCCTAGGAAACCCTAGGAGCTTGAATCAGCAAAAAAGAGAAATTCCTTGAAATCAATTAAGTGCAGTACAGGGTCGATCAATAAAAATGGGATCATACTCGTTTTTATCATTCACTTTCATGACCACAGGCAGTAACAAGAAGAGGATGAAATTGAGTGGTAGGAAAGGGATGCGTTCGGAAGGGAAGGGCTGGAAGGAAGGGCCGCAGGTTTTACGAGGAACAGGATAGGAGGAAAACTAAAAGAGTACTATATCGGAAAGAAGTGAGAGTGAGAGCTAAAGCTGCAGAGGCCGCCGAAAAGGAAAGTGAAGCAAGATCCGAGGGTGAGAGGAGGACCTTGGCGGTACCTCACTACACCTTATTCTTGAGAGAGGACTCGTGCCCTCCTCTTCGTCTTCGCTAAAGTTATATTCGGAATTCGGCCACCGCGAAGGTGTGCGCAAGGCCTCGATCTTATAATGGTTCTGCTTGGACCTTCAGAGAAGCACATTGTCTTAGCAGTTAGCATCTTCCTTCCCAGAATGCAATGGCCTTTTATCCTTCTTCTCGCTCGCACTCTCACCTTTTTCATCCAACATCCAACCATTCCTCAGCTCCGCTCCTCACACTCGTCACTTTATGTCTCATAATTATTACCCCTCTGTACTCATTTTATGCTACCAACCAATCTTCATTTCTTTTCTTCTGTAATCCTCTTTTGCTATTTTTTTTCGGCTATATCCTCCTTTTCACGATTTCAGGGGTTGAACGGCAACATTTCTTTTCCGACATTTTTTTTATAAGCTCAAGAGTTGAATAGGAGAGAATTTGTTACATAAATAAAGACAAGAGTCAACGACAACTTCCAGACTAATGTATCATTATATTTCTCCTCCTTAGCAATTATTTGAATTTGTCAGTGCTCGTGTAATCAAAAATGGAGCTGGATCTACGGTTTCACACCAAAAATGTTATTATTTATTATTTAATTGAACAAAATCCATACTCAAATGGAATTACTACTTCAACTTTTGCTTTTAATCCATATTAGTCTCAGGTGATAACCTTTTATTATTTACATATATCAATTTTTGCGTTTACAAATTCTTAACCTACAAATTTTACTTGTCGCTTATTTACATAATAATTCTCACTCCTATTTTCATTACAGTTTTTATCAAATATACTAAATAAATTTTTTTTTTTAACTTTTAAGAATTTATAATTTATACTGACATTCACACAAAATTCTTTACTGGCAGTTTGACTTTTAATCTTCGTAATGTATTTTTGATGAGCATACATCTAAATTCATAAAAGTCTGGAAGTTATCGTTGAATTATGTCTTTATTTATGTAACTAATACATTCCCAGACGTTGATTTTACGAAGGATTTAACATCTTATCCCCTTCTTCACTTTATAAGAAAAGAATTCGTTTTGCATATTAATTTAGTTAATTACAGAGTAAATCTTAGGGTATATCGATATCCACTTTTGCGGATCCAAAATTAAGTTGTACACAACTTCATTCAACATTTGTTAAGTGTGAGTTATACTCACGAAGTAGTATAAGGAGATCCAACTCTAATATAAGGATACCCCCCATTTTTCCGTGCCCACTTCCTATAGCAAACCCACAGCATACCAGATTAAGTATTGTAGCGCCTCTCATGAGAAAATTTGAAACTGTTGAAAACGAACTACAAAACCTATGTTATAACGGTTTTCCGCAAGAGGCGCTAGAATACGTTATCTGAAGTGCTATAGGATGTGGGTACGGAAAAATGGGGGTACAATTTTTCGAAACGGCCCATAGAGTTGGATCTCCTTATACTACTTCGTGGTTATACTTTTCATTAAGAGTCGTAGGTTAGACATGACTGACATAATATTTCTAAGAAAAGAAGGGTTCAGAAAATGTTGAATGAGGGGAAATGATGGGAGGGGAAGTGATGGGGAAGTGATGGAGGAAAAGTGGGGAAAATGTAGGGAGGGAAAGTGAGGGGAGGAGAAGTAGCTAAAATGATGGGAGATGAAGAAGAGGAAGTAAGAAGAGGTAAAGTGATGGGGAGATGACGGAGGGGAAAAAAGTGAAATGAGGGTAGGAAAGACAGGGGAAATTAGAGGGTAGTGAAAGTGAGGGGAAGTGAGTGCAACTTAGTAAAGAGGAAGTATGGAAAGTGATAAGAAATTAGGGAAGTAGGTGTACGGGAAATGATAGGTATTATGAGAGAAGAAGTAGGGGAAGTAATAGAAAATGAGAGAAGGGGAGGTAATGGGAGTGACAGATGAGGGAAAGAGAGGGTGAGTAAGGGGATAGGGTACTTGAGTGGTAGAGGAAGTAAGGAGCGATTAGGGAAGGAGAAGTAGGGAAAGTGAGGAGAAATGATGCGAGGGGAAGTAGGGGATGTGATGGAAAATAAAATAGGGAGTGAGGGACGTGATTGGAAATGAAGGGTGGGGGATAGAAGAAGTAGCGGGAAATGAGGTGGTAGGGGAAGCGAGGGGAAAAATGAGGCCAAGAAGTAGGGGATGTGAGGAGTGGCCTAGTAGGGTAGTGCGGGTGAGAAGGGAAGGGGAAGTTTGGGATGGGGGAGGGTAGTGGGGGAAGGTGATTGTTAGCTGGGAAGGTGAAAAAAAAGAGTTGATGGGATACAAATTCATTATTTAATGATATTATATTATTGAAAAAATTAATATTATAATATAATAATGAATAAACCAAATTAATATACCAATTGAAATTATTGCATATATATTATTTCTAAAGATTGATGGGGAAGTGAGGAAAGGGGAAAGTAGAGGATGAAGATGTTGGGGAAGGGAGGGGAAGCGAAGGTAGAAGTGTGGAGAGGGGAAGTAGGAGAAGGAAATTATGGGAGGAGGAGGTTTGGACTGAGTGGGTCACGTGACCAGAGTGAATTTAATAGCAACACTTATATACCCATTCAACTAAAATAATTTTCTTAAAAAGCCGGCTTAATACAACAAAATATTTTTTTTAACTTTTCACAAAATTCATGGGTCATTTTGACACCAAACAGAAATAAAAATTTGTATAGGTACTATTTTAGCGAAAAAAAAATAAAGCTCATCATTACACAAATCTTGAAACGTCCTGACGTCTACTATTATAATTTTATTTGAGACATATTTTTGGTTCAAAATTTAACTATTTGGTAAAAATTTAAATTATTTTGTTATAAATTCATCAATTTTGTTACAAAGTCATTCTTTTTGGTTGAAAACTCAACTGGTCTATTGGACATTTTTTTTCAGGGTTTACAATTCAACTTTTTGGGTGAAAATTCGACTATTTTGTTGAAAATTAACTTTCTTGTTGAAAAGTCATATTTTTGGGTTGAAAATTGAAGTGTTTCTTAGAAAATTCGTCTTTTTGGTTACAAAATTCATCGCTTTTGGTAGAATTTTCTTTTTTTTTGTATAAAAATGCAACTATTTGGTTGATTATTGATCTGTTTTGGTTGAGCATCCACCTTTTTTATTTAATTTAATTCAATTTTGTTCAACTGTTAATTTAACTATTCTAATTGAAAGTTCATTAATATTGTCAATAATTCATCTCTTTGATTTAAAATTGAACATTTTTTTTGAAAATTCGTTTTATTTTTATTTTTAGTAGATCATTAATTCATTATTTCTTTTAACTGTAAATTTAACTATTTTTGTTAAGTTTGTCTCTTTTGGTTGAAAAGTCAACTATTTAGTTGGAATATGATCAGTTTTAGTTAAAAATTCAACTAGTTTTCAAAAATTCATGTATTTTGTTGAAAATTCGACGTTTTCTAAAACATTTTCTGTTGGTCAAAAAACAAAAAATTAGTCGAAGTAGGTTACGTACTGCGCCTACAAAAAAGAGTTTCGTAGCAAGGCCATGTGACGAGTGGGTCACGTGACCGAATTTCCTACCTCACCGACACTTTTTTTATTTCCTAACTTATTTTCACACGAAGCGCCACATCGAGTTGAAAATTTGAGCTACTAAATAAGAAGCACTGAGAAAGGTGGGTCTCGTCCTGAATTTGTATAATTATGAAAAAAGTTTTTTTTGTAAATAATTCTTTTTTGATTTTTTCATGATTCGAGGACTTGCAAAGAATGTTGAATAAACTTAATACAAGCATGAAAAACATGGACCTCAAAATTAACGCAAATAAAACAAAAATCATGGTGTTTGAAGGAAAAAGTGAGAAAACAATATGCAACATTGTCCTAAATGATGAGAGATTAGAACAAGTTGACAAGTACGTATATCTAGGTAGTCTATTCACTAGCGACGGAAAAATAGATGGGGAGTTAGATAGGCGCATAAATAAGGGTAAGCAGGTTATCGGTAGAGCAGGGTCCATCCTAACAAATAAAAACATATCAAAAAAAGCTAAAATGGCCATACATAATTCTATATTCGTACCGACTGTACTATATGGTAGCGAGACATGGACCTGTCAAGAAAAGGACAGGAGTAAAATTAACGCGATCGGCATGAAACCTCTGCGCATAATATGCGGGAAAACACTGATGGACAAAGTCCGAAACGAGACCATCCTCAAAGAATGTGGTGCAAAAGAGACAATAGTTGACACATGGGAAAGAAATCAGTTAAGATGGTTCGGACATCTTGAAAGAATGAAAGATGAACGACTGACCAAACAAGTGTATAAAGGTAAAGTAAATGGCAGAATGCCCAGTGGTAGACCGCCGAAAGAATGGTTAGAATCTGTAAATGAGACATTAATCCGTAGAGACATAAGCAGCCATAGAAACACAAGAGCTTGCATGAAAAAATGCATGGACGTGAAGGAAGCTAGAGTAGTATGCCAGGACAGAAAAGTGTGGCGACAAATAGTTTGTAAACAGAGTGACAGTAGAATGAATGACGCCTGAAACAAAGACCTTGGATACTAATGGGCCCAAGTGGAGAACCATACATAACAATTTTGTGAGGCTCTTCACTTGGGTCTCGTCACATGGCCTTGCTACGAAACTCTTTTTTGTAGGCGCAGTACGTAACCTACTTTGACTAATTTTTTGTTTTTTGACCAACAGAAAATGTTTTAGAAAACGTCGAATTTTCAACAAAATACATGAATTTTTGAAAACTAGTTGAATTTTTAACTAAAACTGATTATATTCCAACTAAATAGTTGACTTTTGAACCAAAAGAGACAAACTTAACAAAAATAGTTAAATTTACAGTTAAAAGAAACAATGAATTAATGATCTACTAAAAATAAAAATAAAACGAATTTTCAAAAAAATTGTTCAATTTTAAATCAAAGAGATGAATTATTGACAATAATAATGAACTTTCAATTAGAATAGTTAAATTAACAGTTGAACAAAATTGAATTAAATTAAATAAAAAAGGTGGATGCTCAACCAAAACAGATCAATAATCAACCAAATAGTTGCATTTTTATACAAAAAAAAAGAAAATTCTACCAAAAGCGATGAATTTTGTAACCAAAAAGACGAATTTTCTAAGAAACACTTCAATTTTCAACCCAAAAATATGAGTTTTCAACAAGAAAGTTAATTTTCAACAAAATAGTCGAATTTTCACCCAAAAAGTTGAATTGTAAACCCTGAAAAAAAAATTTCCAATAAACCAGTTGAGTTTTCAACCAAAAAGAATGACTTTGTAACAAAATTGATGAATTTATAACAAAATAATTTAAATTTTTACCAAATAGTTAAATTTTGAACCAAAAATATGATGTCTCAAATAAAATTATAATAGTAGACGTCAGGACGTTTCAAAATTTGTGTAATGATGAGCTTTATTTTTTTTCCGCTAAAATAGTACCTATACAAATTTTTATTTCTGTTTGGTGTCAAAATGACCCATGAATTTTGTGAAAAGTTAAAAAAAATATTTCGTTGTATTAAGCCGGCTTTTTAAGAAAATTATTTTAGTTGAATGGGTATATAAGTGTTGCTATTAAATTCACTCATTACATTTTGCATACAATTATAAAAATTATATATATATAGGTTTCCCAGGATATTGGAAAACTGGTCAAAATGTTAAACTTTTTTGTGGAGTATCCCCTATGTCCAGGGAAAATGTTTCCCTAGTAGCAGCCGAAGTCTGAACTTAGGATAAAAAATCGTAAAAATGAAAAAAAATATGAATGTAAAAAACATGTATAATTTATTAAATTATTTTGTATATTACTTTTATATATGATATTAGTTTGAATTTTTAAGCATTTTTTTCACGTTTAGACTTTCACAGAATCCAGAGAAAAAAAAACATTTTCTTAATACATCGCGGATATTTCAAGAACATTTAAAAATAACCATTATTTCGAGAGTTATTCATCATTGACAAAAATTAAAAAACTTGACATATTTTGCAATTTTTTTTTAAAGAATTGATGAAAAAAACTTTCTTTCAGAGCCTCGAGACACAATACATATTAATGAAATACGAGTGGTCTCATATTTCTTGTCGGTATTGTATTTATAAAAGAAATAATAATTAATTTAAAAAAGAAAAAAATAATTTTAGTTTTAATAAACTTAAGTTTTCTCTTATTCAGTTAATTGCAGAATTCATTGGTAATTTCTAGTTGTTTAAATTGCATTGAATTGGCTTGCGGGATCCTTAAATATATATTTTTAATTTTTTCAAAATTGAAGAGATATTTTGACACAAAAAAAACAAACAATTTCTTGTTTTGCAAGGTGCTAAGGTGTGAATTATATTTTTTTTTGCGAGCCCGTGCTAAAGATAGTATTTTCCACTTTCTGTTAAATTATCAAACTGGTCAATAAAGATTTTTCTTAAAATCTTCTTCTTTCTTGTAAGAAACTGTCAATAAAATTGGTCCTTCAGTGCCAATGTTATTGAGAAATAAAGAAACATTTTCCCCTTCCCATACCACTTATATCGTGGCGCTGACAATTTTTTACATCACTCGTTCCATTTCTCAGAAAATAATCTACTTGGTTTTGCACTCTAGACCCATTTGAATAGTAAGCGAAAAACTTAGAAGTTATAATCTGTTAAAGTTCTCTCAATAAGTGTATGAAACTCCCCGAGACGGAGAAATCAATATTATTGCCTAAGCTCTCCTAATTATAATTTTAGTCTGTGTCCAGTATCCTTTGCAGAATAATCAATACCTATAAAGAAAAGTTTCCCTGAAACTAAAATTAAATTATTAATTAACAAAATTTTCCATTCTTCAATAGTATTGAATTATATAAATGTATATTCTGCTGCATGATAATATTTAGAAACGTATAATGGATGATTGCCGGAAAGTTGAACAGCTTAAGTTTAAGTCCTAGTCATTTTCCAAATTTCTTTTAATTAATATGTTAAAAATATTATTAAATTTTAAATACCAATGTATATTAAAGGTAATATCTCAAGCATATGAAATCGCTATACTGCCGTGATTTGGAAAAACACCGTTAACTGCAAAAAATCGAAAAATGAGTTTTTTATATCGTTGGAATCGTGATAAAAAGATACACCTGATTATTAAAATAATTTTTTTAAATTGTTAATAACTTTAAAAATAATTATTGCATAATTTTTGGAAAACACCGTTAACTGCAAAGATTGGCGAGTTGTGATTTGAGAGAGAGCCGTATCTGACCGTTAACTGCAGGCGTAAATCAGAGACGACTAAATACGTGACGTCAAAATTCGAGAAAAGGCCGTAACGGGTAGTTACGGACCTTACCAAAATTATTGGACGGCGATTTCCAGCCTTCGTGATTTCAGAGAGGTCCGTAAGTGCTTACGGCGTTCTCCGGAATCATCGAACCCCGAGAAAAAAGGTTTGTGATTCGAGAAACGCCGTATCTGCACTTATTATTAGTTGCAAAATGCAAATTTACTATTGAAAGTCTGTATTTGTTATAATTATTAACAGTCTTAAGTTAAAAAGAAGCTATATTGTTAAAAAATGTAATAAGTAAAAATAATGTTTGTAAATCATTTCAATTGTTTAAAGTGGAAAAAGTGAATTGGAAATTTTCAAAGAAAATTAATGAAATTGTTTAAAAAAATTTGTTTTATTTAATACTTTTAATTGGTTTTCAAATTCAAAAATATATCGATTTCTTTATTTATCGATTTCTCGATCGATATATGTTTAGTCATATTATGTTTAGTCATTTATTTCAAAATTAACATTTAAAAAATGTATTTTATAATATTTAATTTTTTATGATTATAACGTGGAATTTGATTATATGATTATAATCCAAGTATGTTTAAAATCACTTCATTTTCAGTCAATAATTTCGTGTTTGATTGTTACTGCAAATATTCGGAATTTATGTACATTTAATAAATAAACATGCATTATTTCCGCTAGAATTTCGTATTATTTATTATTAATGAAATTTAATAAAACTTATAACATTCTTATATATATATATATCCGGTTTTTTTTTAGTACCGACTTCCAATTTATTGAAATAGATAACATTAATATCTATTTGGCTGATTTAAAAACAAGCGCAAAAAAGATAAAACAATTATGGATATTAATAATAATCTTATATGCAATATTTCATAATAATTATAATTTCATAATTGACTAATATTTTATAATAATTCCACTCATCATTCATATTCTTTTGTCGTGAACGGCGTTCTCTCAAATCACGGCAGGCCTATTTCTGAGGTCCGTAATTCGAAGAGAGCCGTATCTGCCCGTTACGGCGTTTTCTCGAATTTCAGCATCCCAATCAACACCGTTAACTGCATT
This sequence comes from Andricus curvator, assembly GCA_932195095.1. Taxonomy (NCBI): domain Eukaryota; kingdom Metazoa; phylum Arthropoda; class Insecta; order Hymenoptera; family Cynipidae; genus Andricus; species Andricus curvator. Next base: position 714,120 of record CAKNYM010053149.1, on the reverse strand, counting down.
TTAGATAATTAATTAAATTAATTAAATTTAAAAAAATTAGAAAATTAATTAAAAAAATTTTAGATAATTAATAAAAATAAAAAAAAAATGCCAACGGCCATACCACGCTGAAAAACCCAGTTCTCGTCAGATCACTGAAGTTAAGCAGCGTTGGACGCGGTTAGTACTTGGATGGGTTGACCATTCAAGAATACTGACATGAGTGCTGTTGGCACATCGTGGGTGTGGTGAGCCCACACTTGTAGTTATTTATAACTACAAGAAAAACCTAGAAACACTACCCGCATCGGGTAGTGTCACGCCTACCCTGAAAGGGAAATGGTTTAATGGTATATAATATAATAATATAATAATCAACATTTTTTAACAATTTTTCTTGCAAAAATGAAAAGATCGTATGCAAATTAGTCAAGAACAACAAAAAAAAATGCAGAAAATGAATAAGAATCCGCGATACACGCGAATAAAGATTCGAACAGTTTTCGTCGATTTTCTCGGCTTCGTTCATTTTGCAGTTAACGGTGTTTTCCCAAATCACGGCAGTATATAGATACGTGTTTATTAAATTTCATATACATTCATGATAATCGCTCAGATAATTCCACTTTCACACAAAATCAAAATAAGGTTAGCAGTAATTTCCGACTCTTAATAATAAAACATGATACCATCTTACAATTAATCAAAAAAACAATTGGATTTCAAGTCGAAAAGTTCAATTATGTAAATAAATGACAGACCTAGCCTACAATCAACTGTACCCACATTACATTTCTACCATTCAGGGCAAATTTTGGAAAGAGTTCCACTTGTACGTTGCACTTTAACCCTTAAATGGTAACGTCATTTTCGACCCCTTTAAACGGTATCGTCGGGTCACTCGTGTCTGGCGCTTTGAAAAGTGCTCTAAAGTGCTCTAAAAAATTCCACAAAATTCATGAAATTTCATCAACTATCCTAGTATAAGGATGAATCACTATATTGCTGATTTTATTATTTTTTTTAACAATATAATGAAATAAACAAATAAAAACGTGAAGAATGCACCATTTTGTAAAAAAATCATAACTTAGGATGTAATTAATTTTTTTTTTTAAATCAAACGGGAAATTAAAGGATAAAAAAAGTACTGTAAGAAAAAAAAGATTGAGATTCTGTATAAATAAAAGGAATGCTTAAGCTTTGAGCATGAAAATCAAGTTTTTTCAAAGTACGTATAAAGAGGTAGAAATTCCAATAAAATTCCCGTTAAAAAACTTTTGGTCAACTTTAATTCATCAATTTATAGTCAAAAAACATGAGGTTTCCGAAAAAATTCAGAAATTCAAATTGCAATTAAAATTCAGGTTAAAAAACTTTTGGATAACTTTAATTCATCAATTTATAGTCGAAAAACATCAATATTTGGGAAAAAAATTCAGAAATTCGAATTTCCATTAAAACTTATCTTAAAAAACTATCAGGTAAGTTTAATCCATCAATTCATAATAAAAAACATCAATTCATAATAAAAAAACATCAGAATTTTGAAAAAAGAATTTTAATTACGTTACACTTTTCGCCAACGCTAATGGTCTCGTCGGGTCACTCGTGCCTTTCCGGAATTTCGACTGTTTTCTACAAATGCTATTTACGGACTAGAGTGACGGTACTTGGGGAGCTTATAGCCTACTAGTGTACAATTATTTAGAGTATAGTTTGGGCCTGCCTCCCACGCTTCTCTCTAAGCTAGCAAGGGGAGAAGATTTGGTCAAGGCACGAGTGACCCGACGTTACCATTTAAGGGTTAATCATGAAAAGCAATTCAATCGACGAATTCTAGATTATTCCTTCAATTGCGAATATTTGATCATATTTAAAGAAATAAAAGCACTTTGAGTTTCCAAGCACGCTGCTATACCGACCTGTATATTATATTTAATATGAAGTGTATAGCTATTCATATTTGAATGTATATTAAATTTCAACTCCCGTGTATGCAAATGACTTCATATACATTTGTATTGAATTTAATACAGATTTTTCTAACAGTGTACACTTTTTTTAAATTTTGTCAGCAAAGTTCATAATTTTGTTGACACATGAGTTCGTTTTACTCATCAAGCCATTATAAATATTTATCCATATTTTTTAACGATCTAGGTATATTCATTTTAATTTGGAGAGGGGTTAGTGGGAAAATGGAGAGCCGCAATATTGGATGTTGATTGGAAATTGGAGTACATTATATTTCTGCTTTAAACTGAAGAATATTGTTATCTTTATAATAACACTTCACTTTTAAAAGCATTCTTTCCATGTAAAATCTCATGCTTTTATATGATAACCTTTCTTTTAAAATAAAAAATAATTATTCGTTATAATTATAAAACTTATAAAAGGAAGTCATAAGGGGAAAGGCCACTGTAAGAAAGATATTTTGATGTGGGTGATGACAGGAAGAATACCAAGAAAATAAGACTGAAAGGAAAGCTTTCTACATAATAGACTAAAAAAACATATTTCCGCATTTTTAACAACTCTGAACAAAAAACAGCACATTAAGAGAAAAACATTCTATTTTTTAATTCAAATCTCAATGTTAGGACCTTCAATTTGAGCCAACCTCGACAAAATTGGACTAATAGAAAAGCTTCCAGCATATACTGATCTGAAAAACGATTCCAGCATGGTGATATAAATAAAAGAAATTTCAACCGAGTAGTTAAATTTTCAGCCAAAGAAATGGATCTGAACCAAAAAAGTCAATTATGCACCAGAAAGATAATATTGTACCACAAAAGAGAAAGTTATAACAAAATATACTGAAATTTTCAACCAATTAGTTGAATTTTCAACTGGAGAAGATAAATATTCAGTCAAACGTGGAGTAGTTAAATTTTCAGTTGAAAAAAAAATAACGTACGACAAAAGAAATGGCAAAAAAAAGTTAAATTTTGAACAAAAAAAAGTTTTTCAACCGATATGATGAATCAACAAAAAAAATTCTTTCTAACAAAGTAGTTTCACTTTCAACCAAGTAGTTGAATTTTGAACTAAAAAAGGCTTTTCAGTCGCTGTTCACGAATAGCGAAAATATTGAACATTTAATTTAATTGTTATATTAGAAAAAAATCCTGGAAAGAACGTGAAATTTTTCCGGTATTCATCTTGAAAAATGTGGAAACCCTCGAGTGTCAAGTCTTGAAGTGAAATTTGTCATATTACGGGATCAAGATGAAAGTATAGATTTTTTTTCAAATTAATTTGAAAAAATACTATTTTGACTACTATTTAACAATAAAGTTATTTGAACCCACGTCAAATATAAATTTAAATACATTATAGATCTTGAATTGCAGTTGATATAAAAATAAAATAATTTACTACACTTATGTAAAAAATATATCCAAAAAAACGTGGTAAATGGAATCTTATAGAAAATTCGAACCAATTTCAAATAGTCAAATTTAATTTCACCTTGATGAATAGTTCATGCGAAAATACCTTGAAAATGTATTCTTTTATATTTTTCAAATGTTGAAAAAAAAAATTAAAAGTACGGTGGCGGATTAATGCACATGCGGCGAGTCATATTTGGTTAATGAGAAAAATAATCTGCTAAGTTTAAAGAAATTTTAAATAAATGAAAATGATTGTGTCATTTATATTGAATTTACTGGAATTTTCTTGCTATGTTAAAGAAACTTCTGTAAATCATACACAACGTTCTCAAATTACATACGATTTTGTGCAAAATCTTTTAAAAATATTGAAAAATAAACCGAGTATATTTTTCTTAAGAGAGGGTAATTAGCGCGCACAATGTTCTGGTGATGTATAAAACAAATAAAAATGATGCATAAACATTTCATCGAAAACTTTGACGCAGTTACGTGTAGGAACTGTGGATGTGGAAAATTGGCGGAAATTGTAAGGAAATGAAAATACGTGTAACGTAAGCATTGTAAGCAAAAGCGGTGCTTCTGAGGAAAAATGTTTTTCTGCTACTTGGGCACGGAATTTTTCTAAGAAGCAATATACCATTTTACAATATTACCTGTCGCCGTAAGCACCTTACAAGCTCCCTACGTTCGTGACAGCCGAAAATGGATTAAGAAGTGCCGGGTGCATTGTCAAAGGACGCCGTATAGCAGCTTATTCTGCCTATGCTTATAGCACTCGTAGACCCAACCGTCGAGCTACCAACTTTCTTTTAGTTAGGGCCACTTGTTTTCTCAAGATTTTTTCTTTTTGAGCTATATAATATTTCACATAAAAGGCTGCACTTACAAGCTATTTGAGTATAAGGGTGATTATAAAAAGTAGAGAAGTATGACTTTTTAACCAAATTTTTGAATTTTCAACCAAATTATTCAATGTTTCACAAAAAAAGATAAGCTTTTAACCGAAAATTTTATAGTTTTCTCAAGATTTTTTCTTTTTGAGCGTTACAATATTTCACATAAAAGGCTGCACTTACAAGCTATTTGGCTATATGGGTTTTAACAAAATAGTTGCATTTTAAACAAACTAATTGAATTTTGAATCAAATAGTAGAATTTTTAATAGAAAGAGATGGATTGTGAACCAAAAATATGATACCAGCCTCGAAATAAAACAGATTAGGTTGTAGCCAAAAATTACGAATATTTTCAATAAAAAAATATTACTTTTCAACAAAATAGTTAAATTACAAAACAAAATAATTAATTTTTTAACCATATAGAACAATTTGGAACCAAAAATGTAATAGTAAATTTTTCAAATGATACGAATCAACTTTCGACCAAAAGATATGACTTTTTAAGAAAATAGTTGAATTTATAAGAAAATAAAGAATTTTTTAAACAAATAGTAGAATTTTGAACCAAAACTGATGACTTTTAAACCAAAAGAGATGAAATTTGAACAAAAAATGTAATAGTAAATTTTGCAAATAAAACGAATGAACTTTCAACCAAAAAAGACAACTTTTCTACCAAAAGATGAATTTCAAATAAAAAAGGACCAATTTGGTATTAAAACCGACGAAGGTTTAACAAAATAATTGAATTTTTGACCAAAAAAGATAAAGTTTCAACAAAATAGTTAATTTTTCTACAAAATAATTAAATTTTCAAACAAATAGTACAAGTTTTAACCAAAAGAGATGATTTTTGAACCAAAAATGTGTCGTAAATTTTTTAAATAAAACAAAATAACTTTCAAACAAAAAATACGAATATTTTCAACCAAGTAATATGACTTTTCAACAAAATCTTTCTATTTTCAACAAAACAAATTCACTTTTCCACCAAATAGTAGATTTTTTAGCCAAAAGAGATGAATTCTGAACCAAAAATATAATAATATACTTTTCAAAGAAATATAATTCACTTGCAACCAAAAAATACCATTTTTCTATCAAAAAATGAATTTTTAACCAAAAATAACCAATTTTGTATCAGAATAGATGAATGTTCAACAAAACAGTTAACTTATCGTCTTATCGAGCAAAAAAGATGACGCTTTAATAAAATAGTTACATTTTCAACAAAATAATTAAATTTTCAACCAAATAATAGCATTTTCAACCAAGAGAGATGTATTCTGACCCAAAAATATAATATTAGATTTTAAATGAAACAAATTAGCTTTCAACCAAAAAAGATGACTTTTTAACAAAATAGTTGAATCTCGAACAAAATAATTAATTTTTGAATCAAATAGCAAAATTTCGAACCAAAAGAGATAAATTTTGAACCAAAATATATAATAGTAGATTTTTAAAATAAAACGAATTAGCTCTCAACCAAAAAATACGAATATTTTCAACAAAAAAAGATTACTTTTTAACAAAATAGTTAAATTTTCAACCAAATGGTAGAGTTTTCTAACAAAAGAGATGAATTCTGAACCACACATATAAAAATATAATAATACACTTTGCAGTGGAAAAAAATTCATTTTCAACCTAAAATGAAAAATTTTCTACCAAAAGTTGAATTTTCTATCCGAAAAGACGAATGAACAACAAAGCAGTTGAATTAAAAAAAAGACCTTTTAATAAAATAGATATATATGTAACAAAATAATGGAATTTCTAACCAAATAGTACAATTTTGAACCAAAAAAGATTAATTCTAAACTAAAAATTTAATTCTTGACTTTTTCCACCCACAAAGATAAATTTTCAACAAGACAGTTGAATTTTTGGCCAAAAAAGATGACGTTTTGACAAAAGAATTTACTTTTCAAACAAATAGTAGAATTTGTAACCAAAAGAGATGTATTCTGAGCCAAAAATATAGTAGTAGACTTAAAATAAAACGAACTAGATTTCAGCCAAAAAATACAAATATTTTCAACGAAAAAGATGTCTTTTTAACAGTTGAATTTTTGAAAAAAATACCTTGTGATAAAATAGATACATTTCTAACAAAATAATTGATTTTCGAACCAAATAGTAAAATTTTGAAACAAAAGAGATGAATTCTGGACCAAAAATATAATAGTAGACTTTTCAAATAAAAATAATTATTGTGGAAGGTGTAATGATAGTTGTCGATCAAAAAAGATGTATTTTTATGAAAATAGTTGAATTTTTCACTAAATAAAGGAAATTTTCATTAAATAGTAAAATTATTAATGAAAAGCTTTGAGTATGAATTGTCAATTTTGAACGCTCAAATTCAAAATTCTTTAATTTAACTCCCTTTCTTACATATAAATTCTTATTCATTTTAAATACTTTAAATTTTCGAATTTTCAACTATTCATTAGTATAGTAGTATACCATTAAGCCATTTACCTTTCAGGGTAGGCGTGACACTATCCAATTCGGGTAGTGTTTCTAGGTGGATAGTTTTCTTGTAGTTATAAATAACTACAAGTTTGGGCTCACCACACCCATAATATGCCAACAGCACACAGTATTCTCGAATGGTCACCCATCCAAGTACTAACCGCGCCCAACGCTGCTTAACTTCAGTGATCTGACGAGAACTGGTTTTTTCAGCGTGGCATGGCCCTTGGCATTAAAATATTAAATATATAAAATAATATAAAGTATAAAAAATATTAAATTATATAAAATTAAATTAAATATAATTAAATTAATATATTAAATTCGAATATTAATGATAAAGACGATGAAAATGGGAGGGGGGTCCGTAAACGTGCAGACCGAAATATTGATAAGGAAAGTAAAAAGAATATTAAAGGATACTGCTAAGAAAGAAATCAGCGTAGAGGAAAAAAAAGGTAGCTGTGATGACGATTGTTAGGAGAAAAAAAGGAAGACGCATGGAAAGTAGTAAATAGAGAGAGAGAGAGAGAGAGAGAGAGAGAGAGAGAGAGAGAGAGGGGGGGGGGGAAGTGTTAATAAAAATATTAAAATATTAGAATAGAGACAATATTGTAAGGAATTTTTAGGAGGAGTGGAAAGGAAAATAATGGTAGGGCAGAAAAAGGGAACAGAAATGTATGAAGAAGAGGATATTAAAAAGGAAGAAATAGTGAAGGCAGTGGGGTCAATGAAGGGTGGAAAGGCAGCAGATATAGATGGAGGTATGGAGGGTATGGAGAGGGGAGCATTTGCCAAATATATGGAAAGAAGGGATAGTGGTACCAATAGTGAAAAAATTAAAAGTGGAAGGGGTTCAGGATTATTGAGGAGTGAAGTTGATGCCAAAGTAGATAAAAAAGAAGAAGCAAGTTGAGAAAAAAATTTTCATTGAATAAGACAGAATTCAGGAAAGATATAGGAGTTATTAAGAATATTGCCGTCCTAAATTATATTATGAATATAAGGATCAAAAGGAAGAAAGGGATAACAGCAATGCTCGTGGATTTGAAGGCCGTATTTGAATCATTGGACAGAGAAGAGATAGATGAAACTATGGAGAAGAAGGAAATAAGAGTAGAAGAGATCTTTAGAGAGACAAAAAGTAAGGTTAGGGATTTGGAAGAGGAGATGAAGAAAAGTGGGTGGGTATAAGCCTAGGAGAAGAAAAAATATATACACCAGCATATGCGGATGATATATTGTTGTCAGTGAAGGATGAAGAAGGAATGACGGGTTTAATTACAAGTTTAGAAAGTTAGGAAAAAACGGAGGCTTAATACGGATAAAATGAAGGTAATGGGGTTTAGAAATGAGGGAGGGAAAAAGAAAAAATGGAGGGCGAGATGGAAAGGTAGAAAGAAAGAGAGTGTAAGGGAATTTAAATGTACATGAACATGGGACGCATATTATAGAAAGGATTAAGAAAGTGGCGAGGGTAATAGAGCAGATATGGGGGGAATAGGAAAAAGAAGATTTAAAAAAGATTGGAGTAGGCGAATGAGGTTGTTTGATACGGTGGCATGGCCGGTATTAAGCGATGGGGCAGAATATGGGGACGCAAGAAGATAGAGAGGTTGATACAGGGATATATGAGATGGATATTATGGGTAGACTAGAGAACTTCGTGTTATATGGTAAGAAAAGAGGCTTAAAGGGATAAATTAAGAACAAGGGCGGGAAAGAGGACATGCAAATTTAAAGAGAACCTAAGAGTGGTAAAGGGATGTGAGTTAGCGAGAAAGTGTTACAAAAAGGTGAAACAAAGAGGAAAGAGGGCCGTAGAGTTAATGCGATGAAAAGAAGAAAGATGAAAGTTTTTTAGAGAGCAAGGGATGAGAGGAGGAGGATATAAACTATTTTAAAAAAACTGAAAAAAGAGATAGAGAAGCAGGTAATAGATAGAGGGAGGAGGATAGGAGAATCAAGATACAATTTATGGTATTAAGTGATAAAAAGAAAAGGATTGACAAAATATATGAAAAATGAAAGGGGGGGGGGGATAGCTAGATGAAGACTAAGAAACGAAGTAGAAGAATCAATTCAATGGGAGGTGGATGAGTAGAGATAATGCAGAGTATGTGAATGGCTAGAGGATACATGGGAGCATGTGTGGTATAGTTGTATGAGAGGAAAGGAAGATAAGGGAGAATGACAAGAGAATGTTAAAAAATTTTTGGGAAAGGAGGGACTGGAGGAAGAATCCCTGAAGAAGGTAGAAATCGAGGTGGAAACAGCTAGAGGAGATAAAGAAGAAGAATGAGGGAGTGTGGGTGAGAGAGAATGGAAAGCATAAGTGGGAAAGAAAATTCGTTCGTTCGTTCCGACACGATTAAATTTTAAAAATGAGAAATTAGATGTATGAAATTAGAGAATGAGTTAACTTAATAAAGACGATAATAGGTAATAAGCAATGCAAAAATGATGAAAGAATAAGATGTAAAGGAAAATTTTGCTTAACAATCTAAGACTTATCTTTCCTCTTTCACAGTTAAATGGGAAATCTCGTTTGAGATAATTTAGGAGTAAAGTGTGAGGAATTATCAATAATTCGTTAAGATTTCAAGACAGGTAATTATTTTTACGATAGGTAGAATAACATTTCTTGAGTAATATTACATTCTAGGATGACTAATTACATGCTATATTTCATTCTATAATTGAAGTGAAGGAGTCTCCTGTCTGACATGAGAATAGCATGCAGGTACAAGAAATCCGTTCATGCGCAAGCGGAAATATAGCTCAATGAGCCAGACTGGAAATGGATTATCAGGTTATATCAATTAACCAAGGGAGCGACTGTCCTGCATTATTAAAGGGCTGCTATAGTTATTTGTACGACATTTGGCACCTTAGAAGTTTAAATTTACAGCCACTGATGGTATGATATAAATATTAGATGTGAGAGCATAATAAATTAATAAATTAGAGAATTAGGGAAGCGACCATTATTGGGCCACTTCCTGGCACACCATTATTTCTGTCTTCATTCATACTCGAAGGACGAAATCGACAATGGAGACCAAAGTTATTTCTGTGCTGTCTTGCCGAACAGGTTCATTCACAGGTTCATTTATTTGTATTCCAGGTAACTAGTCTACGAGGGGTAAACAAATCTGGTAATCCGCTGGTACACTTGGTAATCCAACCTAGATTTCAGTGTAATCCAAAGTAATCCACTTTTGTAAACCGGAGTAATCCACTTGAAATTCAGATAATTTTGAGTAATTCAGGTTGAAAATTCATGTACTTTGTTGAAAATTCTTCTTTTTTTTTTGCAGAAAATTCATGGTTTTTATAGAAAATTCAACTATCTCGTGAAAAATTATCTGCTTTGTAGGAATCTCAACAATTTTGTTAAAAATTCATTTTTTGAAAATGCAACTATTTTGTTAGAAATTCGTTTTTTTTTTTTTTGGTACATAATGGATCTTTTTGCTTGAAAATTCATCTCCTTGCTTCAAAATTTATCTGATTCGTTGACGAATCGTTTTTTAATTAAAAATGTAACTTTTAACTGACAATTGAACTGTTCTTGTTAAAAGTTCATCATGAAAGTTGAAAATTGAACTACTTTGTTAAAAATTATTTTTTTTTTTCAAGAAGATATATCATTTTTTTTATTAAAAATGTAGCTTTTTCATTTTTTGTTGAAAATTTATCTTTATTAGTTAAGAATTCAAGTATTTGTCTTGACTTGTCTCTTTTTTAGTTGAAGATTTAACTACTACTTGGTTGAAGATTCGTTTATTTTGTTGCAAATTCATTTTCCGCAATAAAAAATTAATCTTATCGGTTGAAAATTAATTTTTTGGTTGACAAGTCAATTAATGGGTTAAATATTAATCTATTTTGAAGAAAATGCAACTGTTTTTTTGAAATTTTTGTTTCAACTACAAATTTAACCGTTCCATTTTTGGTGGAAAATTGATCTCTTTTAGTTGAAAATTTTCGCCAGAAAATTTGACTTCTTCGTGAAAAATTCATGATTTTGGTTAAAAATTCAAATATTACTCGAAAAATTAATCTACTTTGTAGGAAATTCAACAATTTTATTAAATAGTATTTTCTTTTTGAAATTACACTCTTTTTTTGAACAAAAGAGTGCGTGCAAGAATTTTATTTATCCACCAAAAAAAACGTTTTCTTAACAAAATACATGCATTTTCAACCAAATAAATGAATTTTTAACCCAAAAAGATAAATTTACAATAAGAAAATAGAATAGTTAAATTATTAGTACAAAAAATGAATGTTTAACAACGAAACAAGAATTTTCAACTGAATAGTGAAATTTTTTATCAAAATATTTCGGTTTTCAACCAAACAGATGATTTTTCAAGTTAAAAATTCCTCTTTTTCGGTAGAAAATAGATCCTTTTGTTTGAAAATTCATCTCCTTGTTTGAAAATTGATCCGCTTTGTTGAAAAATCGTTTTCCAATTGAAAATGTAACTTTTAACTGACAATTGAAATGTTCTTGTTAAAAGTTCATCATTTAAGTTGAAAATTAAACTACTTTGTTAAAAATTATTTTTTTTTTTTAAGAAGAAAACTAATTTTTTTATTGAAAATGTATTATAGCTTTTTCATTTTTGGTTAAAAGTTTATCTTTTTTAGTTAAGAATTCAAGTGTTTGGCTTAACTTGTATCTTTTTTAGTTGAACATTCGAATACTACTTGGTTGAAAGTTCGTTTATTTTGTTGCAAATTGATTTTCTTCAATACAAAATTAATCTTATCGGTGGAAAATTAATTTTTTTGTTGAAAAGTCAATTAATGGGTTGAAAATTAATATATTTTGAAGAAAATTCAACTGTGTCGTTCAAAGTTTGTATTTTTGGGTTAAAATGCTAATACTTTGGTAGAAAATTCAGCTTCTTTGGTAGATAATTCAACTTCTTTGGTAGAAAATTCAACTATTTTGTTGACATTTTCGGTAAATGTTTTAGTTATTTTGAGTATTTTCCATAAAATAGTTTCCATGCATCTACACAAATGCAAGCATTGTTTAAAAATTTGAGTAGTTGAAATACAAAAACTTAAATGTACCATTTGTTCAAAAGTTTGATGTAATGAAAATTAGAATTTAATATAATATTATTTTGACAGTAATATTAATTTTTATTTTCACGAAGTGAGCGAAAATTCTTAAAATTTGTATCTTACTTATAACCTTGAGAACTTATTTCTACTGTGAGAGTTAAATAAACGTTTCTTGCAACAAATATTTAGAACAACCAAATATTTGAAGTTTCCAGAAAAAGAACGAACTTTCAGCAAAATAGTTAAACCTTCAATTTTCAATTCAATTTTTTTTCTAATTTTCAAATCAAAAGGACTAATTTTTCACACAACAGTTGCATTTTTTGCCAAAAAAGATGACTATCAAAATAGTTGAATTTTCAACCTATAAAGATTAAATTTTCAAAAAAGTTCCTTTTTCACCAAGAAATATAACTTTTCTACAATAAAAAATAAATTTTCTAGAATGATAGAAGAATTTTCTACCAGTTGAATAAACCGAAAAAAATGAAATTGGTAGAAAGTACTTGAATCCTTAAACAAATAGATTAATTTTTGATCATGAATGATGCATTTTAAACCAAATAGTTGAGTTGTCAACTTAAAAATAAATTTCTTAAACCAAAAATTGTATCGTCAAATTTTCAGTTAAAAAAAAAGTTTGAAAAAATTTAGTCAGTTGAATTCAACTAAAAAAGAAGAATTTTCAACTAAATAGTTGAATCCTTAAACGAAAAGATGAACTTTCAACAAAATACATGAATTCTCCAGCAAATAGTTGAACCTTCAACTTACAAAGGATAACTTTCAAACCAAATATGGAATGGTTAAATTTTTAGATAAAAAAAAATAATTTTAACCAAAAGAAAAGGTATTTTAATAACAAAATTAATTTTTCAACCAAAGAAGTGAGTTTGAAAAATATGAATGTTTAACAAAGTACTTCAACTTTCAACCCAGTAGTTGATTTTTGAATCAAAGATATGAATTTTTAACAAAAAGTTAATTTTCAACCAAATAATTTAATTTTGTACCAAGTAGTTGAGTTTCAAAAATATTAATTTTTACCTAAACTAATAAAATTGCCAAAAAAACGTTGATGATTAATTATTTTGATTGTTTTTATCAAACTCACCATGTATTTTCTTCAGCTTTGACGGTGCGGGACGTTTAGTTTTAAAAATCGACATTTCCGGTTGATATTTTGTCACTTTTTAACAAATTATTATGAATTATTAAATAAACAAAATTAAGTTTTAATTTCACATTTAAATTCTCTGGGAGTCAACGTTTATAAAAAGCTTAGCTATAAGGCAAACAAAATTTTTGTGGATGACCCTATTGTTAGCTAGAAAAGATGAATTTAAAAAAAATGGAATTCTTAGATTTTTAGTTGAAAGAATTAATTCTAAAAAAAAATGAATTTTCAACAAGAGTTCAAAATTCAAACGAAAATATGATTTTATAACCAAAGAGATTCATTTTCTATAAATGAAATAGTTGAATTTTCCACTAAAAATGAATCTTCAACGAAAAAAATAACTTTGCGACAAAGCAGTTCAACTTTCAAGCAAGTAGTTGAATTTTTGACCAAAGAGATGACTTTTTAACAAAATAGTTTCATTTTCAACTACATAATTAAATTTTTATAACAATAGAATTTTTAATCAAACGAGATGAATTCGGAACAAAAAATATAATAGCAAACTTTTCAGCCAAAAATAGTTGGATTTTTTTATTGGGTTCTATTAATTCATTTCACGTTAAAGCGAAAAAACGACAAAAAGGGAAAAAGAGGAAGTTCCTCAAATACAGGGAAAAGAAGGGAATAGGAGAAAGAGTGTGAAGTCTGAAATATGAGAGTGATTTTGAAACTCATTAAGTTATGATTGAACTGTACCGTTGCAGGGTAATTTTTCGCAAAATTCGCAAACTTTATTAAAATTTATGATCAGGAAACGTACTAAATGTTGTCTAAGTTTGTAACGTTATTTCCACTGACCCAGTGACCCCCCTCTTCGTGTTACCAACCATAGTTTTTGGCGGGACCCCTTCCCCTGAAATATGTAACGTAGTTTATGGGCGGCCTTCAGTGCTTCTCGAAACAAAAATCTCAATACGGAAATCTCTCTGTAAATTTGTTAAATTAAATAGCAGTAACCCACTCCTAGTCCTGAACATCCAACTTAAAACTTAAAACTCATGTACTCAGAAACTAGGGCATACGGACATGAATTACGTACTTTCAGTTCCTGAATTATCATATTGGAAGATCCTTACTCCTGATCACGCTTCCAACCTCCGGAGTCAGTATCCAGTAAAGGGGTTGGGGGTAACACCGGTCTAAGGGGGTGGAAACTGAAATCCGGGCGCCATTTCGTTCGAGATTGTATCGAAATCGCGGAAATTCGCATACAAGGTCGAATTATCAGACGGTATGTAGTTGACCACAGGCCTAACCGCGGCAGAATAGAACGAAGTTCTCTCCGGGCTAGCCAAGTCAAGGAAAGGGTCGAAAGGGGTTAAAAGGGGGTAGAAGGTGGATGGTCCAGGAGAAGGTGGTTGCTGTTGGTAGTGGTGAAGAACCTGGACGCGAGACCAGAGATGTTGAAGTTAGGTGGTAAGAGGGGGTTGGGGCGGATGGTGGCAAGTGAACGGCAAGGGTTCTGAGATACTAACCCTTGGCCAAGCCGCACCCCGAGGTCCAGAATAATCTACAATCCATATCAGTCTTAGGTAGTCCAACCTACCCCCAACTCCCAACCCAGAACCACCTTTAGTAATGTCCTCTCTCTCTCTTGGTTGCTCTATTCCTATCTTTATCACCAACTCCTTATCTGCCTTTCTCTCTCTTTCACCCTTCGTCTGATGGCCTATTCGGTATTCCAACTCTCTCTTAGTGTCCTGCTCCATCTTCCGGTCTCTCTTAACTCTCCTCTCTCCTCTCCTTCCTCTCGCTCTCTTGTCTTAGCCGCAACCCTTGCTGAGAACAGCCGGCTAGTCAATACCCACACGTTCTGTATTCCTTCGTACGTGCGGAGCTTTCCCTATATGTATGCTGTATGCTATGGACTATGGACCCTTAACCACCCTCCACCTCACCCACTTCATCCACCTCACCCGAATCACCCACCATGTAAGCCACCCACGGCACTAACGATGGAACTATACCAAACGTCTCCGGCAATGAGTTCCCTCGACGGCCTGGCGGATTGTCGACTTCGATCTACCCTTCGAGGAAAGTGTGTCCGCATAATAATTGCAAATATCTCTTGCACATGTCGAAGAAGGTAATTGTTGTTGGATATCATGTCAGTCTTATAAGGTGTATTTCTCTGCCAGCTTAAGGATTCTTACAATTTTATTAAATTGTACTCACAGAAAAATTCTGGGTTTCAATTTTAGGTCGATGAACTCTAAATCTGAATTCGTAGTTTTCCACTTATGAAATACGAGGTCTGTCCGGAAAGTATCCGACCTTGTGGTGTACAAGGAGTAAGAGATAATTCTGGTCAAGGGCGATGATATCTCCTTCAAAGTACCCCACTTCAGAAGCCACAACCTTCTTCCAGCGATCCTACCACTTACAGAAGGATTCCTTAAATTCAACTTTCAGAATAGTTCACAGCTGCTCCGTCGCATTCTATTTTATTTCCTCCACGCTACGTCTTGAAATCGTTTTCCTTTCAGAAGATACTTCAATTTGGGAAACAGACTGAAATCACAGGGAGCCAAGTTAGGACTGTATTAGGGCTGGCGAAGTTGTGTAAGGCCATATTTCACCAGAAATTGCTGAATAAGCTGCGATGAATGGACAGGTGCGTTATCGTTGTGCTTGTGCAGAACTCAGTCGCCACCCTTCCACAAATCAGGTCGTTTTCTTCTTACTACGTCATGTACGCTTCTTGGACCCAAGAAATCACATCTCCCAATTCTGAAAAACTTTTACTTTATAACCAATGGATATTCATTTGTTTGGAGGAATATTTTCTTGATTTAATATTACATTTGACTATATCAAATACCTAAATTTCAGACACAAATCTCTTATTCCTATCAAGCAATAAAAATGTTCCTTCGCTCAGTGAATATTTCACTGACTGAAATAAATATTAATTTGCAACAATAATTTCCCATTTTTGGGTTAGATAAAACCATTTCTCTGTATTTATGAAATGTTTTAGAAGACGTATTTAGTACGATCATTTCTTTGTATCAAGTGAACTTTCTTTGATTCGAGATTTTTTCTCAATGTCGTTGAAGACGTGGAGTCTTCAATTAAGTTTATTTTATAACGTTCACAATATTAAAAAAAATCTCTGATTTACCAGCTTGCTCTGAGAATAAACTATCAAAATCTCCTTGACATTGAATAGTGTTAATTAAAAACGTAAAGAAAAGGCAGTTCTTAAACTCATTTTATAATTTTACTAGGATACGCTCGTAAAGAAAATTTTATATTGAACCACAAAATTTTTTTTTTGTATATACAGGAAAATTTGGTTAAATCAGATTTTGGTTGACTTACCTCCGCCTACAAAAGATTTGGTTAAAACAGAAAAATTTGGTTGGTTCAACAAAATATTTTTCCAAACGTCGTGGACAAAATGCGATTTTACCCACTCCTCGATATGTCAAAACTCGCTTTTCTCCACGTTGTCGGGAAAAAATATTTCCTCAGATTAGAAAATAAATTAAGCTCATCCTTCCTCACGAATAAACGTAATATAGTTTTCGATGTTGTTAAAGATATTGAGTCCAATAGATTGAAAATGTTAATAATCGTGATGTGTTTAGACACAGAGTTCTTAATTCGGCACAACATTTTTTACATGATAACAAAATTTCACATTCTGATAGGGTTTGCGCTCAAAGTATTAAAAAATACAATTGTTTATTATATCTAATAAGCAACTGTTAATTACACATGCAGAAAAAGTTCATATTACTGTTGTTCTTCATATGAAATCTTATAATAATAAAATGCAGAATTTATTAAATGATTTCACGAGCGTATCAAAAATTAGATGAAAAACTTGAAAAATATTTAAAGAAAGAAACTGTTAAATTATTAAACAATAAACTTTTGGAGAATCAGTGGTTATTTGGGTGAGAACATATTACGTCGCGATATATTACTTCATGACACTAACATTCCTAGAATATATGGCTTACCTTAAATTTAAAAAACAAACTTTCCTTTATACGACCTATTGTTTCTTTGATCAATTCTCCAACCTACAATATGGCTAAGTTATTTAATAATATTCCTAAAGAAGCTTCAATAGTACCGTGGAGTCAAGTAAAAAATTCTTTCAAGTTGAAGAACAAAATAATTAATAGAACAGTTCCTCCTGATCACATTATGGTTTCCTTGGATTCTAATCGATTTGGTGATAATCAGTATTTTAAGTAGATGGTTCAACATAACAAATTTCATAGGGCTACCTTTGAGTAAATTTGAAAAAGGAATACAGTTTTTCATAAAACAAACAGTTTTTCAATTTAATAATAACTTTTACCGACCGTGTATATGGGACTTTCATTGACATTGACTTTACCATTTTACCATTCATATATACATATTGTAGATACGTTCATGATACTTCTATCATATTACCGGAAGATAAATTGAATTCATCAACTCCAAGCTTAAATTAACATGAGATTGAAACGAATAAAATAGCTATTGTAAAAAATCTTGTTAACACAGGTTAGAACTATCACATTATTCGTGTCAAAAATCCAATATTCATTCTAATAAAAATATTTCGTTTCTCAATAATTATCTCAAGGATTTTTTCAAACACACATTAATGACAAAATAAAAACACTTGAAGATCCCTTGTCAGAACAACCAATTTCACATCTCTACATCATAATGCAGATTTTAAACTTTTTGTCTCTATGTCATCCAATGGTAGTTTGTCTTTCAAGGGTAAAAAAATTGTAAGTGAATTCAACATTAAAATAATATTTATCATTGATTCCAAGCTTTATGAGTACATGAAATCAGGCCAAGATTCTCTTTACGGTTATCAGCTTACTAATGTAGCATATAAAATTGTTTGTTTCAGTTGCGATGAATGTTATGTAGGCCAGACTGGTTTTCACTAGAGCCAAAGAACATCATGATAATTTTGGACAAAATCCACAGAACCATAAAGTTATTACTAAACATCATGTCGAAACTGGTCATCAGTTTGACTATGGGAATATGTTTTGGTTTTACACCTCGAGCCCAATAAGTTTAGAAGACTTATAGCAGAAATGTTTTTCATTGAGATAAAGGGTAATTAATGTTTCAATGTAATAACTGATCTTACTGATTTTAGTCCATTATACAACGTAATGTTAGATTTACTAATTTAAGATCCAATGTTTTGACTCACGTTCTTGTCATCATATCATTATTATTGTTACAGTTTTTAGAAGGTTAAGTTTTTTCAATATCAATTTTCAAATCCCACTTCCTTTAATGTTTCAGCTTCATCTGAAATTTCCTTTTTCTCTACATTTATAATTGTTAGTGCTTTTCACTGAACTAACATGAGCAGAGAACTTTAAAAGTATGGACTTTGGATTGTCGTTTCCTTATGAGAGCATTTGTCTTTCAAAACGTCGGCAATAAAGGATCTTCTTCACCTCATTAAGGTTTTTTTTCTGGTCTGAAGTATGTCATTGTTATACCTTTACAGTTTTTATAATTAATTTTCTACTCAGACACATAACATCTCACTATGACACCCTACAAATAATGGTTAAGCCAACACAAATTTTGTTGATCCAACCAAATCCTTTTCTGAGTGTATAGATATATTTTAGGTTCATATTATATTAATGGTACCAGTGTATATAGTGTTTAAGCTATACACATTCTTGAGTTTGAGATGCATACATGTGCCATTTTGAATCAAAAAATAATAATTTTACGTGCATGATCACCGTAAGCAACCCTGATATAATTTGCATGAATGCTGATAAAGGCAATGTTGCAGTTTGTATGAAGAAATTGGATTATATTAAGGATATGGAGGATTTACTTTCCAATCGTGATAAATTTGAATTATTGAATGAAAATCCGTTGAAACAATTAAGAAGAGACACTTTCAAGATTCTAGACAATTGGAGAAAGAAAGGACGTTTGGGAAAGGATATGAGATGGACTGATATAAATACCGAAGACACAGTTCTTGCAAGATGTTATGGTTTGAAAAAGATTCATAAAGATCCTTTGAGATTGATTATTTCAACTATTAACACTCCCACGAAATTTTTAGAACAAAACTTTAATTTGATACTTAAAGACTCAATTAAAACTTCCAAATACAATATTAAAAACAGCTGGGAATTCCAAAAAATTATTATTCAAAAAACTGTTCCTGATGACCATGTAATGATTTCTTTCGATGTTGTTGCAATGTTTCCAAGTATACCCCTTGAATTGGTTAAACAGGCAATTTTAAATAGATGGGATAATATAAAAACACGCACTCGATTAAGTCAAAAGATTTTATTGATGGGATAGTTTTCATTATGAACTCAACTTATTTTAAATTCAATGGATCTTTTTATAGGCAAAAATTCGGTACTCCCATAGGTTCAGTCATTTCTCCGATTTTAGCAGAAATAGTTATGGAAGATTTGGAGGTCTTTGCTTTCAGGAAGCTGGATTTTGTTCTGCCCTTTTACTTTCGGTATGTTGATGACACCTTATTATGTGTTCCTCTAGCAAAGTTGCAGACAGTTTTTGATGTTTCTAATAGTTTTCATTCAAAACTTCAGTTCACCCATGAAATAGAGAACAATTATTACCAATTCGTATAGGAAAATTACATATTCAGGTAGAGTTTTAAATTTCTTTTCGGCTCATCCTTTTCAAAGCAAAATTGCAGTAATCAAAAACTTAGTTGCCAGACCTCTAGGTTTGTCCCACATTTCATTTCACAAAGAGAATTTGAATATAGTTGGGAATATCCTTTTTCTTAATTATTACCCAAAAAAGTTGATAGAGCAACATATCACAATTAGAATTCAACAAATCAAAAACAAACAAAGTAACATTTTATCTACAGATAATCAGGAAGAATTAAGAGAATATAGTTCTTTCAATACTTTTGTTCTTCCTTTTTTTGGTCAAATTTCGAAAACTATTGAATTTATGTTGAAAAAATGTAATATTCATACTATTTTCCGTATACCATTTAAAATGGATTCAATAATAACTTTTGGTAAAGATCCTTTAGAATTTAGATAAATTTGAAAACGGTGGTGTTGTTTACAAGATCACTTGCAAGATCTGTAAGATGACTTATGTAGGACAGACTGGCATACTTCTTAATACTAGGGTGGAGGAACACAAAAGTGATGTTCGTTTAAGACGTTGTTATAAGAGCGTTCTGGCTAGACATACGAGAGGGTTTGTTGTTGTTGACCATGAGTTTGACTGGGATAATGTTGAAATTTGACACAGTGAAAGTAATGAGAGAAAGAGAGAATTCATGGAAATGCTTTATATTAAAAAACAAAATAAGTTGTCTATTAATTTAAAAACTGATTTGGATAAATTGAACAAAAGTTATTCTAGTATGATTAATTACATTTAGCAATGCGTTTTCATGGGTCTTGACTTTCTCTCATTTCTTGTTTGTTTATAACGGATTCGTCTTTTGACCCACATTCAGTTGTCAGGTATCGAGGTATCGCTGTTCCTACCGGCTCTAATTTTTCTTGCCTTGATAAGGGTGCTGTGTGAGCACCGAAACGTTGATAAATATTGTGCATGCTTTCATATTGTGATTTGATCATAATACAAATAAAAAAGACGAGAGAAATAAAAAAGAGAAGGAAGGGGATTTGGTTGGTTGCCTTCTCATTTTTCTTTCCTCTTTTTTATTTTTGCGCGAAGAAACAAATTTTTTTTTGATTTTAGGAAATACAATAGGAGCATTTTGTGGTGTTTGTCCTTTGATCGTTGAATTCTTGTTTTATTATCAAGAATTCTATACATTAACTTGATTTTTGGACGTTAAATGGGATTTTGAATTTGATTTTGGTCTAATTTAAAATTCTTAAATTTCAATTTATAATTAAAAAACTCAAATTTTGATTTAAAGATATTTGGGAAACAGGATGAGCTGCGATTTTCGTGATTGTTTTATTTGTTAAAACCAAAAATACATACAAATGAAGTACTGTGATTTGCAATGAATAAAATATTGTTTGCTTTAAAACTCAAGTCTTGAAAGACCGAGTCAAGCTTTCTTTTGAGCGGTTCATAATATTATGATGCGCACGTCACCATTCGAAAAGAATATCGCTCGCGGAATAGTGAGACTGAGACGCAAGGTAATAATTATTGAAAATATGCCGCGGTACCAGGTACATGAGTTGACAATGGTTCCCAACCGGGCGCTGTAACACCTGTCACTTACAGTCGTTATTAACGCGCCGTTACTTCGCGGTCATAGCAAAAACGTTGACATTAAAGGCGGCACTCGATATCGACGCGCAAAATGCGAGATAACGATAGGGGGTGACCCGGAGGGGAAAAAGGACAGGAATTACTTAACGAACGCTAACGACTTTTGTAAGAGAGCCGGAGAAAAGAATATATATTCTGGCATTTCAAAAATGATAACAATTACCCCTTGCAGACTCTATTATTCATCACCCCATACCTTTATTCCTTAACGAAGATTCTCTTGGAAAGGACTGCCGTTGAGACTTGAGAGGTATTTATTGGAAGTGCAAAAAATTGCCGGGAATTTTTATCGATTATCTATGCATCTGACGCTAGTTGGATCCACGATTAATGGAATGTAAAAGGGTAGTTTCTAGAGAGAAGAAGAAACATCAAAGGATTGTTCACAAAAGAAAATAGGGAGGATTATTCATTTGTTGAAGATTGAAGATTGAAGTGGAAGGGCTGAAGGTTTATGAGATTGTAGGAGCGGATTGAAAGGGCTAAAGTCAAGGGAAAAAAATTAATCTTGAAGCCAAGAATCAGGATGTCATATCCAAATTTACTCTTTCTTATTTTGATCTGATTATTCTAGCAATGCTAAGTCTGTATCATGTCAATAGATCTTAGATCATCCATTATCAATTTCAATGCCGGATGGCCTTAATTATACGCGTCTTCACTGACCTTACTTCTGAATCTTTCATTGACAGATCATCAATGCACCGAGTAAGAATATCGCTTTCCAACATGGACAAGATGAATGAACTCCTTCATCATTCATAATTGAGAAGGATTCTCCAAGTTTAGAAAATAGATTCAAACACCATGTATTCCAAGACAGGGTGGCAGCAGGTTAGGAAACCTGGAAATCAGAGAAAAGTCAGGGAATTCCATTGGTCAGGAAAAGTCAGGGAAAAGCGAGGGGTTTTGAAAAAAATACTATAATCGCGGAATTTCTGTACATAGCACTTTAAGTAACTGTCAAGAATAAGCATCACCACTATTGAATTCAGGTCTAATACCTATTTCTGAATTTTCTTGAACTCTTTTGAAATCTTTTAGGGTATTTTAAAACATTCTAAAAAAGGTTTAATAGATTTCAATAACTTGAAGGGGTTGCAAAGGATTTGAAAGATTTGAGTGTATTTTTACAAATTTCAAGGAAGTTTCAAGAGCTATAAGGTAAATGTCCCAATAATCGTGATGGTCCCAATAATCATGAAACTTGGTCATAATTTCAATATCTTGTTTAAAAATATGTTAAAGGTAACATATTTGGACAAAACTCATTTAATTTTAACATTTTATAGTAGCAAATAGAATTAACATTCACTCAAATTAAATAAAAAGTAAGAAAATTGGCATCACGATTACTGGGACTCAGGTCACGATTACTGGGACGTCTACCTTACTAGGTTTCAAGAGATTCTAAAATATTTCGAAATATTTTTAATCTTTTAGGCTTTTACGGTACTTTAAAAGATTTCCAAATTTTTTAAATATATTTCGATAATTTGAAGGGATTCCAAAGGATTTGAAGGTATTTTTAAAATTTTGAAGGAATTTTCCAGACTTTAAAAAGTTTTAAAGGATTTAATATATTCTAGGGTATTTTAAAAGATTGTAAGAAATTTTTAATACATTTAGAATATTTTAAGGTTTTTTGAAAGAGGTTCCAATGAATTTTAAAAAAATGTACAAATTTCCGAACAGTTGAATGATTTTAGGGAATCTAAACAAATTTTCATGGGTTTTATCAAATTTCCTATAATTTCTGACGATGTGGAATGATTGATTAGATCTATTAGGTTTTTATTTTAATTTTGAAGTTTTTAGTATATTTTAAAAGATTGAGAGAAATTTCAAATTCAGAAATTC
This sequence comes from Andricus curvator, assembly GCA_932195095.1. Taxonomy (NCBI): domain Eukaryota; kingdom Metazoa; phylum Arthropoda; class Insecta; order Hymenoptera; family Cynipidae; genus Andricus; species Andricus curvator. The sequence continues at coordinate 690,946 of CAKNYM010053149.1, read as the reverse complement.
CTAGTAATTTTCAAAATCTTCAAAATCTTCAAAAAGTTTTGAGGCATTTCATAAGATTTTAAAGGATTTTAAATATTTTATGGAATTAAAAAATATATTCCTGAGATTGTTTTATTTATTTCAATAATTTGAAGGGATTAAAAATATTTAAGGGTATTTTAAAAGATTCCAAAGTGAATTTGAGAGAGATTAAAAAGATTTCATGAGATTCCAATTTTTTAGAGGTTTTATAATATTTTCTGAAATTTCAAAAGATTTAAAGAAATTTTTAATTTATTTCAGTAATCAAATGAAATTTTTAAGAAATCGAAATATTTGAGGGTATTTTAAAAGATTCCAAAGGATTCTGAAGAACTTCAAAAAGTTTTAAAGGATTTTCAAAGATTTCGAAGAATTTTTAATTGATCTTCAATAATTTAAAAGAATTTTGAACATTTTAGGGTACATTTGAAAATTCCGAGGAAAAAATATTTTAAGAGGTTTAGCAAAATTTCAAAGGATTTGAAATCTTTTAGGGGGTTTTAAAAAAGATTCTAAGGAATTTTTTTTTGATTTGCAATAAATTAAAGGGATTTCAAAAGATAGTAAAGACTTAAGGCTCGACTTAAGGGTATTCGTAAAAATTCCGAGGAATTTTCAAAAGCTTTAAAGCGTTTGAAGGGATTTTAAAAGATTAGGAAGGATTTTAAATATTTTAGGGAAATTAAAAAAATAATTCAAGGATTTTTTAATTTACTACAATAATTTAAAGAGATTTCAAAGGATTCAAAATATTTTAGGGTAATTTAAATTTGTTATAGGTAAATTTTAAAGAGAGTTAAACAATTTTAGGTGACTTTGAAGTATTTTCAAGATTTTAAGGGATTTAAATAAATTTTCATGCGGCTGTAAAGAATTTCCTTGAATTTCGGAAAATATGAAACGATTGTACAGTTCCTATAACGTTCTAAGATATTTAAAAATCTTCCAAGGAATTTTATAAGATTTCTGAAGATTTTAAGGGATCTTAAAAGCTCTCAAAGTATTTTAATACATTTTCAAGGATTTCAGAAAAGGTCATCAGATTTCATAGAATTTCAAGGAAATTTAGAATATTTTAATGAATTTCAAAGATTTTATTCACAAGAAGTAAGGGATTTCGTAGGATTTCAAAGAATGGAAGAGATTTTTCAATATTTTTTGCAAATCATTTAAATTAATTTAAAAATCACCCTGAAATCCAATAATTTATCCTGAATTCTTTTAAATTCCTCTGAATTCGGTAGAATACTTTATAGTGCTTTTTATTTCACTTACATTTTTTTTAATTCACTCAATTCTACTTAAATCACTACTTAAAAACTCATCTCAAACTTACTGAACTCAATTTTTTTTTTATTTTTGAATTGTTTTCAACTCATTTGCAATATGAATTTCAGCGAAGTTTTCTTATTTCCCATAAATTCCTCTAAACTTGCTCCAGTTTTTACTGAAATCAATGGAATTTTTAAAAACTTTTTCCAATTCATTTGAAATCGTTCGAATTTAACATGAATTGCTTTGAAGTCTTATTAATTGAATTCGCTTGACTTCTTTCAAATTCAAAAGATCATTAGTCACATAAAAAATGCACATTAGTCACCTTTAGCCACTTTTTGGTTTAGAAATTAGTGTTTTATCAGGGAAAATAAAAAATTAGTCAGGGAAAATCAGGGTAAAGTCAGGTGATTTTGAAAGTTAAGTTTTCCAGCCACCCTTCGAAATAACCCAAGATACTCTCTGGGACTCTTATTATCTAATCTGGTGTCAAGGTTTGATAAAGATCGAGGAATTGGCACCCTATTCGTATTATCTCGGTTCTCACTCTCACGGGGCAATCTTTCACATTCTAAGCATACTTGCACCCATCCGCGTATCCAGCTGGGATAGAAATGGACGATAGGTGGTAGTGCGAGCAAAAGAGAAAAAGACCACAGGAGTAAAAGAGCAAAACTCATGCGAGCTTCTAGAATTAAGCGAGGGATAGAATTTCCGGTTGGGGGAGGGAGAGGAAAGACTAGGAGCAAGAGAAACCAACGGCTCGAGCCAGTTTCGCGGAAGCAACAAGCTGTTTATGGCTGCTCCTTGGCCCCTTTCAGTTCCATCTGTTTCGCGCACAGCAACAGAATACGTACGGGGCATTTCATATCGAATGTTTCTCCATTCCCGTCGTTTGTTTTTTATTTAACAAAATTAAATAAAAATGAGTCAAAGTAGGCGCCGCGAGTCTGCAAAAAAGGGTATCGTAGCCTATTGATACGTTCAAATCTCCCCCTCCCAAACTTCCCCCTTTCAACTACTTCTCCTACCCTCACTTCTCGGATAATTTCTCCTACTTTCACTCCATTGCCCTACTACCACCGTTAAACCCCCTCCCATACTTTCTTTTTCATTTCCCATACTCCACATCAGGCCTGCCCAGATAGGGGAAAACTGCTCAATTGCCACATGTTCGAGTTCCACCACCACTTCCCTCTTCTCATGTCCAGAGGCTTGGAGGGTGGTCGCTCTGGTGAAGTTGGATGAGGAGAGCAGGCCCGCCCAAGTAGGGGAAAACTGCTCATTTGCCAGATGGGAATTTAACACCATCACCGACCTCTACTCATTCAACTTCACGAGAGCAACCACCCCCCAAGCCTCTGGACCTGGGAAGAGCGAACTGGTGGTGGAACTCGAACATGTGGCAATTGAGCAGTTTTCCCCTACTTGGGCAGGCCTGGAGTAGAGGTCGGTGGTAGAGTTAAATTCTCATCTGGAAAATAAGCAGTGTTCCCCTATCTGGGCAGGCCTGCTCTACATCTACCATACTTCTAACCCCTTCTACACTTCCTCTACTACCCCTCCTCTTACTTCCACTAATCTCAATTCCCCTCATCTAACCTAATTGACCTCCCCACACTTCCACCCAATTCCCCTCCCATACTTTCCCCTACTTCCCCTCACCCCACTTTCCCTTATTACCCCTCCTATCACTTCCCCTTCCAGAAAAAAAGTACAACGGACGGGCAGACACGCGACCTCTCACCTTTCACTTATGAATATTGACCTTTAAGCTTTGACCAATCAACCCCGACCTTTCATCTCTCACCTTTGATCTCTGCTCTATGACGCCTTTCTTTCGAGTTCTAACCTTTGCCCTCTAATTGCGGACACTTACTTACTGGTGACTTATGACCTCTCACCTTCGTCCCTAAGCGCTGGTCTTTCACCCCTCACTCAGTTATTACTACCCCATTAGGTAGAAAAATAGTATTTGTTTAAATAATTTTTCTTTGTTGAAACAATTTTGGCCTGAAATAAGTGTTTGAAATTGATCTTTTTCTATAATTAATTAATAATTTATACATTATAATGATATTAATGAATAAATAAATAATTGTATACTCAAATTAAATAAATAATTATGATAATAAATAATTCGTAATTTATTGATAATTAATTAATTTAATTAAATTTTAATATAATTAATTAATTTATTTATTTATTGTACATTTTGATGGAAATGCGACTAAAAATATGATTTTTTAAACCTTGGTTAGGGGTGTCGCTTATTGTTAAATATTCAAACTTTAGACAAATTCTTTAAGTAATTGATATTTTCTTGAACAAATTTTTTATTATATTATGAATACGTAAATTATCTGCCTTATTACTCCCACAAGAAAGAAGGAACTATTGATAATATAATGAAACAAATTGTTTAAGCAAAAAATAATTTTGTGAAGAATTAAGGTATAATTTCCGAAGAGAACAATATCTTGATAATGATCGACATAGTGTAAGAGATTTGGAACAACTAGAATTTTCTTAAATTTTCCCATGAAAAGTTAGAAGTGAAAGATTAATAATAGTCTAATAAACAATTTAATGTTTTAGGCAAAAAATGTTATTCCTAACATCAATTTATTTGTAATTAGTTTAGAAAAGACCTGAATTTTCATGATTTGGCATGGAAAAAATGTAAACAAATATAAAGTGTTTAGACAATCTAAATGCCTTCAACGAAAAAAAATCCTGCTAGCACGAGGGGGTAAAAAATAAATTTGTTGAATTTTTTGCATAATCTATTATCCGAATTGAAAATTTAAGGTCCTTAAGTGCTTCAATTTTTAACCTTAATTTAATGTGCAACAATATATAAAAAAATATAGTGACAAAATTAGCAATTACAAAAATATAATTTTTTATCTAAAAGAGAACTGTTTAACTGAACTCGAAATTTATCAAAATGAATGCATATATACATAATGAACATGAATAATTAATATATTGTACAAATTAATTGTTATGAACAATTTATATGAAAAAATGCTTTGGTATAGTGTGAAAATGTTTGATAACACTGATTTCTTACCTGAAATGCCTCATATTTGGCATAAGACTTGCATTGTAATCATACGTTAACAATTTTTATTGTTATAAACAATTATATTCACAAATTTCAATTTTTTCTTGGTTTTAATTTCCTTTTCTCACTGAACGCATTCAAAACTATTCCAACAATTCTTATCAACCATGAACAATTTTGGACAGGATATGTGTTTAATTGTTTATAACAAATATATCAAATAAATGCTCGAAAGAAACGTTTATGGGCATTTCCAACGAAAGTGTCATTTTCTCTAAAAAAAAAAGTTCCAAAGCAAATCTTAAGGCACACATTTAAAATTTTTTTCCTACATTCTAAATACATATAGAAACGCATATTTTAGCATGGTCAATATTTTTCAGCATGGGCGCAGTTTGCACAAAATATTGAAATTAGTATATTCATAAGCTTAATTGAATAAATAATATTTTAGGAATGGAAGATCAAGGAGTGTTGTTTCTTCCGAGGTTTCTTTTTTTTTAAATTCTCAGGATGCTTTCCAGTAGTGTGTAAATCACTATATCTTCTGGATCAAGACACAGAAAAACGCCGATCCTCAATAGTACCCTAATTTGGTGTTGTTCTGAGATGCAACAAAAATGAGACAGCAGATAATGAGAATGCAGCTATATTCATGTTATAGTTTCACACTTGAAGTATTCTCATTTTGAGAAAAAAAAATTATTTCGAAATCATAACAAATGAGCTGCAACAAAATGATCTTGCTGTTTTTCTTTGAAATATATAACGAATGTCTGCAAAGAAATAGTAGGGATATTATTTGCAAAATTCGAAACTTTATTAATAAATTTTACGTCATCGTACTTTATCTTTTATTTTAAATCAAGGTTGATTGTTTTTCGAACACTGAAATTATATCCTGACCATTCAGAATATAACAGTTCGTAAATTAAACAGTTCGAAGAAAATATATTATCTTATTTATTATTCTTACAACGAAGTATTGCGAAATATCACAGGAAAGTAAAAGTTAATCTATATATTGCTAATGATTCTTTTTCTGTTGTGCTCAGCTTTCTTTTAAGCTTCTGGTTGACGTGTTAATTGTTTCCTGGTTTTGCCTTTTTCGCAGTAAAAACTCCTAATTTATATTATTTTTGTTTAACAATAATACAAATTAATATTCAATGATATAATGTATTTATTATATGATAATATTGTCAATAAATTACTTTGAAATTCGTCCAAACTACGATCACATTAAATATTTTGTAAAAAATATATAATTCTTTAGTGAAAAGCAGTATAAATAGAACAAATAATAATTACAAGCGAATACATATCTTCCTTGTAATTTTATTACCAAAAAGCACCAGTCACTTGAAGAAACACATACAAGTATATATTTTATTATATAAACGCAAATTATATGGATAATTTGATTTAAAACTGAAATCTTCAGTTCAATGATTTGTTACAACTTCTTTTTTTGTGTACACGAACTATAACAAGTATAGACAGTGTCTCCCGTGGTGAGAAGAAAAATTGCACTCAAGGCTGGAAATTTCAAACCCAGAGGAATACATACTTATTCTCTAAGTTCTATCAATATAAAAAAATTTGTTACGTCATAATATAAAAATTGTATTATATTATATTATAGATACTTATATTATAATAATTCGCTAATATAGATACAATATAATATATTATATAGTAATATTACTGTTTCTCTCTCAGATTTTACTCAAATAAAATTGAATGGAAATGATAGTGGGATGTATCACGAAAAATGTACTTTCAATAAAGTAAGCAAATGAAATTGTGTTTACTCAAACTCAAATTCTTCTCTAATTCAATTTGGCAGAAAAAATTAACTTATTATAATAATGATAGATTTATTTGCCGAAAAATTGTTATAAAAATTATTTAGTATTTTTACTAAAACACTGTTAGTTTGCGAGAAACTTTAGGCCTTTCAAATATAAAAACCTCTTTGTTCCAAAAATATTTTTAGACGAGTAATTTTATAGAGAAAAGTAATATTTTTTTCATTATTTACCTGATTTTGTAATATTTAAAAATATTCTAATTTTTTGAAAAAAAGTTGAAACTGAACTGACATGATTTTTTTCAGAATTTTCAAACATTGCGCAGAAAAGTTGTGAGCATGCAAAGCATTCAATTTGCAACTGGTGACAAATACTACACGCAGGTACATTTTTGAGATTTTTTTTCAACTATTATATGTTCTAAGTAAATATGGATATTAAATAAAGATTTTTTGATGGTAATTGAAGTAACAATTGTTATAAACAATTTATTAAACAGAAACGTACTTGTAAATTATTTTACTTGAGTAAGTGCTTTTTTACGCTGTTTTAGTAGTACCTAATATTAAAAGGAAAAAGTGTAGAAAAAATGAAACCATTGTTATTGTTAATAATAAAAAGTATGAAGAAATGGCAGAAATGAACATTTATTTAGGGGAAAAAGTAATTATCAAGAAAATTTAATAGGAAAAATAATTTTTTTCCACCGAGAAAAGTTCATTTTATTTATTAATTGTCAAATAATAATTGTTGAAAAATAAAAAAATTTGAAAGTTTAGTTTAAAATATGACTAGTTAGTTGAGTTGAGTTGAGGTTTTAATTTTACTTTGACTGATGCTCAAATTAAAATGTATTGTTTAATTATAATTATAAATAGTAAAATTGCAACAGTTTCTTTCTCCTGATTTTGACCGCGTAATAACTGTGTAATGATGCATAATAGGGTTTATCCCATACGTATTTTTGACGAGTGAATTCCCCTCCGTCCTAAAATTAATTGATTGTCTCATTAATATCAGAAAATACGAACATTTCATGATTTGGTATAGAAAAAATGATGAAACTATAAATTATTCAAACAATTGAAAAATAACATAATAAGAATATATTATTCTCAATATTCACTTCCTGTGTCATTAATTCCGAAAAATATCGATTTTTTATGATTTACACGAGGATTTTCAGTTTCTTAACAAATAATAATTATTTAAATAATTTTTAATGCGTTACAAAATACTTGTAAACTTATCACTCATTGAATACAAAAAATGCAAATGTATGCTGAAAATTTTTAAAAAAGCGTGTCTAATAGACACTGTCTATACCATGAATTAAAAAAATGCAGTTTTTAATTTTCGGGGAATTTTCCGGGCACAATACAAAGTGTTTCAGAGTGTAAATTTGAACGTTATGAAAAAAAACAATTCCTTGAATATTTCTAAAGAAGTGACTGAAATTCAATTTTATGGAAAGTTAATAATAGTTAAGGCCTGATCTGATTCCAGATTCTGGTCAAAATTACTTTGAAAAAATTTTAACTATCGATTCAGGAATATCCGAATTGACCCCTTATGTCCAAAATTACCCCGTTTAACGGTAGTTTTTTTCCCCGAGTTTTCCGGAAACTGTAATTCCTTTTTTCGGGAACCTTAAAAAATAGGGGAGAGCCTTGCCCTCTAGCAAAAAAAGTTTTTTGGACCACCCTCTAATACTCACACACGAACAAAAGAGAAGAGAAAATACCCATACTGGAACCCTTAGAAAGGGTAGATTGTGTGAGAGCAAAGAACCCTTCTGCCTCCAGGGACCGAGGTTGGCTGTATTGGCGAGTCGAGAGCGTGCCAAGTGGCTGTTTACATCAGTTTTATCGCCGATTTCCGAACCCCATTGGTTCAATGATGGATTTGGTTGAGGTTTGGTGCTCTTCCGGCCTTTGCTTTGGGAGACAGGTGGATATCGCGCTTAGGGTCCCTTTATGTGCCCTAGGTGATTTTAATCCTTCCTGAATTTTGGGGACGGACGGGTGGCGAATGGGGTTTGATGCTTGAAAAGAATTTAGAAAAAGGGATGTGGAGCACTTTATCAAATTGGGGGATTCAATGGTTTCTTTTATTGCTGATTTGGGACAATGTAAAATCAATATACTACACTAAAGTCGGGGCCAAAAGTCAAGGACCCTCACTTATTTCGTTTGCAACTATGGCTACGAAAAAATCTCTGAATTATTTAATAAAAAGAATCTCAAAGCTTGAAGTCTTCCGAATTGAACGATATGATCACATTTATCATGAAAAATGGTTGTCAATAGTTAGAGGGCAAAACATCCCAAAAAAGGGGTTTTCGACCTCCTTTGACAAGCGTCGAATTTCACCTCTTCTCCGAACGATATTGACGTTAGGAAAAATTTTAAAAAATTCAGGGATATTCCTTCAACATTCTTTGAGGCAATATATTTTTCAAAATTCTGAAATATTCAATAATTTACTTTTTATGGAGATTCATTTGCAAATACATTATATTGAGAAAAAATGAAGATAGGAAGTCGTTTAATGGATCCACGTGTGCAGTTTTGTGATGCGAGTGCAGTTAAATAATTAAATATATGCTAAAGTCATTCCTACTCGAAAAATATCATTTCAATAGTCTTTCTTAATTCTCATCTGTTGACTAGAGTTGGCTTGCTTGTGGAGTTACTGTCTTCATCGAAAGGTTACTTTTTTCTACCACTTTTCCCTCTGTGCCTTCCACGTGTCCAGACTGATTAGGTTCATGCATATTCAAAATGATATTTCTTGTGTAAGAGCTATTCTATCATAAATTTAATCATTGAACTGCTCTCGCATAAAAAATGCACATTTGGAGCCATTAATTGGCTTCGTATCTTCATTTGTTAAAGATAAAGTATTTGTAAATAAATCCCCGTAAGAAGTAAATTATTCAAACGTTCAGAATTTAAAAAAATGTATTGAACTAAAGAATGTTGAAAGAATATCTGTAAATTCTTTTCAGATTTTTCCTAACGTCAAACCCATTCTGGGAACAGGTGAAAGTCGACGCTTGAAAAAGGAGGCCGAAAACCCTTGTTTTTGGGATATTTTACCCTCTACCTGTTGACAAACATTTTTTAGGATAAAAGTGATTATATCGGTGAATTCAAAAGACTTTAAGCTTTCAGATTATTCTTATTCATCAATTCAGAGATTTTTTTGAGCGAGTTACAATCAAAAGAAATGACGGGCCCCGACTTTTGGCCCCGACTTTAGGATGGTCAAAATTTATACTTCTAAAAATTTGACTTTCGATTTTTGGTGATCGACCTCCCCCCCCCCCCGTCCCTCTTTTTGTTCGTTTTTCGGAAATTGAAATTTCGTATTTTTTCAAATTGGTCAACATAAACCCGTAACTTATTGTAAATTAAAGTTTACTCACCTTCTAAGGAATTTTTGAAGGAATAATTTCCATCCAATAAGTTTCACTCTTAACACACCCCATCCCCTTGTTTTGTGCCCGGTAAGTACCCTAAAACTGCCCCAAAAAATGCAAAATAGCAGTTTTATCTAAAATTCATGCTAAAGGCGGTATTTTCTAGGACTTTTTCAACATGAATAATTATTTTATTTCAAAGTGACAAGCTTCAAAGTAGTTTTTAACTAATTTTGAATTGTTTAAGCAACTGTTTTTTGGTTAAAAAATTGTTTTTGCCTTTAAATCGTGAAAAGTTATTATTTTTCGCGCTAAATGAAACAGTTGAAATCAAAAATACTTTTGTTTGTTTAATATATTTGGTATGTATAACCATTTCAATTTGCTCAAACAATTTTTCTCCTTTGTAAATTTTGAAAAGTTTCTTCTTTCTGGAATCAATAACGCAGTGAATGAATACTAATAGTAATAATTGGTGTAAAAGACACCTAACAATTATTAAATAATTTTTATTTATTTAAATAATGGTTTACTCCGTCAAATCTTGAAAAATTACTATTTCATTGAATTATCGATGCAGTTTATAAATGTTGAGAGCGATATTTATTCTGGAAGACAGTTTTGCAATTACTTAAACAATTAATAATCATTCACTTGCGCCTTTCATGTGAAAGGTGGACAAAATTCTTGTTTTTGTATCTATTATACTAGGTAGCTTATTCTTCAGTATTTTTGATTTTCAAAGTTATACACTGATTGTTTAAACAACGACAAATTTTCTTTAAACTAGAATTTCCTTCATCTTTTCTATGAAAAGAAGCAAGTGATCTTATTTGTTTGAATAATTACAAAGTTAGGAAAAAATAACTGTTCATGATTGATAGGATGGAACAATTTTTTAAACAAATGAAAATTGTTCAAACAATTGTAGAATATCCAAAACAAAAAAAATATTACTTTCAACATTTTTAAATTGTTTCATTACCTCCAGAAAAAAATAACTTTTAACGATTAACAGGGGAACAATTTGTCAAACAAATAAAAATGGTTTCAATAATTACCATATATGTGAATCTAGGAATCTTATTCTTGAAATTGATCAATTAAATAATTTATCCCGAAAACTAATAAGGTTTCACGAATTACAGGCGGAAAAAAATTGTTTGGAAAAATGATAATTGTTAAAGAAAATGGTGATAAAATTTAATTACGCTAGATTCTACAATTCTGTTCACATTTTTCATAATAAATAAATAAATAATTAAATAATTATTCTTTGTTCAGTCTATAACAACTTACAATGGATTAGACTTTATAAACCTAAAAAATCAATTAATAAAACACAAATACTTAAACTGCACAAAAAAGTAAAAAAAAAATGTTGTCATCAGTTTTGTATTTATTTATATATTATTACGTACAAATTTGAATATTTCAAAAACATATTAAAATGGATTCATTTTAAGTAAAGTTTCAAGATAACTATTTACCATATTTTTCAGATATGAATCGAAATTACAATTTCTAATACTTATTTATAAAAAATCACACAGTTTTCTTTCAAAAATTTTATAGATTCGCTCCATATTTCAATCTCTCTATATATTGCAATAAAAGTATTTTGCTGTGGCTGCGTCTAGAATTGAGACCCCTCACATATCCTTAGGCACTCCTCCCCTTCTCTATCAAATCCTCATCGTCCTCATTCTCCTCATTCACACCCCATACTCCATAATGTACATATTCAAGCCACCATATCAGCACTCTCCGTTCCCCCACCAAATTCACCTTATCTTACCTTTTTCATATCACCATAGTATTATACCCCCCCCCCCCCCTCCTTATACACCACCTTCCTTCTTGAAGTTCATTGCCTATTGCCTAGCAACTTTTCTCTCATATCCTCTCTTTATACGCCGCAATTGTAGATAAAATACACATATCAGAAAAATTATTTATTTTAAACAAAGTTTATTAATATAGATTCGTTATTTGTTCTAAAATATTAATATCGAAATTCGCGGTAGTGAATTGCCACCAAGTAAACGAAACGCGCGAATATCTTTTTTCGAAAGAATGCTGGTTATTGAAGGATTTCGTAGCCCCGGGCAAAAAAGGGCAGTAGAGGAATTCCCAAGCTGACTTTACCCCATACCCTAGATGACTTTACCCCGTACCATAGCCGACGTTACCCCGTACCTCATCCGATCTTATCCCGTACCCTAGCCAACTTTACCCGTACCCTTGTCGACTTTACATCGTACCCTAGCCGACTTTGCACCGTACTTTAGAACACTTTACCAAGTACCCTAAATGACCTTGTCCCGTACCCTATAGTCGACTTTATCTTTACCCTGGCCAACTTTACCTCGTGCCCTAGCTTACTTTGCCCCGCATCCTAGCTGTCATTATCCCGTACCCTAGACAACTTTACCCCTATTTTATCCTAGCCAACTGTACCCCGTACGTTAGTCTACTTCACCCCATACTATAGCCGGCCTTACCCCGTATCCTAGATGAGTTTATCTCTGTACTTTGGCCTACTAACCTACTTTACCCCGTACTTTAGATGACTTTACCCTGTACCCTGACCGACCTTATTTCTTGTACTAGCCGATTTTACGCCTACCCTAGCCGTCCTTATGGCGGACCCTAGACGACTTTGCCCCTGCCGTAGTCAACTTTACAGCGCACCCTAGCCGAACTTATCCGGTACCCTAGACAACTCTACCACGTACCTTAAATAACTTTACCCCGTACTTGTGTCGACTTCACACCCTGCACCCTAAACGATTTTACCCATTACCTGCAACTTTCTTATTCCTAGTTTTTTCTGTGTAGTATTCAATGAAAAAAATCAGCGAAAGTCCTCAAATGATATAAATATCAGTCTTAAAATGAACCTTAGAACATTTCAATATCTTCAGCCGGATATTTTCAAGTTAATAATAAAAAAATAAAAATTTGTATTGTATAGCCTTGCAAAGTCTTGCACTCTAAACGGGTATATGTACTAAGGGTTAGCACTCAAAAGGGCATGAGTATGTTTGGCTGAAGTTCAAAATATTTTATTTTACATTATTTACAGTTAATTAACAACAATAATTATTATCTTCTTTCTTTCTTTCTTATCTATCTATCTATCTATCTATCTATCTATCTATCTATCTATCTATCTATCTATCTATCTGTCTGTCTGTCTGTCTGTCTGTCTGTCTGTCTGTCTGTCTGTCTGTCTGTCCGTCCGTCCGTCCGTCCGTCCGTCCGTCCATCCATCCATCCATCCATCCATCCATCCATCC
>CAKNYM010053149.1:637401-677940 GCA_932195095.1 Andricus curvator | reverse complement strand
CCACCCACCCACCCACCCACCCACCCACACAGGAGGACACAGGAGGTCCTGCTAAGATTACATGTCAAAATAGACCCACATGCCCCTTGGGATGTTAGTGAAAAACAACTGTCGTTTTGAATATTAAATAATAAATATTTAGCAAACTTTAACTCACAAACAAAAAATCTTAAAAATGGAATAACTAAAATTGTGAGAATCAAATTTTCAACAATCCATCTTCGTCTAATAAAAAATGTAGATCGACACGATAGTCTTCGTGGTCTTCACTACTGAACAATTAACAAAAAGCTCAAGATGCAAATGGCGGCGATCGAGAACATAACACGGTATTTTCGTGCGAGTGTTCGCAGCACTGCTCAGGTTTCAGTTCTGCCAATGTCCCCAAGGACGGAAACTTGTAACTTTTACTACTTTTATTTCTTGGCAAATAACTTGGTGGTAAATGTGACTACTTTTATTGTTGTGACTAGAATTACTATCGTTACTCATATTACCTACGTAGGATTACTAACGGTGACTTGTTGCCGCACTAAACTGGTTAGTTACGTTTACCATCGAAGTAGTTGTCGCAGCTAACCATTTTTTTCAGTTTAGAATAGGATAGTATAGGGTAGGATAGGATACGATAGGATACGATAGAATGCGATAGGATACGATAGGATATGATAGGATAGGACAGGATATAATAGAATAGGAGAGATGAGACAGAATGGGAGTTAGTGGGGTTGGAGGGAGATTTGAACGTCTTTATTAATGATTGAATAGGCCATACCTATTTATTAGTAATTAGAACACACAGCCTGTACCATTCAACTGATTAATGCAAAAAATTTAAAATGAGTCTGCTGGGTGGAATTCTTCTCCTGCTTTTCAAGAAATTTCGATTCGTTAATTAATTTACCAGATTTTGTACTTTATATAAATAAAAATCGATTAATAATTATCATTGAACTAATAATAGAAATAGTGATACCAATTATATGCATTATATTGTTTTGAGTATTATATATTTTCATTACTTTGCGACGAGTATTTTATTAAATAAAAGTTTTCATTGAAAAGAAAGTGAGATCTCACGAAAAACATCAACGATACAAAAAATTCTGCCAATTGAAAAGTCATCAGTACAATCAAAGTTTGAGAAATCAAAGTTTGCCAATATTCGCTGTAGTCGAAAAGATATCTAAAGATTTGGATATTCCTTTAATATTAATAATCATGCCAGGATTTCATTTTTTGCCTTTTTAATACATTCTTGAAGTTTCTGTAATTTTTTCTTATACCATTAAGCCATTTCCCTTTCAGGGTAGGCGTGACACTACCCGATTCGAGTAGTGTTTCTAGGTTAGTTTCTTGTAGTAAATAACTACAAGTGTGGGCTCACCACACCCACGATGTGCCAACAGCACTCAGTTTTCTCGAATGGTCACCCATCCAAGTACTAACCGCGCCCAACGCTGCTTAACTTCAGTTATCTGACGAGAACTGGTTTTTTCAGCGTGGTATGGCTCAATTTGATATATTTCAAAATTTATATATCTTTTAGACTTACTGGCAAATTTTGATTCCACAAACTACGTTGATTGCACTTATAACTTTTTACTGGATTTAGTTTCAAGGCTACTGCAAGCCAGACCCGACACTGGTATTAAATCCAAGTTCCAGTGTACATATAACTATAACACACAACAAACTTCTTTGAAATGTTTTTTCTCAGATTATTACAATCCGCGCCGCCCTGTTTACGAAAGAAGATGTTTTAAATTTCGTATTTTAATCATTATTAGAAAATTTTTCAGCTATTTTGGAATTTACTTACCAATTCGTTCGTGATTTCTGGCCTAAAGTGACTTCTAGATGAAATATTAATATTTTCTTCTCAACAAAATTCAACAGAAACATTAAATTTGTTCATGATAAAAATGTAGAAATAGGACATTTTTGTATCAATCCTTCGATTCCTACGATAAACATACGTTTTGATGAATCATAATCTGCTGAAAAAGTCAATGGTTACAAGATAAACTTGAATTATCCTTTATTCAGTATCGTGCGAATGAGTCCTTTAGAATTTTCTCTATACGATTAACCTCTTTATTGGGACACGGTTCTTATATAAGTTGCACAATTATTATAAAATCACGTGGCTTCACGTGCCAGTTATAAAATAGATGATCAGAGAGGGTACAGTGATAATGAATAATATCATATATTAAAAGCCTTTTTTTTAAATTATTATTTGTCTCTGACAATCTACAATTTTAGTTATACAATTTTTATTCAGTGACAAAAATTTTTGGTGTAGTAAAAATAAATAGTTTTCAAAAATATAAGAGAAAACAAAGTTTTCATATTTTTATTTCGGTCTGACGATCAATTTAGAGTTTTGAATATACAAAAACGATCGAAGAAAGTTTCACTTCATGATCTCTTTTGATTTTTTGAGGTTTTATTTATGAATAGTTTGAAAAGTATTTTAGGTAATTGTTTAATTTCTATTAATTTCAATAATAATACGCAATACAAATGTCTTTCATCGAAATAGAGCGATAGGAGTTGAAGTTCGACTTTAAAAAAGCCCAAAATGAAGATATTTTTACAAATTTTTAGATAAATTTTGCAAAAAATTTTAAATGGTGAAAAACAAAATATTATTGATACGAAAACTTTTTAAAAATTTGAGTGACTTTTCGCTTTACGCAATCAAACATCAGAGTTATTTCGTTCAATACATTATAAACCTAATTTTGTCTCTTTTGCTCAGTTTTTTAGACATGAAATAGACGGAAAAACTGTAAAGGATTATAGATAAATCAAGTGAATTTTATTTCGGAAATTTTAAACAGCGTACTCCCCTTCGTTGGGGTTGAGCCCCCCCCCCCCCTATCTTACATAATTTTTACCGACTACATTTTTTCGCAAATTCAACAAAAATTGTAATCATTGATACTTTAACCGAGAGAAAATGTTGTTTTTAAATGAAGTAATAGTTAAATTGAACAAAAAAACATGAATCTTCAACAAAATAGTTAAATCCTCAACCAAAATAGATTCACTTTCAACCAAACAGTTGCATTTTCAACCAAAAGAGATGAAATTTTTACAAGAGATTGATTTTCATATGAAAAAGACGATTTTTTAACAGGAGTTGAATTTCCAACCAAGAAAAAATTTTCAGTCAATACAGAAAAAAAATTCATTCAAAATATTGAAATTTGAACCTAAAAATACGAGGTTTCTACAAAAAAGCAAATTTTAAACCAAATAGTTGAATTTCCCACCAAGCAGATTACTTCTCTATTAAAAGAGACGAATTCTCAACAAAGCCCATACATTTTTATTTAAGTAGTTGAATTTTCAACCAAAAAGATAAATTTTCTACCAAAAAAGAAGAATTCTCAACAAATTACATGAGTTTTCAACCAAATAGTCGAATTTTCAACCTAAGAAAGATCAATTTTTAACCGAAAATGGAATAGTTCAATTTTAATTAATTTTTAATTGAAAGAACAAATTTTGTACAAAACAGTGAACAAGCCGTGAATTTTTAACAAACATTATGAATGTTCAGCAAAAAAAAATGAATTTTTAAGAAGGTAGTTAAACTTTTAACCAAGGAGTTGATTTTTTAACCTAAAATGATGAATTTTCAACAAAAAATGTAATAGTTGATATTTCAATCAAATTAAAGTTTAATTTTAAATGGAAAATAATTTATTTGAACCAAAAAATACGAATTTTAAGCAAAATATATAAATTCTAAAGCAAATAATGAAATTCTTAACAAGAAAAGATAAAATTTCAACCAAAAATGGTATAGTTAAATTTTTAGTTGAAAAATAGTATATTGAGCTACAAGTGCGGAAAGTAGGCAGTTCCACACGAGTGGGAAGTTTGCTGTAGGAGCCAGAGGCGACCCGCAGATGAGCCGATGGCAAGTACTGTAAACTTCACAAGAGTTGCAACTGTCTACTTTCAGCACCTGTTGCACACGATATTTTTTGTAACAAATGCAGGAAATTTTCGATTTGAGAAACAATAAGAATACATTTTTTGGAAATTTATGGTAATTTTTGGAAATTAATGGTAAAATTACAAAAAATTACCGGAAATTTTCGGTGAAATTGTATATCAGCGAAAATTTCCAGAAATTCAAGGTATCCAAAGGTTTTTAGAAAAAATCCAAAAATTTCCGGAAAATGGAAAATTGCTAAATTTCCGGAAATTTATGAAAAGTTGCTAAATCATCGGGAACTTCAGGTATCCAAAGCTTTTTGGAAAGATTGCAAAAATTTCGAGAAATTTATGGAAAATGGCTAAATTTCCGGTAATTTATGAAAAATTACTAAATTACTGGAAATTTCAGGAAGCCAAAGCTTTTTGGAAAAAATGCAAAAATTTCCGGAAATTTATGGAAAATTGATAAATTACCGCAAATTTCAGGTATCCACAAATTTCGGTAATTGAATGGTAATTTATGGTAATTTATCAGTCATTTATGGTAACTTATCACTTCGAGTTTGTCCAATCACTATTCACTACTCACAATCAGTCTATCAAGCGTCAAATCATAATGAAGTTAGGTTATTATTCCGGCAGTCCTGGAAAGTAAATCTGATTCGAAATGCACAAGCGTAACAGCAAGAAAAAGTAATCTGGCTGGAACTGCGCAAGCGTAGCAGCTAGAAAAAGTCTTTTTATAACTGCTTTTTACCACGGTTTTGGAATTGGTCACTTCCGCACGCAATACATGCCTCGAAAAGCGAACATTTCGTGCGTGCGTTACAAAAATTAATTTTCAAGTGAATTTTCTACCAAAGAGGTTATTTTTCAACACGAAAATGTTAATTTATAACAAAAAAGTTTATTCTCAACCGAAACAGATTAACTTTTAACCATATAGTTACATTTCAATTAAAAAAAAAATGAAATTTCCACAAAAAGGGGTGAATTTTCAAACCAAAAGGTCAAAAAAAGTTTTTTAGTCAAAAAGAAAAAAAACTGAATTTAACAGTTTAATTTTTTTTACCAAGAAGATATTTAAAAATAAAAGCAGTTGAATTTTCAACCAAAAAGCATGTATTTCAAACAAAATTGTTGATTTTGAAAACAATAATTAAATTTTCATCCCAAAATATAAATTTGTAACCGAAAATTCAATGGTAGACTTTTCATCTGAAATAAATGAACTTTGAACCAAAAATAGTTGGGTTTTCTTATTGGTTTCTATTAATTTCTTTAATTCGCATTTAAATGTAAAAACGAGAAAGAGGGGAAACACTTGGAAGCCTGCCATAAACACATAGCAACCTTGATAATAATTTTTGAAGGCTCATCTCTTTGGTTGAAAATCTAACTATTTTTTTTGTAAATTCGTTCTACTATAAGTTGAATTTTTTTTAGTTCAAAATTTAACTGTATTTAGTTCCAGATTCATCTTTTTCATTGAAAATTCAAGTACTTGGTTAAAAATTCATGTATTTTCTTGATAATTCGACTCTTTGGTTGAAAATTTAAGTATTTTGCTTGAAATTCGTTTTTTTTTTATTGAAAACTAATTTTCTGTACTAAAAACGTAACCATTCGATTCTTGGTTGAAAATTAATATTTTCTGGTTGAAAATTCATGTCTTTGGTTGAAAATTTACCTTTTTTGAGAAAATTACTTCTTCGTTGAAAATTCATCCTTTTTGGTTAAAAATGCAACAGCTTGGTTGAAAATTAATCGGTTTTGTTTGAGAATTTAACTATTTTGTTAAAAATTTGGCTTTTTTAGTTGAATTCAATTGTTTTTGATTTAAAACTAAAATCCTTTTTCGTTGAAATATTAACTATTACATGTTTCGTTGAAAATTCATCTTTTTGTTGAAAAGTAAACTACTTGGTTAAGAGTTGAGCTAATTTGCAAAAATTTAATTTTTTTATTCAAAATTTCGCCATTTTAGTTAAGAATTTCACGATTTGGTTGTAAATGAACCTTTTTGATGAAAATTTATATTTTCGGGTTAAAAATTCAACTGTTTTTTAGAAAATTCATCCTAACTGACGTTAAAGTACGTTAAATGTTTGTTTTTTCTTTGTTGTAAATCATTTTTTTCAATTTGAAAATTTAACGATTTCATTTTTGCTTCGAAAATTCAACATTTTGATAAAACATTAAACTTTTTGGTTGCAAATTAGCTTTTTTATCGGAAATTTATATTTTTGGTTGAGTATTAAACTATTTCTTGAGAAATTGAACTATTCTGTTAGAAATTCGTTTTTTTTTTGAAAAAATTATTATTTTCTTTTGAAAATGTATATGTATTCTAATCTGGCTACAAAATGTTTTCATTATAATTGTAAAATGCAATTATTTGTAAGAAAATTCATGCATTTTTTTGTAAATTCATCTATTTGGGTAGAAAATTAATATTTTTTGTTAAAAATTCATCATTGTGGTTGGGTTCTCAGTTATTGAACTAAAAATTCTTCTTTTTAGTTAAATTCAACTGCTCGAATATTCGTTTCTTTGTTGCAAATTATTATTTTTTTACATGAAAATTTAACAGTTCCATTTTTGGTTGAAAATTCATCCTTTTTCGTTAAAAATTCAACTATTTCGTGGAAAATTCATCCTTCTTGATCGGAAATTAACTTTCTTGTTGAGAGCTTTTCTTTTCCGTTTCAAAAGTCAACCTTTTTTCTGAAACATTCGACTTTTTAGCTTTAAAATTCAAGCATTTTTTTTAATTTGTCTATTTGCGTAAATAATTATTCTTGTTTGTTGAATTCATCTGCTTAGTACAGGATTAAACTATTTTGTTAAAAATTCTTCTTTTCTCGTTAAATTCGACTGGGAGCTGATTCTTTATTTTTTTGTCAAAATGAGTTTTTGAACTGCAAATCAGTGTTCCGTTTTTGGTTGAAAATTTATCTTTTTTAGTTGAAAATTCGTATTTTGTTGAAAATTTGTCTTTTGGCAGAAAATTAATCTTCTTAGTAGAAAATAATTCTTTTTGTTTGAAAATTCATCTTTTTATGTTAAAAATTCAACTACATATTTGGTAAAGAGTTCAACGATTTTGTTGAAAGCTTAATTATTTTGTTGAAAATTCAACTATTTTATTAAAGTCATATTTTTATTGGAAAATTAAACTGTTTTGTTGAAAATCGGCTTTTTGGATGGAAAATTCATCTTTTATGGTAGAAAAGTCATCTATTGTTTCAAAATTCATCTCTCTTGTCTGAAAATTCATTTTCGTTTCTCAAAAATTAAACTATCTTCTAAAAAATGCGACTTTTTGGCTTGAAATTTTTAATATTTTGTTAAAAATGCAAGTACTCAATTTTTGTGTGTCGATAATTGGGTCTGTAATGTATCGACACCCCCTTTAAAATGTCACGTAATATGTGGACTCTCCCAAAGACTACGTAATTTACGCACGGCCCCTAAAAATTGGGTCATGGGATCAAGGTACACTCAACTCCCGAGATAAGCACGGTTTCGGGCATGTCTTTCAGTAGCCTTCCGCATATCTCGGAGGAATCAAAACGTAAACAGGCAGGATCGCATGAATAATTTCTGTTTGATTTGGACGCATGACGCAACCTCATGCAACTAACGCGCTGAGAGTGTGGCCATCATACTGTTTGTCACGCTTGATTGAGCACCGCCTCTTTTTTGGTCCCGCGGTTCCCGCATTACCAAATTCCGAGGCCTTAAGTTTTAGGAATAGCGTAAACTGAGGGTGCTTATCTCGGGAGTTGAGTGTAAGTAATTGACAAGATGTGAAAAGTCAACCAGATGTCAATTAAGGATTCTCTTATGGACGCCTGGAGGACTCCTTTATGCCAAGTCCTGTACTGGAGATACTTCATAATGAAAATTCAGAAAGTTTGTAAACGACACTGGCCCTAATTACCATACTTATGATCTTGCCCTAAGCCAGCGTCCGCCAGAAATCTGATCCAGAGTTTGGTCCTGATCTGATTTTCGAGAAAGACGGCGACGACGTCGTCGACCGTTAACGAACTCCTTCCACTTTCGTCCCATCCGGCGTCGCTTCACGGAAAGAGAGTCTGAAAATAAACAATGAAGAAAAAAAAATTCGAGGCGCATTGTCCAATTACAATAATGAGACGGTCCTCGTTACACTGAAGATGAAGGCGGCTCTGCTAATGCTGTCGATGAAAAATGGGAGCGAAGTGCCGAGATCTACATTATCGTGACGCGTATAATACAATATGCAAATTCATATTTGCAAATCGGCGGCTATAAATATACAAATTTTCATACACATAGAAATTAATACAAGCAAATCTGAACATTCGTGTAAATTCGCAATACATACATTAGTAGATAGTCAAGGTTCTACCGACATGGTTCTATTCCATGTTAAAAAAAGTGGTTCATGTTCGTCATAAATCTAGAAGCTTTGCTGTGAATATATCTATATCCATAGCGAAGCTTCTAGATGTAGGACGAACATCTAGTCTGCGACTATTCATCTAGTCCTCGAACATCTAGTCCTAAATATAGTCCTCGACTAGTCATGTAGTTCCCGAACATCTCGCCCTAAATCTAGTCTTCGACTAGTCATGTAGTTCTGGAATATCTAGTCCTAAATATAGTCTTCGACTAGTCATGTAGTCCTCGAACATCTCGTCCTAAATCTAGTCTGCGACTAGTCGTCTAGCCCTCGAACATCTTTTCCTAAATCTAGTTTTCCACTAGTCATCTAGTCCACGAACATCTCGTCCTAAATCTAGAAGCTTCGCTATGGATATACACTCCAAGTCCCATAGAAGCCCGTCCGGTTTTGTAATTCCTAGAACTGCTGGCCCACGCAGTTTCTCAGCGGTCAGGGCGGGAGACGCTTGCGACTCCCGCCTCGGAAGGGCCGTATGCGCGAATACGCAGTCGAGTGCATTGCGCAATAATATGCATTTCAATTGGAAACGGTTCAGGCGGCCCTGACTGTTTACGTTTCGAGGGTACCGATTTAGTCACAAGACCATTGCGAGGCAACCCCCCAAAACTGTGCTTATAATGGTTTTGGAGTGTATCTATATCCATCGAGAAGCTTCTAGATTTAGGTTGAACATGAACCACGTTTTTTTAGCATGGAATAGAACCATGTCGGTAGAACCTTGACTATCTACTAATGTAGCTATTATAATTTTGCACAAATTTTCAGATTTACTTGTATTTGAATATGTATTTAAATTGATGAATTAATGAAGATTCAATATCCGTTTTTACACTTCAGAGTATGGGATAATTGCAGTGGAATGTTGTTTTTCAAATTTAAGAATCATTTTTATGAAAAGCAAGTTTGATTTTTCAATAACAAATTCCTCGGCGGTACTGCCTTTAATGTTGCAGGCAAACGAAATGTTAAAAAAATCTCTTTGTCTGTATAAAATCAGGAGAGAAAAACAACATTCCACTTCAATTTTCACATACTCTGAAGTATAAGAGCGAATATTGCATCATCAATAATTTATTTATTTGAGTATCCTTCACATCGATATCGAAGATTCTAGATCTAGCACGAACATGAAACACCTTTTTTAGCATGGAACGGAACCTTGTTGGTAACATGTCGGCAACAGGAATCTAGGAGTGGAACTCTCCTTGCCTGTCTACAAAAATTGAAAAAAAAAAGATCAAAAGAAATGAATTTTTTCGGCCTCATTTCTTTGTGCCAAACAATTTTTTATCTACCTAATTTAATTAAATGTAAATTGCTGAATTTTCAGTTTCTCGAAAATAGTAAATTTCCGAAATTTTAAATTCTGGAAAATAGTAAATTGCCGAATTTTCAAATTCCAGGAAGAAATGTGATATATGACACATCAACAAATTTTTTAATAATTTTTTCTCCCAACAAAAAAAAAATACGAAACGAAAAATTTATAATAAGTAGACTACATCAGTACCAATTATTTCTAAAAATTTTAGGACAAAAGGTGGGGTTTTTGAGAAAAATTTTTTCTTCTTTTTTTTTTCAAAAATCGAAAATAACGTTGCCATTTTTTATTATTTTTTCATATTTTTTGAAGATTTCAAACAAGTCCGAAAAACCGAATAAACTAAAATATAACAAATGTTCATATCTCATAAATTGCAAGAATGGCACGGATTTTGAAGTAACTTTTGCAAAAAACTCATTGTACCTTAAAAATTTCAAATCTTCGTAAGGAATGTAAAAATGTCGCTATTTTGAACTCACTATTTTTCGGAATTTAAACTTCCGGTAATTTATCATTTTCGGGAATTTTAAAATTCAGAAATTCACTATTTTTTGGTATTTGGAAATTCTACAATTTACTAAATTTGGGAATTTGTAAACTTGGCAAATTACTATTTTCGGGAATTTCAAAATGCAAGATTTAAAATTCCGGGAATAATAATTTTCTGTAGCTTTATTTTTTTTTTCACAAAAAAAAATCGGCAAAATTATGTCATCCCACATTTTTTTAATATGACAATATATTACTTGAAGTGAATGTGTGGCCGAAAAAAATAACTGAACGAAGTGATTTGTTTGAAACTTAAACCCTAGGTTTCATCTTTTTTGGTTGAAAATTAACTATCTAGACCAGACGAGACAATTGCTTATGTAACAATTGCTTATTTGAATAAAATTAGTTGCAATTTTGTGTTTTACCTTTGATGATAGACAAAAGTTGTAATTTTCATTCAATTTTAAAATAAAAAGCTAATTTTATTCCTTAAATAATTCTCAATAATCATATTTGTTACGTTTTTGTTAAATATCATTTAAGAAATTTTTAATTCACATAATGCATTAATTCATTTAGTAAAAACAAATAATTTTTTTAAATGGAAGAATGAAGACAAAAATCTGAATATTAATTTGAAATGAAAGTAAAGAGACAAAGTATTTTATTTTAATTGAACCTTAGCTTTCTTTTTTAAAATTTACTAAAAGCAACTGTGGTTGTATTTTCTTTGAATATAGAAGTCAATACACTAATATTGATCGTCCTGAAAGAAACTTCAATTTTTAGGGCTCGTATTTGGGCATTTTTATTTTTGAGTACAATCATGAATTAATGCAGTTAAAAAAAAGGCTGAAGCTGACAATTGAAGACTAGCCCTGCATAAAAGCCATTTTGACGATTTTTCAGGAGGGCTTTCTAAAAAATTGAACTTTTATTGTAGAATTTTTTTTACATTCTTTGAGATACATCTGTACTGACTTTGAGCCTGGAAAGTATGCTTATTAAATATCATCAATTTTCAAGAAAATAGAGGGGAAAATTTTTATTTTAATTCGAGATACACGTTTTTTCAACTTTGAAATGTGATTAGAAATCCAATTTTTATTTAAAAAAAAACCTGCGTCTGAGATAATGCAATGCTGAATTAAGGTAAGAAAACTCTAATTGAAAAAAGTCATCCAATTCAGCGAAAATGGAGGGGAATTCTTTTCGCTCGGAGCATTGTTTCCTCAGCTTTTGACGATGATTTAAATTGAAATTTTTAATTACAAGAAGTAGAAGCACAATATATTTTTAGCTCTTGAAATTTCAAGAAAATTTGAAAAAGTTTTAAAATGTTGCAAAATGTGAAAGCTTGCAAAAGAACTGCAAAAAAATTGAAAATGATATATTGTAGAAAATCTATGTTTCCCTATGTTTTATTCATGTGTTATCTTATCTTTTTTTTTTCAATCACTGATGTCACTTTTGAAAAAAATAGCTGGTACAGCGGTCATTTGTCGATGAAGCATAAGTCGAATTTAAAATTCTTGAGTGTTCAAGTCCTAAATTTTATCTTCTCAGCATTTAAGGTCCTTCATTAGAAACTTTTCCTTTTCGAATATTTCTATCTTGAAAGTTTATAATTGTCAAAGATTTTTTTCGATGCTAAAAAATGGTTTTCTGCAGTTTTCCTCTTACTTGGGCAAAAGTTCAAGCAAATGCAGAAGTAGATTGGGAATGCAAGAAACAGAAGTAAACGTAGATCTAGAATAAAAAGTCAAAGTAGGAGAAGTAGAAATATAGGTTGACATGTATGTAGAAGTAGAATATAGAAAAATTAGAAGTAAAGCATCTTTCACAATCCTTGTAATCCCTCCTTATCAAAAAAGTATTACAGGAAATTTAGTATATAGGTCTATGATGATTTTCCTATAATGAATTTTGTATAATTTTTTCGCGATTCTAGGAAAAATCATTAGGAAAAATCATTGTAAGAAAATCAGCATAGAAATACATAACATTAGAATATTAAAAGAATTTATGCGAAAAATAGAGGATCTATAGAGAAATGATTTATTTATTTATCGAGGAATTTTACAGAATTTTAAAAGAGGAAAAAGATTTCAAATACATCAATGGATTTGAAAGAATTTCAAGGAATTCCAGAGAATTTTCATGTGCTTATTTATACGATTATGTTACATTTCATTACAATTTCATAGGATTTCAAAGATTTACAAGCATATCAGAAAATTTAGAGGGATTTCAAAGGATTTCGAAGGACTTTCACGGATCTTAAGGATTTTATGAGTTTTCGAAACATTTTAACAGATTTTAAAGGATTTAATCTGTTTTCAAAATTAAAAAATATTTATATGTTCTCAAGGAATTTTGAAACATTTAACAAAGGATTTTAGAAGATTTCAAAGATATCCAAATATTTCCAGTTGATTTTAAAGTAATACGAAAATTTGAAGGGATATCAAAGAATTTCGTAGGATTTCCAAAGACTTAAAGGATTTTATAGCAATTCCAATTATTTCAAAGATTTTAGGGGATTTGAACAATTTCAAGGGATTTGAACGTATTTTTAGAAAACTTAGTGAATAAATTTAATCTATTTTATTATTTTTTACATTAAAACATTCAATATTTTGGTATTATTTAGTTTTAGTCCAATGCTGATTATTATCCTATAATCTTTTTATATATGTGAAAATAAAAAAGTTGGAATTATTCGATTTTGATTCAATTGAGAAAAAGTATTTCAGATCAATATACCACATCTGTTTTCCATTTATATTAATTAAAATAAGTAAAAAAAAAGTTTTGACTTTATAATTATGATTTTTTGTACTTTATGACATTATTGTAATATAAACCATTTACGATATTTTGTAAGTCAAAATAACAATTAGATCTGCTTTCTCACGGCTTCAAATATGAAAATTGAAATTTCATGATTATTCTTTATAATAAAATTAATTTTAAAAAGTAATTACCAGGATAAAATTCTCATTTTATTGATTTTTTCGCGCACTTAGTTTGTATATAATATTTACAGAAGCGGACTGGGATTTAAAATTATTTCAAAGATTTCAAGGAATTTCAAGAAATTAAAAAAAAAATGATTCTTTCCAATCTGCAGGGTTTGTTTATTAATATTTTCTGATTTTTTTTAAATTGAGTCTACATAATTTTTACCTCAATTTCTTGAAAGAAATCTTTTTATTTAAAAATTTGTTTAAGAAGAATGCACTAAATATTGGCAATTTTAGAAATTTATAAAATTGTTTGGATTGTTTCTTTTTCCTATTTGTGAAAATGTAATAATTCAAAAAGACTGGTTTTGAATCACCCACAAAAATGCAATGGGGTTGCCAAGAATTTCCCAAGCTTTATAAGAATTTTAAAGGATTTGATAGAATTTAAACGGTTTTAGGGTATTTTTAATGATTCCAAAGGACTTTACAAAATATCAAAGGATTTTTATGGAATCTCAATAGATATCAAAAATGTCTAAACATTTTATAATATTTCTATGAATTTCAGATTAATTAAGGGTTTAAGGGAAATTTCAAAAATTCTATATGGTTTTAAAGAATTTCCTTGAATTTCAGATGATTTAGAAAAATTTCATACAGGATCGTATAGATTTTAAGATATTTTAAAAGATTTAAAGAAATTTAAAATTTTTTTAAACATTTCCAAATATTTTAATGGACTTTAATTATTTGAAGGGATTTTACAGGCTTTCAGGAAATATAAGATTTTATGGAATTTCAAGGGTCTTATATTTATCCTAATAATTTTTATTTTCCTCATATTTTTACATTAGAAGTTAACTATATGAATAAGTTTCAATAAAAAATCAATTAATTTCATATTTTTATGTTTATGTATTACGATCATATATTTAGAAAAAGAAGAAGAATATCGGTTATTTTACGTTTTACAATTAACTTTACGAGTTGCGAGTAACTTTTTTGTTCCTGGATGACAAGGGAATGCAATAAACTGATATTAATTATTTAAATAATTGCAAACTGTCTTTCACAAAAAATATGACTCTCAAAATGCATTAAATATATCATTAGTTTCAGAAAATAATAACTGTTTACAATTTACAGAGGAAAAATTGGTTGAACTATGAAAAATTGTTTAAATAATTGCCAAATATCCTAAAGAAACAATATTACTTTTAATATTCGTTAATTGTATCAATAATTCCAGCAAATACCAAATTGTTACGATTTTATGGAAAAATGTTTCACAAATAGGAATTGTTTAAACAATTGCGAAATAAAATTTAAAAAAATTATTCTTGATATTCATCAACTATATCATTTATCCCGGAAAATAGTAATTTTCCATGATTCACTAGGGAAAATAATGGTTTACACATATAAACATTATTTTAATTATTAGAAATTAGTTGAAAAGTACTTGGAAGCTTGTCATTTATCGAATATCAATAACTAATGTTTAAACAATTCAAAAATACCGTCTTTAGCATGAATTTCACATAAAACTGCTATTTTCCACTTTTTCAGGCATTTTCCGGGCACATTACAAGGGATTACATTGGGTGTGACAAAACTAAAAGTTATCGCGTGAAAATTTTTCTCTGAACATTTCTTAAGGGATGAATAAACTTTAATTCACAAGAAGTTAATAAAAAAACAAGGAAATTGGGGGAGGGGGATCGATCAAGAAAAATCGAAAGTCTAATTTTGGACTTATATTTAATTTCATTATTTGGTTAAAGATTCAACTATTTTTAGTTGGAGTTGAATGTTTTTTGTTTAAAAAATCGACTATTTGGTTGCTAATTCACCTTTGTGGTAGAAAATGGAAGTATTTGGCTAAAAATTCAATTATTTTATTGAAAATTTAACTATTTTGTCGAAAATCTTTTCTGGTCAAAAATTCAACTGTTTTGTTGAAAATTCATCTTTGGGGTAAAACTATTCTGTTGAAAATTCAAAGTGCATCTTTATTTGTTAAAGCAAATAAATGAAGTTATGTTTTTCAAGACCAAGAGTCTACCAACTTTTCGAGCAACTTTTTTCTTGACAAGAGTCTTAACAAATAATAATTTTGTGATACCACACACCTAATCCTAAAGTCTTAGGTCTTTATCCTCATTTTGTCCATTTCTCGGTATAAGAATACTAGGTCTGTCCGGAAAGTATCCGACCTTGTGATGTACAAGGAGTAAAAGTTAATTCTGGTCAATGGCGATGCTATTCTCTTCAAAGTACTCGCAGTTGAAGGCCATCATAATTAGTGATCAATGATTGTTCTGTGGGGACTACCGAAGTTGTGTAAGGTCATGTTTTACCAGAAATTGCTGAATAAGCTGCGATGACTGGACAAGTGCATTGTCGTGGTGTAGGTCCCACACACAACTCCTTCGAAAATCAGGCTCAAAATTTCCGTAACAATAACTTTTGGAATCCCAAAGTCTTCCTCTGTTTCCCTTACTGTTGAACAACGATATCCATTATTCAACATTCGCACTTATTCCATATTTTGAGCTGTTTTGGTCATCGCAGGCCTGCTAGAGCGAGGGTCACTTTCCACTGAAGTACGACGACTCTTAAATCGCTTTCCGAATCTTAACAATGGTTTCCAAATATAAATAGCCACGATTTTGGCAAAAATTTATGCACACTCTTTATTCAGTGCGTTCCGTCATCCTGAATTACGAGGCGTACGTAGACGTTTACGCAACTGCGTACACTGGTCGACTGAAGATTCGCAGGTTCGTGTCACTTAGTAGGGGGCCTCACAGAGGTCCCCCCTGAATTGTAAATACTTTTTTTTTGACAATAGCAGAACTAGGTACAAAGTAAGAGCACAAGGTCGGCTACTTTCCGGACATACATCGTACATCACTCTATATCTGATACATTACGGCAGCAACTACACTCTTGAAAAAATACAAAAGGACACAACACACATATGAGTTAATCTCCACATGAATACACATAGGCCAACAGACACACCGATTTATTAAAATTTGAACACACATAAGTTGATAGATACGTATAAGAATTTACAATACACATTAAATGATAGATGCATACAGACCCACACACATATACACACACACATATATACACAGGTACTTGAGAGTTTCCAGCCGTTCTCGCAAGTGCGATTGGAGGGTAGGAAGATGCCTTGCCACCCCTCTGCGGCCGGACACGAGCTGCCGTGATGGTGGAGTGGGGGTAAGAAACTGTGAAATATCGATTAAGTTTGCCAGTAAGACAAGGAACGTCCGAGGGGCGGTGGGTGGTGGGTGGGTGGCCGGTCAGGGTGGGGAAGGTGATATGAGCATTGTATCGGGGAATTAACGGTACTCCCTCCAACTTTGAAACCCCCGCGCCACCCACACCGAGTCCCGAACCCAGTCCTCTTAACACCGGCAAGCTTCGTCCCTCTGGAGTCTATACTCTATATCTATATCTCTAAGCCTTTCGGAGATGTTCACTCTCTCTCTCTCTCTCTTAGTGAGGGCTCCTCTCTCATTTTGTCTCTCTCACTTTGAAAGATCTTCCCTTTCCCGACTGCGTTCGTATTCCTGCCTGCCCGGCACACGTCCCAGATCGGCTCCCAGAACAACCCCTATACTCTATCTGCTAGGTTCACTGGTTACGATGTCCTTCCGAAGGAAAAGGGAGGATGAGTCTTACAAGGGTTCAGTACTTCGTATATTGATGAGAAAGTGCATCGCCTTAAGGATATGCTACTTTTGGCAGGCGCGGAACCAGAGAAGTGACCTGGGGGAGGGGGGCAGTGTGCCAAAAGCACGTTTTTGGACAAAAATCGCTCGACAGTCCAATTTTTAACTGATTTGAATGTATTATTCTGAAAAATACCCTTAGGCGTCCAGGTATAACGTGTAACTGCTAATTTTTTATTTTAGTCAATGTATAATTTTTTATTTAATAAAAAATAGGCTGCGTCTAGTCGTCCCGAAAAATTGGGAGAGTTGGAAAAGGGGATGGACTTGTCTCGAAAATTCGGGACGACTGGCCAAGGTAATGAGAAATATTGGACTAGCCATCCCGAATTTCGGGACGACGAGACACTTCGTAAAAAATATGTTCTGTTTCTGTATAGGTCGTGGCTACGGGTACCGAAATTTCGGTACAAATAGCTAGATTTTGTCAGTACACATATACGGAAAAAATGTATCCGTAAAAAAATCACGAACTAGTAGCTGGGTCTCGGATATGAGAAAAATTTATCGGATATTGATGTATTTTCATAAATAATCTGCGAAGTTTGAGAAAGAATTGATGAACTCGATGTGAAAATTCTAAAACGGTTCCTCACTTTTTTCAACGTGAATAATTACAAAAATATGACGAGTGACTGGGAAAAGATTCTCAGAGCACTCACGAGCTTGTCCGACAAATCTGGGAACTGGAAAGTAGGTTCGCCTGTACGTGGCCCGCACACACGCTCGCCCAAACGCGCGATGCGTGTGTGCGCTCGTATGTGTGCTTCGACCCCGTCGGATGAGTGGCTAGAAGTTTTATAATGTCTGTTTAGTTTGGCCCTGATGGCTGCGCGTGTTTACGCACTCCTGGTTTATGTTTACAAACTGACGAATCAGCAGTCTTTGAGGGTTCGAATCTTCTGAGTTGCGAATTTATAATTTAATATAAATTAAATCTGACAAATAAAATATTTCCTCTTTATATTTCAGTCAGAAATTTTCAGGAACTGTTCGTAAGAAATTCGAACTGTTCGTAAAAAACTTCGAAATACGGATGTAATGTTTCATTTTTTAATCTCGTATCCGAGACCTAGCTACACGTTCGTGACTTTTCAACGGATAAATTTTTTCTGTGTAGAGCATAAAAAGGGACTATTTGTACTGAAATTTCGGTATAAATAATTAAATTTAATCGGTACGCATGGACACTTCCTTTTTTATAACTTTTCAAGTGTGCCACTGCTCTAAAGATGCTCAATTTCAGTAAAACAGGATTTAGATCAGTACAATAAATTATAAGTAAATAATTAATAATGTGCTGCAATAAGAAAAAAATGGTTTATAATGTTATAAACAAATTAATCAACAAGTGTGTCTTTTTTTCGTTATTTGCAATGATTAGTTGTTGAAATTGATAGCGATTGTATAAAATATGAGTTAGATCAATGTACAATTATAATTATTTAAAAATAGCTGCTCTTTTGCAATTTTTCAAACAATCCTTGTAAAAAATACACACATAGTTTGGCAATGTCTGAATGAGTAGGCTCCATTTTTGATACAGATTCGACTAAAAATGTCTTTTCAGTGACTTTTTGCTGTCATATGTTTTGAATTAAATATAACTGGTAATTGTTTGAATATTTTCTATAAATAAATGCACATTTCGATAGGGAATCAACTAAAAATGACTTTACAATGATTTTTTTGCCATAGTTTTCAAATTGACAGAAAATTTCAATTATTCGAACAATTGTTATAAACAAATACCTATTTTTACCTCTTATTCACGAATAGGATCAATTTTCTTCACGGAATCAACAAAGAATGTCTTGCCATTGACTTGTTTCTGTCATATTTTCAAAAATGACAAAAAGTGTTAATCATTTAAACATTTTTGTATAACTAAATCATTATTGTTTGCAAGATATTTGTAGTCGAAGCCGTATTAGTAATTAATTATTTTCATGGATGAATGGTAAACCATGGGAATTTGTTTCTAAGAATTGATTATTTAAATAAAGTTTCTTATTAAATTACAAATCATAACAACAATTTATGAAAAAGAGGTGAAGATAGGTACTTGTTTAAAAAAAAAATTTCAAATAATTAACATTTGCTGGCATATTGATTTTACGGCAGTTTAAGGGATACTACAAGAATTAATTGAAGGATTTAATATTATTTTAAAGATTTCAAGGGATTTTCAAAGATTCAAGCAAAATATATGGTATTGCAAAGAGTTTCCTAAACTTCATCAGGATTTTGACAGATTCAATAGGATTCAAACGGCTTTATATTATTTTTAATTATTTCAAGGGACTTCAGAGAATTTTAAACATATCAAAGGATTTCTGTGAGATGATTTTAAGTGATTTTTCAAGGATTTTAATGGATATAAAATAATCATAAACATCTTATAATATTTCTATAAACTGCAAAGAAATTTACAAAAATTGAGGGATTTTTTAGGATTATTTTAAATATTTGAAGATAATTTTAAATATTTCGATAAATATCTGCGGTTTTAAAGAATTTCCTTGAATTTCGAAAGGTTTCGAAGGATTTCATAGAATTGATAAAATGTTAGGATATTGGAAAAGATTTCAAGGGATTTCAGAGGATTTCCAAAATTTACTGATATTTCAAAGGGCTTTCAAGGGGTTTTATAAGATTTTCGAATATTTCAGTAATTCTAAGGGATTTTAAAGGCTCTCAATCAATTACATAAATACATTTTTTTTGAGATTTCAAAGAATATCATCAGAATTCAGGTAATTTTTCGGGATTTCATCGGAGTTTATAATATTTCAATGTATTTCAAAGCACTTATTCACATGAAATTGAGGGTTTTCAAAGAAATTCTAAGGTTTAAAAATATTTTTAAAAGGTTTCAAGAATTTGAAGGAATTTTTAGGAAATTTTTAATATTTTAAAAGATTAGGAAT
The DNA here is from genome assembly GCA_932195095.1 of Andricus curvator. Taxonomy (NCBI): domain Eukaryota; kingdom Metazoa; phylum Arthropoda; class Insecta; order Hymenoptera; family Cynipidae; genus Andricus; species Andricus curvator. The sequence continues at coordinate 658,042 of CAKNYM010053149.1, read as the reverse complement.
TTTCAGTTGCTAAAAAATGTCAACGTATTTTTAAAGATTTCAAAGGATTTTGATTATTTTAGTGTATTTTGAGGGATTCCAAGGAACTTTTTAAAACATATAAAAAATTTGAAGGAATTTCACAGGATTCCAATGATTTTAACGAATCGAAATAAATTTTATGTGAATTTAGAGAATTTCACAAGGTATTTCAATAAATTTTCAAGGATTTCAGGATATATCAGATTTCATAGAATTCCACGGTTTTTCTAGGGATTTTATTGTATTTCAATGGATTGGAACGATTTGAAGTGATTTTATAATATTTCAAAAACGCATCAAAAGGAATTTTATGAGATTTAAGGAATTTTAATAAGATTTCCGAAAATTGAAAGGTTTTCGATTTTTTTTTTTAAATTTAAGGTCTGCATGTTTTTAATTGTAAATTAGTTTTATTTCATCAACAAAACTAACAAAATTAAAAAAATATATATTCGTGAATTAAAACTTTTGAAGCTGAACAACTTTAGTTTCAAGGCCTCGAAAATCAACATATTTTAGAATCGGGCATTTAAAACTATAATTAAAGGGTTGAAGTACAGAACTAGATAAGCAACAAAATGGGAATATTACAGGAGAGCGAAATAAATTTCTGTAAAATCGAAATCATCATTTAAAGATAAAACAAAAGTTAATTTCCTAGCTCAAGTGTTTCTGAATTGAGGCTCAAAAAGTAGGATTAAACAAAATTATTCAGTTCTGAAATAGTATACTATGCAACATGTGCATAAAATGCGTCTTTACACACGCGATCACCAAAAGTGGGTAAATCGTACGCACATGTTGCATACGATATTTTTTGACACAGTGTGCGTAAAAATGCGTTTTTACACACCCATATGAGTGCGTACAACGTACATATGAGTGCGTAAAAGTAAGTCGTTTTACGCACTCATATGCGCGTGTGAAAACGCATTTTACGCACACTGTGCAGAAAATAGAATATGGAAGTTCACAATCTCGAAGTGATAAGAACCTAAAATTGGAACAGGGTTGGTTGCGGATCACGATAAAAAGTGCAATTTTTAGTTAGAACAAAAAATAAAAACTTACTTCCGAGATATTGAATTGCTATATTGGAGGAAAATGAGTTTATTAGAAAAAGTTTGAAAACTAAAAAAAAAATTTTTCAAACATTGCCTTTCGATAGCGACTAAAAATCAATTTTTAAATTAAAAAAAAATAATACAAACTTGCTCCCGAGATATGGGGAGGCTAAATAAGAATAAAAAAGTTTTTCAATGAAAAAAATTATTCTGTTCAGGGAAAATAATGATTTAGTGTGACGGTATCGCACTCTAACAGGTGATTTTTCGCTGGAAGGTCTATAAAAAGAAAAAATTTATATTTCTCATTATAAATCAATGATAATAAGTTGATTAAATATGTTTTTTTGATCGCAAGGCAAAAAATTAAGTGAAAAACCCTCATATAAGTGGCTTTTCGTAGAAAATGAAGATTTCAGATTCTAGATTAGAATTTGAATGGTACTTTTGTGTTAAGAAAAGCGGAAAATAGTTTTAGTTAAGGGGTCTTTCTTCAAACATTTTTTTTCTCGTTTTACTGTATTCAAAAACTTTAAAGAACAGGGATGTGGTTAGGCAAAATTAAAAAAAAACTTGTATTTAATTTCTTGAGAAAGATGCAAAATGCCCATTTTTTGGAAAATGTTGGTTATCTAGTATGTATACCATTAAGCCATTTCCCTTTCAGGGTAGGCGTGACACTACCCGATTCGGGTAGTGTTTCTAGGTTGATAGCTTGTAGTAAAATAACTACAAGTGTGGGCTCACCACACCCACGATGTGCCAACAGCACTCGGTTTTCTCGAATGGTCACCCATCCAAGTACTAACCGCGCCCAACGCTGCTTAACTTCAGTGATCTGACGAGAACTGGTTTTTTCTGCAACCCTTTAATTTTAAATTAAAACTATAGAAATTTTAAATGATGATAAAAATTATTAGAAAATATCATATCATGTAGTATCGAATGACATTTAAAGTGATTGGATAGATTTTATTATTGAAAAATGACATTTCTGTAAAAAAAATCACTGTCATATTCACCGCTCAAAATTCGTCCTTCTGAATCGAAAATTCACCTTTTGTACGTTGAAAATTCAAATATCAGTTTATCAAGTCAACTATTTTGTTAAAAGTTCTTCCTTTGTCTTAAAAATTTATCTTTTTGGTTTCAAGTGCAACTGTTTAGTTTACAATTAATTCTTGTTTGTTAAAAATTCAACTATTTGTCGAAAATTTATCTTCGTAGGTTGAAAAAACTAGGTGGTTAAAAATGCAACTATTTGGTTGAAAATGTAACTATTTTCTTAAAAATTCAACTATTTTGTTGAAAAGACATATTTTTTGTTCGAAAATTCAACTGTTTTGTTAACAATTCGTCTTTTTGGGTTGAAAATTTGGTTAATAATGCAACTGTTAGTGGTTAAAGTCAATTCTTTTTTGTCCGAAAATTCGACTATCCTTAAGCGTATCATATCCAATTCAATATGATTCCTACCGATTATTCTCACCTCTTCTGAGAGCATTTTGGGCTGTGAAGTCTGTTAAAATATTATGTTTGTATGTTTGGTTTTTTATTTTAGACGTTTATCAAATGAAATCAAAGAACATATTTGATTAAATAGGAATGGTGGCGTTACAATGCGGGGTTCAAGCTTTGTGTAATGATGTGTACCGAAAAAGTGGTAGGGTGAAAAAGGTGTTTAAAAAGCGTGACGTAGTTTTTGAACAGCCCATAACCGATCTTTGAGAATCCAAAGTGATGGAAGGTGCCTTATTAGAAGTCCATGAATATTATCTGATAAGTTTTTTTTGAAGATCTACTAAGTTTCGAACCAAAAATATGTTTGAATCTTTAATTTTGAGTCTTTTAAAAATAAATATAGAAAACCTTGTTAAATGATTTATAAATGGAAAAATTTCATATAATATTCGAAGATATGGTCAATTAATCAGATTGGGACTAAACACGATAGGTTGGAGTGTGATGAAAGGAATATTAGTTATGGATGATAAACAATCACATAGTAACTAAATTGATCTAAATTCCTGTTATTACCTGAGAAATTGACAACCATAAATTTGACATGCATATCCGGCTGCAAAGCAGAATTGCCATCGATCCAGACTGAAGGTTGGTGTGATGAATTGTGTACTCGCATGCATTGCACGCTATAATACGTACTTGCTCGCTAAGCATGACTTCATTATGTCCAAAGGAAGAAAATTAACTACGCTAATTTTAGCGACAAAGGGATTCTAATCAGAGTGAATTATTTACATATTCGCACCTTCTTATCTGGTACGAAACAATGTTCAATAATGAGCAGCAATATAGTGAGTAATCCTGAACTCAGAAAAATTTTTGTTTGAATTAAACAAATATATATTTTTTTTTGTATAGAGTCAAATAAATATTTGATTGCTTTAAACAAATATTTTTTGGATTCAAATTAAATTTATTTGATTCAAACACGTCATTGTTTAACTCAAAGAAGTTTTATTTGACCAAAGAAATTCTATCTTTGATATAGGATTAAAAAAATGTTTATTTGATTCAAGCACGCCATTCTTTAACTCAAACAAATTTTATTTGAATCATACAAATTCTATCTTTGATATAAAGTCAAACAAATGTTCGTGTGATTCAAATAAAGATTTTTCTGAATGGAAAAAAATTTCCTGGCTGTATTTTCATAGAAACTTTGACTTACTGTGTAAACTTAGAGGGTAAGCTTGAATCTTGGTCTCTAACATAGGTATTTGAATGCTTGAAAATTACATGAAACTTACCAAAAGTATCTTGAAATTTTCCGAAAATTTCAGTAGTTACCAGAAAAATTAGGAAAATTATTGCAAAGTTCTTGGACATTTATGGAAATGACTGTGAATTTGAAATGCTGGGGTATAAAGCTTCCACTTTGACCAAGTCGATGATCATCCCCCACCAACTAAACTTTCCCAGCAGGAAACCCTTTGTACCAGCCTAAATTAGGAAATTGAAAAAAATGTATTTTGCAATATGCGATTTGAAAATGAGATATTTACAATGTACAAGTTTCAAAAATTCAATGTATATTTATATAATTTGTTTGAAAAAGTTCTGAATTTGACATGAAATAAATGACGGCACTCATAATCACAACTAAAATGAAATTTTACAGGAGTAACAAGAAACTTGTTTTCTGATAGGATTCGATATATGAAATTCTGAGCAAATTATAGAAGTAAGTGGTCCTTATGAGCTTACTTCCAAGATTTAAAAATATTTTTTCAACAAATTTTTAGAGTAGAGTAGAGGAGAAACGAAGTGGGCTTTACCTAGTTGTCATAGTCAATTATTTCAAAGAAATTTTTTTGATGTAAACATCTATAAAAAACTTTGAAGTGTTTGCAGATGTTCTTCTATTCTAAAAACATCACAAGAAAAAGAGATGGTGAGTTTAATCTTTCTCATAATTTCTCTAGTAGGAAACTAAATTTTCTTTTACTTCAAACAAATCAAAAGCTTGAATTCGAAAATATTTGATACGAAATTTCTTAATTTTTTGAGGTTTCCAATTTCACAATGTTGTATTTTCAAATTCAGATATTAAAAATTTCAGGACAATTTCAGAAATAAATTCTTCAACGCTGCAACGTTTCATCTTGAAAGCCTTGAAAGTCTGCTTTAATAATAATTTTAGATTTAAATATTCTAAATTTTTTGTTTCGTTCCAAACATACAAAATTGACTGCTTTCCAAAATACATCGCAGAATATTTCATTATAAGACTTCATAGCTGCACAACTTTCAGTTTAAAGGATATGTAACTACATTTTTTTGAGTTAAATGCGTTCAGAATAAATTCAAAATAATGAAAAATTAAGATAATAATTTCACAAATTCAAGCCTTAAAAATGAGAAGATTTTAAAGTAAGCATGGAAAATATTTTTTTTTTTATTTATAAATGTTCCAAAATATACAACATTTTAAAATCAACTTTTAAAAAACAATTTCTAATTGAAAGGCTTAAAATTGTGTAATTTAAAAAATTAGGATCATAGCGATTTTGTTTTGTATTTTTTTCTTCAATTGTTAATTTTCAGCATAATATCTTAAAATTTTCTTAAAAAGTTGATGATTTAAAAAAATGAATGATTTAAAATTAAAAAATATTTGATCGGAAGATATCAAGAATGAATAATAATTCTAAATGAAGTGTTAAAAACTAAAAGATTCAAAATCAAAAAGTTAAAAATTGGCTTGTAAAAAATCAAAATAGATCAAAATTAAACTGACTGAAATAATAACCTCAGTAATTGAATAATATCTTTAATTTTGAATGGTTATAATTTTAGAGTTCCGAATTTTTATGTTGAACGTTTTTATAAGTTAATTTTTTAACTAAAATTGACATGGTTGAATTTTGAAAGTATGATTGACAATTTAAAATTATTAATTTTATTAACAATTTAAATTCACTTGAAATAATTAAAATTTCAAAGGATTTGAGTATAAAAAAATTGTATATCAAAGTTCTTCGTAATTAACCTTTTTTCAGTTTTAGATGAAGTTCGGATTCGTTTAATTGTCGACTTTCCGTAGTCGAAATTTTTCCATTCAAACAATTTTGATGAATTTTAATGTTGAATAATAATTTTTTAATGTAATATTAGTTTAAAATTATAGAATTTTAGAAGCTTATTACTTGATTTTTATAATTTCCGAAGATTTCAATAATTTTAAAGGAATTTCCACAAATTTCTATGAAAATTTAGGGAATTAAAAAACTTTCAAAGGATATTAAATTTTTCGAATAATTAAAAAAAATCCAAAGCATTCCGAAAGATTTGAAAAATTTTAAGAAATGTCAAAGAATTTTGTAGGGGTTACAAATATTTCAAGAAATTCAAAAGATTTTAACAAGATCTTATCAGGGATTTCAAATGATTTCTAAATCTTTCAAAGATTTTCAAGAAATCCAAAAGGGTTTGTAACAATTTCAAGGGATTTCTACGGATTTCAACAGATTTCAAAGATTTCAATGGAATTAAAAATATTGCTATACACATCAAGGGGTTGCAATGAATGAATCGATATTTTAGTGTACTTCTTTATGAGATTATGAGTTGTCTAGAATCAATCGTTCCTTTGTGGTTCATCTACTTTTAACATTAGTTCCTTCAATATTTTTGTATCATTCATTCCAATGATGATTATCCTATAATCGCTTTCTATATAATGATTTTCTATAATGAATTTTCTATAATCGAGAAAAAGTTATAGGAAATTCTTTATAGGGAAATCATTATATATTACGATGACTATTATTTCTTTTTTCTTCAAATACGATACGTTTGTTCTCACGATTGTTTCTCTTTATCAAGATTAAGATTTTTTTATCATAATTACAATTCTTGAAAAGGAGTCTAAAGCTTCCTTGAAGAATGAGATAAAGGAAACGTTCTCCCTAGGCTCGTTTAGTCGTCCCTTCGCATTATTAGCGGATTTGCAAGATTAATTAGTGGCATTAATAATGCGAAGAGGGTTGTTTCAGAGGTCAGATCAGATATTGTCTTTATGTCTTGACGACTTCCGAAACATAGGGATTCAAGAACATTTTTTATAGTTTTTTATTTTACGACCTAAAACCAATTGCTGCAAATAGTCACAGTTCCATTAGTCAATTGGTTTACCAGCCGGAAAATAAAATGGGAATTTGTATCAATCCTTTCCACTAAGATGGGTTAGATCCTCGAAATAAAATTACCTCTACACTATTTTTTCAAAAAAGAGAAAAGACTTAAATTATCTTTCACTAATTTAATATATTCAGGAGACTTAGGAAACACAATATTGGTTTCATCTTCTACTCTTATAGGTCTAAATACACAGGATTAAATCCTCCTACTTCGTACCTCAATATCCTTAATGCTAAGATCTTAGACTCCCTAATATTCGGAATTCTGATTAGTGCCCTAACCACTAATCTATACATCCTCTAAAGTCCAGTAAAGACTTTTCGGCTATCACTGAGTGATAGGTGCGGAGAGGATTGTAGGATGTATTCTGTAATTCCTCTGCCATCATCCTTAGTTTCCCGCTTTCCTCTCCCAAAGCAACAACCTCATGGCAATACTCAACGAAGCACAGAGATCCGTTACTGTCAAACAGTGGCCGCCGACGCTGTTTCGCTGTAGCCGAGCGCCTTGTGCACGTGAATCAATAGCATTAACCCATTCCACCCCATCAGGGGGGGTTGCAAAGGCGAAGAAGGGGTGGAAGGGTGGCAATAGTAACAATCCTGAGGTATTTAGCTGTTCACCCCCTCTCCCACACCCTTGCAGTTTCTCTCCGGACAGCGCCAGGGAGAACCAAGATACCGCTAAGACCGTCCGCGTATACACTCTACGAGTACAGCATCCATCCACTTACACCAGTGCAGTACCATTCCCTATCACCACCACTATTGGGATCTCCCTATACCACCCCACTACTTCCGTGAAACCCACAGTCTAACTATATCACACAACGATACAAGCTAAGATCTTCGACGAGTCTACGGTCTTTGTATTTACGTACTAAGGTGAAGTGAGGCTTGCGAGGACCAATGCAAGGGGTGATCGATTTTTGGTTAATATGGTGGAATAAGTATTGATGGACAATAGTTTCAAGAAGAAAATAATGAGTTATGGATAGAGATAGCTTGAAAGAAGGAGAAAAGTTACTTCTCTGGGCTAATCTTTTCATTTATTTATAACTGCTGAACATCCATCATGTATGGTTAATGTATCAACATCTGGTCTCTGTCTACATTTTCGTTGTTTGATTGTATACCTCCTAAGATTATTCCTGATCAGTTAAAGATAGATCCTATTAACCTGACGTCTGTTCCTCGTTCTTCTGCATTAGCTTCTTTTTTCTTTTATCATATTTAATACTTTTCCATTGATTTAGAGTCAATAATTCGAGGATTGGTTTGATAACTACTGAACATTTCTATTTAGTTAGCCATCTGGTTTTCGTCTTCATTTTCGTTGTCCTTTTTGCCTTCTGAAATTGTTCCTAACCAATTAAATATGTATCCTACTAATCTAAAGTAACTTTTCTCTCATCCCATTGCATCAGTTTCTTTCTTCTTCTATCATTTCGAATACCTATCCGTTCTTCACCTTATAAACATACTTCATTTTTATTACCTTTATGTATCTCCACGTTGTAATATTTAGATGTTCACCCAAGGGCAATAGTATGAAGATTGGTTTGATAAAATAATCCATTTTTTTCTTCTCTGAGCTCATCCTTTCATTTTACAATTTCTAATAGAAGCATGATTTATGCAACACTTCGTCTTCAAGTGCCTTTCAAGATGAACAATTTTCAAATCAAGTCACTTCATTCAAGTTGTATCATCTTTTTTTGATTCTACTGCGTATAAACTTCTCACTTCTACAATTTCTAATATATTTTCATCTTGATTCTAATAGGGTAGTCCTTATTATTGTTTTTATGAATTAGTTTGCTCCGACTCCCTGGATTTTTTTGAATGCTTGAAAATTGGACATTCACTCAGACAATTATTGGTTGATAATTTGCCCTTTGATTGTCATACTTTCATTTTTTCCTAAGATTAACATTATATGTGGGCGTCTGCATGAAAAGGGCCCTCATGGCCGGTATGGAGTTAGGTATAGGGACATATAGCCGGATAAATTGCTGGCATTTTAGGCCCAAAATGAACCCTATACGTTGAAAAATGAGTCACCGGGGTATTTTTTAAGTTGAAACTTCAAAAACCGTTTTTCGAGAAAAACGCATCTAAACTTGGTGAGTGCCATAAGCACACATGTTATATTTTTTCTGGATATGAATATAGTCCCAATTAATTCACTATAGGTCTCAATATCATCCTCCACTGAAACCCAAAAATAATAATTTTGACTTCAACTTAGAAAACCGCGAATATCTCCTAATCTAGAACCAACCATAAGGGCCCTTTTCATGCAGAAGCCCAAATATAAACTTTCTTCTTAAATTCACAAAATGGCAAACATGGAATGTTGATTTTATGGGAAAGCCCAACTTTTGATTTTTATTTTATCAAATATTAAAGAAAGATTCGTGCCAATATAAAAAAAAAAAACATTCTGTAAATTTCGTACAGGCCAAATCATCATTGCGGCCACGGGATTTTTTTTGCGAAAAATTAAATTTTTTCGCGAACCATACAGAATATCATAAAAGAGTAATAGGTGTGTTTTTGTAGAAGTCTGTAAGATGAGCCAACTTTCTGTTGTCGTCGACTTTTTAAAAAATAACTTTTTTCAAATAATTATTTGTTATATTCAAAAATTAACAGAACTGGGCATTCACAAAATATAAAAAAAAATAAAATGCAGCTTGCGAGGTAAAATAAATATCTACCGAACCAAGATGTGCAATTGGGTACATTATTATCGCAACTCTTTTTCATTTATTCGTCACCATTCACTAATTTTTAGCGCAAAATATCATTTGATCAATTCTGTACATCTTTTCTACTAAATCCTGCATTTCATAATTCATAAGAATTAAGTTCACATTCATGTTTTCACAAAGTTTAATTATTAGTATAATTAGTATTAAATCGCGAGAAACAAACGTCGTTATGTTTACTTCTTTAAATATCAGAAATTAATTTAAATTTTGAAAAAGTGTTCTTATATTATTTCAAAATTCGTGTATTTCTTTGAAGTTTAAATCTTTAAAATCATTCTAATAACTTTAAAAATCTAAGCGTTGAAGCGTAATTGGTTAGTTAACAATTTTTTTAATTGACAAACTCTATTTCAATAAGAGACATCTATAATGAAAATAGAATCAAAATTACCAATGATTGCTCAACGCTCAAAATTGAGATATGTCTCGAAGGCAAAGAAAACAATACAAAAACTTAAATAAGTTAAAATGTTGAGTACACAATTGCAGATTCAACCATTATTATCAAAATTCATTTGTTATGACAACGAAAAAGTACTATTGTTCTCGATTTTACGAACTTTTGAAACGATTTTTCACTTTCATCAAATAAGATTGCCTTTAAATTGTTAAATATTTACTGAATTAAATATCTTATCCTTTTAAAGTTTTAATTTTTTAATTTGGAACATTTAGGATTTGCAACTGTACTACATAATTGATTGTACAGATTGATGCTCAAACATCCTTCATTTTATGTTTACAAAAACTGATCTCTTAAGGTAAAATAAAGCGTTTTATAATTCCTTTAACTCAAATAATTCACTAAATCACAAAGGATGTTTGCATTAATGGAATTATAAAGGTTATTATTAGTAAATTTAATATTATAATTCAGAATTTATATATATATATATATATATATATATATATATATATATAAAATACTAGATTAAGGAAACTTGATTATCTTCATTTTAATACATTTTCTTCAGACAAGGCAAATTTTCTTGGACCCTAGTTATACTGTATCGCGCGTATGTGTAGCGATATTTTCTTGATTCGATGCTTATGGTTTACATTGTATATTTTCATTTATTATCGCACTTAATAGAAAAGTTGCCTTCTCTATATAAGTAAAAAATGACATTACATTTCCATTCTTTTACCTAGATTATTTTTTTTACTTGCCAGTCGTAAGGGATCGATATCAGTGATGAAAATATTTTTACTATAGAGGTTGTAAATGAAAATTTCTCTTGGGAATGTATTAGTATACACTGATAACTATGTGACCTCCATATTTAAAAGATCATAGTTAATGATAACTTCTGTTTTGCGCCAATGATATTATTCAATATTTTGGAGTGTATCTGGGTGCTAGGATACCCTCAACAAAACATTGAAGAAGTTCGCTTCCATTTAGTACCTAGAAACTGGTATCCTCAGTACGTTTTCCGCAAAAATCCTACACTAAATATATTTTCTATAAGGCTTTGATAACTAAATATGGAATTCATGTGGATGTTTTGTGTTCTCTTTTTGTTTCTCGACTTTCATAGTCTAACAAATTTAAAAACACCACCATGGATGAAAAACCTTGTGAAACGAGCAATGACAGACACGCAAGTGTATCAAGTTCTGCTTCTTATCGATACCAATAGTCAGGATTCAAGAATCGACGACATTTCGACAGAAATGTCGTCATCGACACTAACCGTAAGTGTTCATTTGGATGACATAAATAATGCTGGTAAAACTATAACACGACTCGCATCATTTAATGATCCAAGATCGACGACTTTAGTTGTAATCGTTCACGTTTCAAATGACAATAACACATTTTCAAGATTGAAAGTGGCTACTGACTATTTGAATCGCCTATCCCCGGGAAGCATTCGACCCAGGTGCTTGATTATTACACTCTCACCAGTAAAAGACAAGAAATTTGAGGAAGCACTGCGTTACATGTGGTTCAATCAATTTCTAGATGCTACAGTCCTTGAAATCCTTCAACTTCAGAATGTAAAAAAAACCCCTACTTTGCACTTTTTTAATCCCTTTACCAATGTCTATGGACAAGAAAATTATACATTAAAAAGTCGGCTGTTTCCTGAAAAACTACGTAATTTCCATGGAACCAAATTAAAAGTGGGTGTTTACCCCTATCCTCCTACATCCTATCTACAATTCAACAGTTCGGGCTATCCTATTGAGGCTTCAGGTTTCGAAGTAACTATCTTCGAACAAATTTCGGAAGCAGTTAATTTCGAAGTCCAGAAAGTTCTTTCTGAAGTGGAAAATCCAGGAGATTGTTCAAAAGATGTAAATGGTCTAAATTATAAACTAATGCATCATGAAATACAAATGATGGGAGTGCGTAAACCACAAACACTTGTTTGTTACAATCAGAGTAGTCGATCCGAGTACACAACAGCTGCTGGCGTAAGAAAATATTATGCATTGGTACCGATCTTGGTGACTGAAAGTACTTTTATAAACAGATTGAAAATCTTCCTTACATTGAATGTGACTATAGTGTTTTTGGTACTCATAACAATCTTGACTCGCTTTTTAAGCTTCGAGAAGAACGTGTGGGAAATGTCGTCAGTCATCAGTATTATACTTGGAGTATCAGTTCCGACACAACCAAAGCAACTGAAAGAGCGGATCCTCTTTGCCTGTATGGTTTTAGCCTTTATGATTTCTTCCTCAAGCATCTACGCTCTTTTTACGGGTATTATAATTCGAGCAAAATTTGAAGTACCCCTCAACACGCTAGATGATTTGGATGAATCGGGACTCACGCCTATTATTCATAAAAATATCTACAAATTGTATCTTAACAGAAGCGAAGGCGCTTTTCTGAATCTTCTGAAAAAATCACAAATGTCCGCTATGACTGCAGCAGAATGTGGACGCTACTTACTTGCGCATAGGAACATCACATGTTTTGTGAGCAACGCGGAGGCTGTCCTTATATTACAAACTATGGTGACTACTTGTAAGAAACCACTTGCGAAGCTTGTCCAACAGGCAATTATTTCGGCTGGCAATAGTTTCAAAATGGAGCCGGGTTCGCCCTATGTAAGACGTTTCGATCAAATTTTGATGAGACTGTTTCAGGCTGGTCTAATTGACGAAGAGTCAAATTTAAAATCTGGCTTAGTCTCTGGAAAACAAGAAGAGTGTAAAGGCATAGAAGAGCAAGTACCAAGTCTGAATAGTGATCTGCTATTCTTGACTTCTATGGGATTTCTGGTTTCGTTCTTTGTATTACTTGGAGAATTACTGGTTGTTCGATGTCGGGCAAAATTCAGGGCACCTTAGTTTTTATAAGAAAATACATTTCTAGAAATTGGTCTACAGCGATAATTAAGAGTTTCAGCTATGCTGAAGGATGTTCTCTTGTTATCAGATATCAAAATTCCATAACACTTCAAATAGCTTAAATATAAAATCTGAAAAAAACACATTGTTAAATATAGAAAATTTAGGAATAGAGATCTACTTGTAAGTGTGCTTTAGAAAAAATAGTTTGACCTGTAAATGATAGATAGAAATGTATTAATTTAATTAGTCATTTAAAAGCTTGTGTCGTGAAAAATTATTTATGTTTTAGAAAGAACCGTCTATGCAAAATCGTAGATAATATTTTGAAGAACAAACTAAATTATGAATCAGGAAGATTAAATCAAAATTCACCTTAACTGGTTCGTTATTCATATTTGGTTAACCACTCATAACAATTTTCTAATGCTCCTCTTTTTAATTTATCTCACACTCATATTTTTTAATTTTATAATTTGAGATATTTTTGAAACTTGCAATCTACTTTTTAAGAAAGTACTTTTGTCATATCGTCCAGTATGCCTGAATTGTTATTGATCATAATTATATATTACTAAGTAAAACCTTAGCTTTCTCCTAATGTAAAATAGGCGCATTTATATTATTAAAATAGCCTATATATGGCAAATGAAAACTTCTTTGTATAGAAATAAATATCGATCAACCGACTTTTTTGTATTTCCTTTCAAATCTATTTTCCAAAGTAGGTGCACATCCTTTTAAAGCTCATTGCGATAAATATAAACAATATTTGTGTTAATTATCTCAGATACTAAAATTCGAATATACCAACAAGTTTTAAAAATCCTGAGTATTAAATTAATAGTTTATGAATTACTTTTGGTTACATTTTTCTTTAATTCTACGATTAGGTGTTTTGTATGCTTATTTTTTTAACATAACAATTTCTTGTGTTGAACAATACAATTAGTAATATTATTTGCAATTATTCAAAATATCATTCAAAGAAAATTTTGAAGTTTATTCATCACATAAGTATCGTGAGAATAACAAAAAATTAATTTAATTAATTCGAATTTTTTGAAATTATCATTATTACAGTATTGGAAGTAACACCAAACCCTTTAAGCCGAATTTTTTAAACACAGAGTATTATCTAGATGATATAAATTGTTAGAATGTTCATACCTATCTCCATATAAAAATTTTCATCTTCAAACAAATTTCTATCAAAATATTAGGAAACACTCTATGACCAAATGAATTATGCTATTGTAGAGATTGGTACATTTTTCTGACGTTTGTGAGAGAATAACTTTCTCAATTGTGTAAATGTAGTAATATGGTAAGTACTACATTTATTTATTGTAATGAGAAAAATCGATTTATATATATGTATATATATTTAATTAAAATGGTGATTTTTTAAATACACCAATATAAGTATCAAATTCTGTGATGATGGGAAGCAATTAAACTATCTAAACATCTTCCATTGACTATGAACAATAAACAATAAATAATGAAAAAGCGCAGGCAAAATTGCCTTTCAAGCCCCTGAATCAATAACTTTTCTTTTAAAGAATTAATTATCCAAAAAGTATCTGTGACACTAAAGGCATTTTGATATTTTAAAAATTATTAAAAATATTGAAATTGAAAATTAAATTGGTAAATAGTTGTTCATGAAGTGGTTTTGGCTTTAGGATGAAAAATAATTTAATGAATTGAATTTATGTAAATTGTATATGTAAATAAATATTGATTAGATTATCGTCTTTAGGTATCAGGTATTCATTCGCAACAATAAATAATCAAATTTACACCATATAATGGCGTTTTTCAAAGACTTATCCTTTCGTTTCGATTTAATATTCTTACTTTTTTTATTCATTTGCTCAACTTGCTCAAAAAAAACGCTGATGAATTGCGCTATTTTCACTTCTCCAAGAGTTGCATTCCTCAAAGTTGTCAAGGAACCAACACAAACAATTTTGTGTTTGTCCCTAAAAAATATGGATGTGTGAAAAATAATCGTTGAAAGAATTAGGTTACGCGTATTCCGTATCAAAAACCAGGCTTTATGAAATGTGTACGAAATAAAGACCTTTTTTTTTAGTTTGATTTTTTGCAATTATATAAATAAGCAGGCCGTTCTGCAGCAAGTAATAAAATATTCACAAATTCTATATGATAGTAAATATTGCCGAAAATTTCATAAAATTATAATATGTGCTGTAGAGGGGCCTGATTTGAAAAATTTTATTGCCAAATGTCTGAATGTCAAAATAAATAAAATTGGACTTGGTTCTTAATACGGACTTACCTAAACTTGATTCTATATTGAATGGAGCAGTCGATATATAACTAAAGGCTAACTACCATAATGTGGTTGATATCAATATAAAACAATATTAAAGGCGGTTGTCAGGATATATGCAATTTGGGCATAGTGTGTTATTTTATTTCAACCGGCTCAACATGGGATAGGCGTGGGATAAGCGTGGGGTAAGCGCGGCTCAAGATTGGGTAAATCTTCACCCATGGTCGTCCCATGGTCGTCCTATGGTTATGAACAATGGCTCAAGCATGGCTAATGGCTCCACTGTGAAAGAATATTGGACTTCACAAAGTTTTTGAATATGGACATAAATTAGTTAATTTTGAAGGTTTCGTTGCCCCAGAATGAAACCCTTATAGTTTCGGTTGGGCGGGTCCGTCTATCGTACAAAAGAGCATGAGCGCCAAAGTTTGAAATTCCAGAAGGGCATTAGCGCCAACATTTGATAAAGCAAAAGGGCATAAGCGCCAACATTTGGCACAGAAAAAGGGCATAAGCAACAAAGTTCGCAATTCCGAAAGGGCATAAGCGCCAATATTTGGCAAATTAAAAGGACATAAGCGCCAATATTTGGGAGAGCAAAAGGGCATAAGTGCCAACATTTGACAAAGCAACAGGGCATGAGCGTCAAAATTTGACAAAGCAAAAGGAAATAAGCGCCAAAATTTAGCATAGCCAAACGGCATAAGCAACAAGGTTCGAAATTCTGAAATAAAATAAGCGCCAACATTTGGCAAAGAAAAAGGTCATAAGCGCCAAAATTTGGAACAGAAAAAGGGCATAAGCGCCAACATTTGGCACAGCAAAAGGGCATACGCGCAAAAGTTGGAAATTCCTAACGAACATACGCGCCAACATTTGGCAAAGCAAAAGGTCATAAGCGCCAACATTTGGCACAGCAAAACGGCATAAGCGCCAACATTTGGCAAAGCAAAATGGCATGAACGCCAAAGTTTGAAATTCTATAAGGGTATATAAAAATCATAGGGCAAAGTAAAAGGGCATAAGCGCCAACATTTGGCGCAACAAAAGGGCATTAGCGCTAGAATATTTATGTTGCTTTTTCAAATTTTCGTAAAGTCCAAAAAAATTATTCAAAATTAGCCAAAGTAGTAAAAATTTCATTAAAAAAAATTATTCAGAAAAAATTATGGAAAACAAATTTTATGAAAAAGGATTGGAAAAAATTTTATAAATTTTTTTTTAATTTTTTGAAAAAAATTTCATCAAGAAAAAATTTGTTTGAACAAAATAAAAGCAAAAAAAGCATGAAAAAAATTGTTTAAAACAAATTTTTTAAATTATTTCTTGAAATTATTTGCCTTAAAAAAAACTTAATTAAGTCGTGCCCTTCGGGAATTATAAAATTGGCGCTTATACTAATTTAATTTGACAAATGTTGCCGCTCATGCCCTTTCCCGTTGCCAAATATTGGCGCTTATACCCTTTTGATGTGCCGGAAGTTAGCGCTTATGCCCATTCGCTTGGCTAAATGTTGTCGCTTATGCCCCTTCTGATTTCAAAACTTTGGCGCTCATCCCCATCTGCTGGGCCAAATGTTGGCGCTCATGCCGTTTTGGAATTCCAAACTTTGGTGATTATGCCCTTTTGCTTTGCCAAATATTAGCGCTTATGCCCTTTTTCTTTGCCACATGTTGGTACTAATGCCCTTTTGCTGTGCCAATTGTAGGCCCTTATGTACTTTTGTAATTCCAAACTTTGGCGCTTATGCCCTTTTCCTTTGCCAAATGTTGGCGCTTATGCCCTTTTGGAATTCTAAACTTTGGCGCTTATGCCCTTTTGCTTTGCCATATGTTGACGCTTATGCCCTTTCCATTGCCATATGTTGGCACTTATGCCCTTTTCCTGGGCAAATGTTGGCGCCTATGCCCTTTTCCCTTGCCAAATATTAGCGCTAATGTCCTTTTGCTTTGCCGCATGTTGGCGCTAATGCCCTTTTGCTGTGCCAATTGCTGGCGCTTATGCCCTTTTGGAATTTCAAACTTTGGCGCTTATGCCCTTTTTATTTGCCATATATTGGCGCTTATGCTCTTTTCATTGCCATATGTTGGCGCTTATGCCCTTTTCCTTTGCAAAATATTAGCGCTTATGCCTTTTTGCTTTGCCACATGTTGGCGCTTATGCCCTTTCGCTTAGCCAATTGTTGGCGCATGGGCCCTTTTGGAATTTCAAACTTTGGCGCTTATGCCCTTTTCCTTTGCCAAATGTTGGAGCTTATACCCTTTCGGAATTTCAAACTTTGGTGCTTATGCTTTTTTGCTTTGCCATATGTTGGCGCTTATGTCCTTTTCCTTCGCAAAAGGTTGGCGCTCATGCCCTTTTGGAATTCAAAACTTTGGCGCTTATGCCCTTGTACTGTGCCAAATGTGAGCACTTATGCCCTTTTGCTGTGGTGAATATTTGCGCTCATGTCCATTTGCTGTGCGGAATGTTGGCGCTTATGCCCTCTTGGTATTCCAAACTTTGGCGCTTATGCCGTTTTCCTTGGCCAAATGTTGGCGCCTATGCCCTTTTCCTTTGCCAAATATTATCGCTTATGCCCTTTTGATTTGCCACATATTGGCACTAATGCCCTTTTGCTGTGTCAATTGTTAGCGGTTATGCCCTTCTGGAATTCCAAACTTTGGCGCTTGTGCCCTTTTGCTTTGCCAAATTTTGGCACTTATGTGCTTTTGGAATTCCAAATGTTGCCGCCTATGCCCTCTTTCTATGCCAAATATTAGCGATTATGCCCTTTTCCTCTACCAAATATTATCGCTTATGCCCTTTTGCTTTGCCATATGTTAGCGCTCATGCGCTTCTGGAATTCCAAACTTTGGCGCTTATGCCCTTGTGCTGTGCCAAATGTTGGCACTTATGCCCTCTTAGAATTCCAAACTTTGGCGGCTATGCCCTTCTTCTTTGCCATATTTTGGTGCTTATGCCCTTTGCCTTGGCGAAATGCTGGCGCCTATGCTCTTTTTCATTGTCGAATATTAGCGCGTATGCCCTTTGACTTTGCAACATGTTGGCGTTAATGCCGTTTTGGAATTTCAATCTTTGGCGCTAATGCTCTTCTGCTTTGTTGGCGCTTATGCCCTTTCGCGGTGCCAATTTTTGGTGTTTATGCCCTTTTCCTTTGCTAAATTTGGGGGGTTATGCCGTTTTGGAATATTAAATTTTGGGGCGTACGCCCTTTTGCTGTGCCAAATGCTGTCGCTGTGCCTCTTCATTTCCGAAATTTGGCGCTTATGCCCTTTTTCTGTGCCTAATTTTGGTGCTTATGTCCTTCTGCTTTGCCAAATATTGGTGCTCATGCCTTTTTAGAATTTTAAACTTTGGCTCTCATGCCCTTTTGTACCCTTTTGTATCCTCTTCAAAAAGTGAGGAAAATTTAATACATTGTGAAAGTACGTTCGACCGTGGGCGTATACTGGCAGTGGGGCCAGTAGCCATGCTTGAGCCATTGTTCATGACCATGGGGCGACCATGGGTGAAGATTTACCCTATCTTGAACCACGCTTACCCCACGCTTACCCCACGCCTATCCCATGTTGAGCAATGTTGAGCCATGGTTCACCCATTGAATCATTTCCATGCGGGACGGCATTGCAAAGGCGGCAAAATCTAATACCAAAAAATTTCGCTACCTTTTGAATCTTGAAAAGAGCATTCGAAAAGTCATCAAGCGTATTTTAGAACCAGCGTTTTCTGGATCTCAAATACAAATACTACCTGAAAAAACAGACTGAATAATTTTTCTTCAACTTTCTTGTGACTAAAATCTTTTAGGAATTTTGTTAGTAAATATCATCGAAGAAAATGGTTTGTTGGGGCATCAAGGTAGGATTAGTAGATATGGTATTAGCGGCGACAACTACTTCGATAGTAGAACTTACTACTACCATTCTTAGAAATAAAAGTAGTAACCACAAACAATCAAGTGACAGCTGCATATATTACTACTTTGAGTACTCAGAACTATTAGTTGAATAGAAAAATTCCTACTTGAAGTAGTGTGTACAACTATCTGAAAATGTGCATCTACTATTGTAAGTGGTTGCGACAACAATAAGAAAATTAATGAGGGCAACTATTACTAGCTGAAAAAAGTTTGATACGAGTTAATAACGAAAAAAAGAATACTTTCCAAACCGTTTTCTGTATCCGCATTTTAAGAATTCGCTTTATATTTGTATCCGATACTTTTGATAGATATTTTATCATAACGAATAATCAATTAATCATATTTATCAGATGTGTTTCACAATGTTTCGCTAGAAGGCAATTAATTTCTATCAAACAGTTGGATAGCATTGCTATTGATTTCTGTCAAAGCAAAATATGCCAGTGTCCTAGTAATTCCTATACATTCATTTATTTTCTTATACCAATTCAATCCAGTCCTATGTAACATGCTATCCAAAAGATACAGTTATAATTAGCATTGATGTTAATTGTTTTTTTTCTACTGGCCGTGATTATTCATTGTGGTGTTTTAACAATACATGTTTCGTCCGTCGATCGCCAACGGCGATACCACGCTGAAAACACCAGTTCTCGTAAGATCACTGAAGTTAAGCAATGTTGGGCGCGGTTAGTACTTGGATGGGTAACCGTTCAGGAATACCTGCGTGCTTTTGGCCCGTCGTGGCTGTGGTGGGCCCACATTGGTAGTAAATATCCACCTAGAAACACTACCCGAATCGGGTAGTGAGGCAATGAACTTTCGAGTTCGAACTGCTAATCTATGTATGTATGTATGTCCGTCGACGCAAGACCTCATCAGTTTTAATGAAAAATCATCACGATAAAAGAGATAAATAACGTAGACTTGGTGCAGTATAGACTTACACATTAGATTTCTAATTAATTGAATATAGAATTCAATAAGATGCAAACATTGCCTTATGTGTTGACGGATTCTCACTACTCGTACTTGTCGAAGATTAAAATTCCATAATCTTTAAAACAGTTTATTAAATTGATATAAACCCCATTATCAAATTTAGAAAAGTTGACAAGAGATATGTTACTTTAAGGGTGACTTAGAAAAGAAAGTTAAAACTGCAATTGTTAGATAGTAAGGTATTAATTTAATTAGTTAATTTACAATCTCCTTCATTGAAAATTAGGTATCTTCTGAAAAGACCTGTGCATAGACAGAATTGTATATTATATTTGAAAGATCAAAATAAGCTATAATAATGATCATAGTATACTTTGTACTGAGTAAAAGCTTACATTTCTCTTTATGTCAAATCAATTTTAATATATTTTTCAAGAATTTGAGAGTATATGACGAACGAAAATTTCTCGGTATGGAAATCAATATCGATTGACCGACTTTTCTGTATTTTACTTGAACTTCATTTTTCAAAGTAGTTGCACATCCTTCTAAAGCTCGCTGCCATAAATATAAACAATATTAGTATTGAGTATATTATTATTATTATTATTATTATAGATTAGCAGTTCGAACTC